>JAECYV010000001.1:191828-348805 GCA_023014305.1 Lepiota subincarnata | reverse complement strand
GGGGTTCGCCAACCGCTCACAGATGAACCTACATTCTGCGTCGACCCAATAGGCAAGAGTCGAATCATTGCTATCGGATTTAAGAACTGACTCTAGTTCAGATGGAACAACAAACTTCGTACATGGATTCCCCTTTGCCTGCATTTCCCTGGGTTTGATCTATAAGCGCCGACCGGTCCTTGGGGTCATCTACAACCCTTTTCTTGATCAACTCGTAAATATTTACTCCGGTTGCATCCCTCCGCCAAGGCTAACATCACAAAGTACTCAGGAATTAAGGGCGAAGGGTCGTACCTGACCCGGGGAATCGACTCAAAACCTCTTAAACTCCCTCTTGCACCTCCCCGTCCCCTGCCCAGTCTCCAAAAGGCYCTAATCGGTAGGGCGCGAATCCATATGAGCACGAAAGGAAATACATTAATTACCTTCCTTTTACAGCTGTTGAGTGGGGATCTGACCGCCGAAAAAGTACTATTGACTCGAAGTCTAGCTCATTCTCCCGCCTTGCGGGCGACGCAGCAGGAGGRATCGTAGGAGGAAAGAATGCGCATTCACTTCGCTCGCTCGGAAGTGCCGCCATGAATTAYGCCATGGTGGCGCAAGGCGGACTTGATCTCTACTGGTATATTCTCACTCATTCCTRTGRTTTTTTYMAWKKKGTSATGTTATTTTTTCTAGGGAGATTGGGTGTTGGCCTTGGGACGTGTGCGCAGGGATTGTCATTGCCGAAGAAGCTGGTGGGTTGGTCACTGGTTCCAGAYGTGCATTCTCCGAAACAGCGGAAGGAGAAAGTTTCGGAGATGTGACYGAGGATATTTTAACTGGTCGCAAATATATCGTTGTACGGGCTATCGCCGATACACCAGTAGGTGGTCTTTTCTTACTACATACGGACGTTGTATAACCGAGCGAACAGGGGGAGACCGGAAGAGATGCACAGCGCAGGATCATCAAAGAATTCTATGAGACAGTAGAAGAGGTGGAGCCGTTGTAGACGCTGTTGATTCTGCACACCCTGAGGATCAAAGCACTTGTAATGCTCATTAGAATAATACATCACCCTAGTGCATGTTTCATCAGCTGATAGCTACCATTGCATTAATCCCACATCTTCCATCATCTCCATGCAAGAGCTGATCGGAACTCCTGTGCCAAGAAGCTGATAGCATCAAACGGTCAGGAATCAGAGCTTCTATATAACCCGCGGGAGCGGCCCAGGTTTCGCAGATGGCCTCCCATCCCTCGAATGTTACTTAACCTCCAATTAAATGAGGACRGAAATTCAGGTGGACGTGGGGAGAAAGCAYGTTGATTGTCTGCAGGGTGTCTTGTGGGAACCGATCGCTGAAAGGGCACCGTTGATTTTACGGCTGGTTTGCCCTCCGGACCTGTAGGTGATGCGGCCCAAGGGGTTGTGGGAAGAAGGGGGTGYGCATCCACTTGTTTGTCCTGAGTGGTAATGTTTCCAGACCTATGAGTGCCTTGTAAAACCTGGCGCGATTGCTCGAAAAGCTGGTGGCCTGGTCACTGGGCCCAAACGTGTTTTTCCTGAGATAGCTGAAGGAGCATATTTCGGAGACGTGACAGGGGATATTTTGACTGGTCGCAGGTATATGGGTTGTACGGGCTATCGCTGATACACCGGCGGGTAGTATGGTGCTTATATTTATCGACTAGGACTTGGGGTGTGAATTCTGCGAGGTCCTTGTATGTACAAAGCGCCCGGAGGTATTTAACAATGTCACGTTCACATGACTCGAAAGAAGCTCCAGAAGTGAGAACCCGCGTCGCACTAAACGGAACGCGTGTGGACCATCCCCATGGAGGAGGGCGTGTCTGCATGGTCCTCATGCAGCACCGACCTTTCTCCACTTTGTGCTAAGAGTGTGCCATCGCATCCACAGCAATCAGTGTATTTATGCTATTAACAATGTTTAGAACCCACGGTCCGACAGGCGGTCCGCTACCGCAAGTCAGCTGATAGTGTATTTTCTCCCATACGACTACCCCTTGGGTCCGATATATTTCGAAGTGGATATGGTTTTTAGGAGTGTTCCACGGGGCCGTGCTTCTCACCTGCTGCCTTTCTCGTGCATCCAGCTCGAACGAATTTCGACGCGGTGCCTTCATCATGACTGGTGCTAAGACTAGGGCGGTGCCTACGAATCGTTATGCGATTACCCTAGCCGTCTTCATTGCTTTTGGTCCGTCGTTCCTTAACCCTATATGCCAGTCTGTTTGTCTCACTCGGCTTCGCAGGAGGTAAGTGTGCTTATAGGGGTGACTTGGCCCTCTCGTGTGAGTCCGTCTTTCGGATATGGAATAGCTCGTTGGCTAATATCGGGTCCCCCTCTAGTAAGGCAAAGCATCTCTTTGAACAGGGTTCCTGTTCGGTTACGATATTGGTGTTATCTCGGTGAGTCCTATGGTCCGTAGGTATTAGCTTTGCACTAAAATCTATGGAATGYACGGGGTAGGGATGTCTGATCATGCCAGACTTCATTCGTCGGTTTGGTGAGTCGGATGGAAAKGGAGGTTTCGTTCTATCGAGTAGTAGAACGTCAATCATCACTTCTCTTCTGTCTGCCGGGTACGACTCTATCACAACTAATCCTCAGGTCACGCTGAATTCGCTAACCACATTGTCATAGGACATTTGTGTACGTCCTATACGACTGCAAAAAGTTATTGCTCTAAACACGCTTCAACAGTGGTGCGCTGGGTCAGGCCTTTACCTCAGACCGCTTCGGTCGTCGAGGTTCAATTCTAATCTGGGCGGGAATTTTTACCATCGGAGTTGCGGTACAGACCGGGACCGAGTTCTCCGTAGTGCAGATCACCATCGGAAGGTTCATTTCTGGACTTGGCGTAGGCGCTTTGTCAGGTAAAGATCGTTTGGCTGATTRTGGGGATTAACAAGCTCATTCTGGAGGACATTATAGCTATTGTTCCGTGAGTAGATATGGGGTTCCATGTTCGGGTTGCCAGTAAGCTGAGCAAGTTCTCAGCCTTTATAATGGCGAGACCTCCCCTAAGGCATTGAGAGGTACCCTTCTGGTGTTATACCAGCTCCAAATCATCATTGGGTGAGTGGAAGTTACAGGGGACTCGGAGGGATGGGGCAGTGACCATTACCTACACTCTTAGGTTGTTCCTGAGCTACGTCTTGGATCTCGCTACACATAACCTTAACGGCTCCGCATCCTGGCGGATTCCTGTGGGCCTCCAACTCGTGTGGGGCGCGATCTTACTATCGGGCATCTTCTTCCTGCCCGAATCGCCGTACGTCCATTCCATATCGATAAAAAGTGTGCATCATCAATATGGAACACTTCTCATTTCCCATCATTCAGGCGTCATTTGCTTGGTACCCAGAGGCARGAAGAAGCCAGGAGCGTAATTGCAGCGCTGAATGGTGTCCCACTGGATGACCCGCTTGTTGAAGAGACTATCGAGGAACTGGAATTTGGCATCAGGGCCGAGAACGAGGGTGGTAAAGCAACTTGGCGGGAATGTTTCTCCACGCGGAATAATTTGTGGAAGCGAACGGGAAATGGAATGATGCTGCAATTCATCCAACAATTGAACGGGCAGAACTTTTACTGTATGTCCGCCGTGACCTCATTGCCTCTCTAGCTGTCCTAGGACTCACTCGGTGATAGACTATTATGGGGACACATTCTTTCAGAGTGCAGGGACTGAGTAAGTGGTTCAAATATTCCCCCCCATTCTTTCCTGCCTACCGTCCCTGACTGTTTGTCTGTGGGACTTTGAATAATGTTTGTCTTTCCCTTTCCGAAGATTGTCCCCATATGTGATCCAGGTTATTTTGGGCGCTGTTTCTGTAGCTGGTACCATCCCTGCATTGGTATGATTTTCTGCCATATCCATCGATCATCGTGTAACGCCTTTTCCTTAGTATCTTATCGAAGCTTGGGGAAGACGAAGGGTGAGTCCGAATGGTATTTCATCCGTCYCTTTTGCATCGGCTGCTGACTGTTGCGTCTTTGTCAGTCATTGCTCACCGGCGCACTGCTGGAAGCCGGATGCTCCATTATTGTCAGTCCATTCTTTGGGTTGCCCCCTTTGTGTTGCAGCCATTAACGTCACTGTAGGCRGGTCTCGTTGGCCACTTCACCCTAGCGCCGCCCGGCACGGACAAGCAATTGCTTACGACAGGCAACAAGCGGGGAGGTAAGCTCTTTTAATGGACATATCATTAGCTCTGAGGTCAACCTTTGATCCTTAGGTGACACCCTGATCGCCTTTGCGGTCTTGCACGTCTTTTCATTCGCGATCTTCTGGGGCCCAACCCCGTGCGTTACTGCTCCTTCTAGCTTGCTTGAATTCTGATCATAGTGCATAGATGGGTTTATCTCGGCGAATCCTTCCCCCTCCGAGTTCGTCCGAAGAGTATTGCGTTGGGTAGTGCGACGAATTGGTCAGTAAATTGAGCACCGGGTCGGAATTAACCTGATTTCCCTTAGGCTATGGAACTTCCTACTTTCCTTTTTCGCTCCTAGAATCGCGGCGAGGTGAGTCTAACCTCCTTTACCCTTGTGCCTCCCCCATGCCGACACACATGCACAACCCTCGCTGCCTCGTGTCTCCGAATGCTGATGTGATAATCGATGAATCTTTAATCAGGATCGGGCCTCTCATCTTATTGATATTCTTCGGCATGCTCCTATTCGGATAYGTCTACGTCTACTTATTTGTGCCTGAAACCAAGGGTCTCAGCTTGGAAGAAGTGATACTCCCCTTTGTTTCTTTTTCGAAGCATTTCGTTGATCATTATTCCTTCTCTTTTTTTCACAGGTTGACGAGTTATATCGTTCCGGAGTTAAACCATGGAACTCGGCTGGATGGCAACCACACCTTATTGATGAGTTCCACAAGCAGACAGGGAGAGCTCAAGTCCGTGAATCTGACGAAAAACGATCAGACGAGAGGGCCGAAGGCTCTGCTTGATAAACGACGATTCAAGAATCTGTGGCCTATAAACAATTACTTTTCTACGACTGCGCTTTCGTGTACTATCTCGATCTGAACAAAAAATCCTTTCATCAACCTAGAACAGAAAAGGCCTAGGCAGGACCAAGTGTGACATGTCCCTGACCAGACGAGAACGGAATGACAAAAGCTCCAGCATCAGAGGGAAGGGTAGTAGATGGTTTTAGACCGCGGAATCCAGATACGGTAGCCTTCTGCTGGAGCACGAGGCGGCCATTAGGTGCGGCTGCGGCACCACTGACGCCATCAGGGACAGCAGTAATCGTCACATCAACCTGGCGAGTGGTGGGATTAAACGCCACCACCGAGAACGCACCCGCATCCAAAGTCAGCAACGTTCCGAGGGGTGCGATGTAAACCCGTCGGCGGATTGAATCTTTGACCTGGACCTGGACTGTYGGTGAAGTAGATACGACATTTCCTCCAAACGCTTGCCATCCGAAATCGGGATGGTTGATAATGAAAGTTCCCATACCCATACTATGACCCGAGAAGTTCGGGCCATAGTCTCCAGAGTAACCGTCCCATTTAAGTGTATCGGCGAAGGAATGGAAAGATGCAGACGCAAATCCACCTTGGTCGATGTTGGAAAGTGGTCCGCTCAAACCGCCGAAGCCGACGCGGAGAAGGAAGATATCCGACGGTGAAGATTGGAATTCGGTGATCAGAGGAAGAGCGTTGAGACCACTYCCGTAATGGTGGATTTGTCGCTCAATACGCATCAGTTTGCCACCGTAGATATTATCCCTATCAAGTCCGTGAAGAGTCAGATTCCAATATATCCATAATGATGAATTCCATGACTAACCAATAACGTCTGGCGTTCCCATTGTAGCCCCAGTGGGGAATGAGGGGCTGATACGCGAGTATGGAGTTCAGCGCGTTGGTCGCTGTTGCCGTGTTGTTAAAATGTTTGCTCCAARCATAAACACCTTCTTGACCGGTGGAGTCCCACGCCATTTCTGAGCCGTACCTAACAGGGAGTTCAGCGCCAGGGGACCATAMTCACGGGCAGGGAGGYCGACTTACGGAAATTGYTCCCCGGCCCATCTCGTTGCTCGGGTTCTCATYTTACCCTCCACGAACGTGGCATTTGCGGTTAAGCCTTCCCTCTGAAGGTCATCCAAAAGGAGGGTGAGGACYGTTTCTCCCATTAATCCATCAGCGGTGAAGCCAACYCGACCWCCCATCATAGCYGAGACGGTAATAACAGCTTGGTTGATGTACCAGTGCCAGTCGTGCGTGTGGACAAGAGWGGGATAGTTTCGGGCAACACGATACATGGCCCAATATGCCGCTACAACATGGATATAATCGTAGCCACGATCAATGGCAAACGAAGCAGCCTGGTTCCACGACCACCAATTACCCCAGTTTATGCTCGTGGGGTAAGGATAGGTGGTTAAYAGTGTTGGTTGATAGTAGTACACGGCCTGGAGTTGTTCTATTCAGTTATACTGTACCCCAAATACATCGTGTTGACCCACCTTCTTGACAGTTCCTACCCGAGTAATTAGAGATGTGAATTCACTAAACGTTGATTATTATAGTCTTACCGTCAGTATTCTGAATCGAGCCCCAGAGAACCGTGCTAACAAACTGTTCCAATTTCGTGACCTCAGCGGCGTTCGGCTGGGCAAATTGTTTCATCGTTGCAGCCAACCAAGACCCAGCACCAGCTTCGTCGCTCAAACCAGGAATCCAAGCTCGAGGATCATCCTTCACAAAAGCATTGACCTCACGGTCGTAGCTGATAACCGAAGGAGAACGCTTGAAAGGATCAGAKGGAACGTTGAACCACTGGGCAGTGGTTAAGAAATTTCCAAGGTCTCCAATAGTTTGCGTCGCGGTGTGGGCCACATGATAATGGACTGTTTGAATGGAACCATCACTGTAAGTGATAGACAGGCGACTGCGGCCCCATGTATGAGGRGTGATATYGAATCCCACCCATCCGGCGGTCTTAGCATCCGAGTTGCTGGTCCACGTCAATGCRCCTGAGGGTGTGRCGCTCATCGACTGTATAGTTGCGGTGTTGTGGAGGAACAATTTTCCAACTTGGTCAACYGGAAGAATATATCCAGGGATACCGACTGCCACAGGGCGATTGGCATTCTGCAGCGTCGTTTCGATGGCTCGTATAGATGGTGACATCCGGAACTCAATTCCGTAAGTACGCGTCTGGCCAGGTTGAAGGGTGAACGATGTGGCAGCATTCCATGGGGTGACCCTCGACCATTCGTTCTGCGCCCATGCCAAAGTGTGGAACTGCCATTCGTACAGTCCTTCGAAAGTTTGAGACTGGTAGAATGGCGAAGCCGATGTTGATTCGGGAAGGAATCTCCAGCCTTCAAGCGGGGACTTTCCAACCGGGATCACAACCAAGGGTGGRAGTGACCCCAACAGAGGGGCRACTTGCACGAARCCCGCGTCCTGTCCAATGTATGGGTCAAAAAGACTACATTTGTTGTTYGTATCGGCGGCTGAGCGACCGGTAAAAATCTGACGCAGATRAGTAAGACCGWGGACACATTATAACATGAAAATYATTCACGTTATTGAATTCCAGAGGGACYCCAAGCGAACCAATTTCRACCGCAGATGTTTGAGAGTTGGTGACATCGAAGAGAAGCTGGAGTTGCCCGTTGGAGTTGACCCAGCGTCGCGTGATATTAAGRAGCGAGCTCGAMGGGAGAGTGRGGGCGAGATTAGCCGCTGCGAGAGTGGTCCCRGAAACAGGCAATGGGGTCAATTTTTTGCGAACTGTCGAAGTATCACCGCTGACCCAGGCGGTACTGCCTACCCGACGGGCTCTGAAGGTGATGTCTCCCAAGTGATAGTGACCATTGGCTTCGCGCGCAGACATCATGTCGCCAGGAATAAAGTCGAAGTTAGAACCGGTTGGTTTCAAGGAGAACAGGGTCTGAGAGTCCTTGACCAGTTGGAGCGAGAAAGCTGAGGTGCTGAACGAGACAAAGCCATCGCTYAAGCCAAGYTGAGCACCGRCAAAAGCAAAGAAAAGCGGRAGTAAACAGGCTGMTTTCARGARGCTCATCTTCACTGAAGCTCAACGAGAGGGAYTGCCAGTSYCCGTGGCACTTTAAAMGTCTTTGGATRGTTCATGGAAGATCTTGCGTCAGTGAAAGTCATGACCCGGTGACCATTTGCTCCATCCCTTCTCGAGGGCCTCATGACAGGTAGACATGTGGTGRTATAAATAAAGCTGCGTTCATGGTAATGTTGAGTGGGACACGGCTGCCAGTGGGGGCGTGTGGATGAATCATGAGAGTCCTTAAAAGTCTGTATGTATCTCGGCCTTTTCCGAGCTGATTTTGACGACGAATTTTTAAAAACATCTACTATTTCCCTCACGCGAATTGCTTCTTCGTTACAGTTCAGCCCCTCCGTAAAAAGGGCTTCTCGYAACACAACTAAGCCAGCAATATAGYAGWAAGTGAACCCCGGTCGTRAATCCAGTGTCCTTTGCCCAGAGCTTCCTTTGATGGCGGACCGTCACTGACTACTCTATATACTACAAGAAGWCGAAGCGGCCCGTCGTTCATCGTCTCGAATGTTTTGAAGACAGTGTAGATCCGGCTTTTCATCGCTGATCTTCGCAGGAAGGCCCTTCCATCATGACCAGGCGGGACTGTCTATTCTTGCCTCCGGGTTCCGTGCTGCTAGCAGTGCGGATAATTACCATTGCTTGGAACACGCTACAGTTCAGAGAAACTACAAACATCATTCACGAGATTTTATCAGCCCTCTATAAGCATGCGTGGGAGCACTGGGAGGCACACCGGCCTTTTTACAAGGATCTATTCTTACAGATACCGATCCAAGGTAAATTCTCACACGACTATCAAACTTCGTCGAGGCGGAGGACYGCCAATTCTCGCAAGAACTAGAACAGGGAAACCCTAATTACAGGGTAACTATATACAGTACTGTACCCTCTTCCCCCTCGGCCGCTGCTCCAGYATTATAGCGGGCCCGAGTATCTTGCCCAACAGGGCCTAGCTGTTGCTGAGTGACGGGTGACTACTGCCTCCCCACTCAATCTAACCAACTATTCAATGCGGTGCAACTAAACTTCCAGGTGCTTCAAGTGGCAGGAATGTTCGACACTATTACCAAAATGTGTACTACCCTCGAGAGCAACTCCAAACTTGCTAAGAAAACGGTACAGTAAGGGGCAAGAAATATAGAACAGTGATATCTGTCTGGGAAAGGGTTGACTGCAAGAGGGAACTAGCAATGTGCTGAAAGCAGGGATGACAGGAGGATAAACTATAGGCATTAGGAGGAAACTAATGCTTCTTCGCACAGTTTGTGACGGCAAMACTGCTACGCTACTCAGCTGGGCAATTGGATCCCTGAACATCTGTGCCCATAGGGGTCTTAGTTTGTGCTCCTGAGGGTGGTGCTCCACGGATTCTCCAACTAGTTCAAACGGAGTTTTGGAGGAAGTTAAACCACCATACGAGAAGGTACATATAGGTAAAGTAACGAACTCAGCTGCGGAGGGGCTGGGTTGACGAGCGCGGATGAGCCGTTGATTAGCTACAGAATGGGTCGAAACACTTACTGGATGATTGGTTGTTGGTGGGGAAAATAAGGGTTCACGAGTGCACTGGGTCCATGAAGACAAAATATCATGGATGGAAATTGTTTTTAAAAAAGTGGGCATGTTGGCAAGAACTCGCGCCAGGTAGGAATAAATGGAGCTCACCCGACCCAAGCGAGAGCATCAGCAACGGTCTTCTTGGATTTATCTGGCCCCATGCTACAAGACTTGTTTCCAGATGTACTGGGGAATCGGTGCACTGGAGAGTTGGCAGTAATAAAAGAAGTGCTCAGGGCAGTGCCAAGTAGGCCTCGCTGTTGACAGCGGACTTGTTTATCTTCCATGGTGACCGGAGAGCATACTACTCTGGCACAAGGTAGTACAGAGGTAATGTCCGGAGGTAGTAGTTGTGCGGGGGATATTTTCACCAAGAAGCATGAGCGAGCCAGTTTTGCATATATTATCTACTGCATTTGCTTGGGGAAGGACGTCCCAAAAATTGTTCGGTTAACAACTCGAGATTGATGACGGCAGCGAATCGACACGTAACCTGAGACATGARMGATCGCTAACGTCCGTCGTCGATCCGRATATAGTAYGGGTGCGTCCAAGCCYCTTTGATCTCCAGGCTACCAACTTGTTGGTCTCGCATCCAAAATGAACGGCCGCTTACGGGMAAAAGAAAAAGATGAGGGTAAAAGRTGCTTCCAGGATTTTRAGCGGTCGYTCGTGTGTTGGAGAGAGGAAARKGTTGAGGAGGGTTCCTGTTTAAGGTACGAGCGGCTGCTTGCGAGTGCCACCGGGGAACTGGGCGGCCCTGGGATCGCAGCACAGGCATGCACAGGGTGTTTCATACTCATTTTCTGGTCCTGTCAGCCGGTCACCCGCGCAACCCCAGAACCACCTAGTCTCGCGATTGTACTTACCACGCGAGAGGCAGCCATTCTAATGAAATAGATGTCTTGAGCGAACTAAGAGGAGTGTCCACCACACCTGATGTATTAGTTTCTCTGCGTGCAGGCGAACGAGAATTCGATCAGSTGGGAGCSGCGAATAAAGCGTGTGTGCTCTATRGGCAGGGTAAGGATTTGGCTGGGTAAGTAGCGGTGGTACCGAGAGTTGTGTCGCGGGATCGTGACCAGAGGTTTCGTATGCGCGTTTCCCCCATCAGCCGAAATGCTCCAGGGGAAAGCACGCATCAAACCCTCATAGTCGCTACTCTCGGTTCATAAACACCGTGTACTGAAACACATGCYGATCTGAATCGATTTGGCCTGAAACCTCATATAGATGGAAYGATGATTTGACCTTGCGGCTCCCTGTAAGCAGCGGGGGAGCAATAACACTTAGGCGCGGGTGGCTTCTATAGCTACGATGCATGAGCATTCCTCGAGCCATGTGTAAGAGAAAAACAAAAAGTGYTCACGCTTGCATTTCTGAAACCACGGGGGCAAGCAGGTTGAGGATGAGAATGTATGTGTGTATATTGTGATATGCAGATTTTATCAAGGGCTGATCAGTATACTTTGTCTGTGATAATCGGTCATGAAAATTTATTAGGCAATCGTAGTGCACCTAAGCTGAGTATTTCCTTGAAACGCAAACTATGAAATCCAGGGGTCTGGACAGCGTGGGCCCGGGCCATGCCCACAGGCTTTCCAGACAGTGAGATTGGACACGGAGCTGTGTTGTTGAGGTGAGGGTGTATTTGTGATCGRGTTCTACTTTGCCCGATGCAATGATAAGAATGTTTTTCTCACGGCCCATGTAAAAATGCCACAGCCACCTCCGACCCCGTTTGCTTGCATGCGCACCAATTTGCCAGCCCTCCCCTAATCCATCCGAACATGAATGCGACGCGCCTTTTCCCTCGACTCCGRACTGGCCTTTCCCGGAACTATGCTACTTCGCACRCAAGCAGGCTYAGGGCCTTGACAATGGTCCAGTCAACACCGAGACCAACACTCTGCGCGACACGTCTTGCGTTCGTGGCGCATACGGCTCGGGTGGAAAGAAGGTCGTACAGCTCAGAAGGCTCCTCACGGACAGCAGGCCTCTGGTCACCTCTGTTCTCCGCTCTACTTCTTTGTGGTGTTGCCGCAACCACCTATGGACTGTGTGTGCCGCYCACATGGTTTTCCGGCTTCGGGTCACTGAAAGCAGTTTTTAGATACGAATTGTACGCTACTTTAACGATGTGGCCACAAGAGGTACGCGGCGACCTTCGCGAGGCCCTCAAAGCCAAGTATAAGGACGACTTGAGTACAAGTGCTGCCTATCTGCAACGGTATGTACATGTTCTTATTCCACTCGACTACTTCAGGAGACGAGTCGTCGTTTGGAAACGTGCACCTTACTTTCATTTCTTGGAATTCATATTAACCCGGTCCTTAACAGAGCATGGGAAACCGCCAAGGCCACTCCGATAGAGCTCTTCAAAACGCAGCCCTACCTCAAAACCTCRGGMGTTGCTATTTGCCTGGGCGAAGTTCTCGAAGGTGCAGACAAAAAATCTGATGCCTATGACGTCTATGCCGATGCACTCAGGCACCTCCAAAACGCCGGGGTCAAAGATATGACTGGTCCTGAAAAAATGCGTGCAGTAGCACTCGCATATAAGCTTGGCGAGCTTTGCGAGGTGTTGGAGAAGYCCAAGGAAGAACAAGAACAATGGCTAACTTTTGCCGTCGAGACGGTATTGAAGCACGTTTTAGAGGTTCCGKCGCCGGCGGAAGCGCAAGCCGCTTCRCACGAGGGTGAACRTCAGGCYATTATCACAGAATTAAGCCTACCGGATTGGGTGTCGACGGTGGACGTCGCRGCGCCATTYGAGGCTTTGGGGACATTCTATTCCCGAKCTGGGAAGCTCGAGTAAGTCTAGCTTGATTTTCTTATCTGCCTGGTCACTGAGCAGATGTACAGCTTTGCTATGCCATTGATGCTGCGAGCAACATCAATTCTCGTACCGCCCCCACCGCAGGAGAGCACGCCGGAGGACCGATGTCGAGGTTAGTAGTGGATTGAAGAAAYGGCGRTACGGATATGACCACTAACATAGAGGWTCAGGCGCCCAGCTCATGACAAGTATATCTGAGATGATTGTCCGGGACAAACTATCGCTTGAAAGTGTGCAACAGGCAGAACAATGGGCCATGAAAGGTTTGGAAGTCGTGGTGGCAACTCGCAAAGCCTCGCCACACCCAATAGGCATCTGTGAAGTAGCATATGCAGTGCAACTCTTCAACATGGCGTCCTTGAGAGCAGTAAGTTCACCCCAATAGTGCCATCTTCCCTGCACTTCTAAYGATATCTTTTTAGATTGGCGGGGATATTAACAAGGCCAAGGAACTCTTCGTACGCAGCGCGAATCAGGCAAAGACAATCGGTTATCAGGCCCTCGTAGACGGGTCGAATCAAGCACTGGAAGAGTTGAATTCGCGCACTGCAGCCCCCAAGACGACGTAAATTAGACATCCGAAGCGACGCAGGTGTAGGGTCGGAGGGTGGGATGGATGACATAGAGGGGGGCACACTGTGAAAGGCTCTCCGGGTCGACGGGATGTTGTCTTCATCCAGGACGCGATCCTGGCCACTTAATCTGTGGCTGCGACTCGCTCGACGTTGGGTATATAAYGCATACACACATCTCAGAATAATAAATAACGCGTGCTGTCACGCGTTACACYGCGCTCTTGACTTTCATTATCACCACCATGTCCAGCTCCCTTCCCCCAATAGCACCCAACCYGCCTCGCTGGAAACCAAATCCCGATCCAGCATCCATTCAYATTCCGGGGCTGGATACTACCGCTCCTGTTCACGATCAGATTGAGCAGATTGAGCAGCTCATCACAATCAAGCTGCAAGTCAGTAGCTTACATATACCGTCCCCTGGAGTGAATGATTTGACGCATGAGGCCTCTAGAACATTGATGAGAATTTTTCGAAAATACACCATGTTCTTGCCAACAAGCTTCTGCCAGCTGTGAAGCGCTATGCTGTTGGAACGGAACCCGTGCGGGAAGCAGCAAAGGCATGCACTCCTTTCTTTTTTCCGGGTTCTTCTTTTTTCCTCATATCTACACACAAAGTTCTGGACATCGTTCTATGAGCAAGCTGCACAAATTCGTATACCTACCTCGGACGACCATTCAACAGTCAACGAATTCCCATCTGAGCACGACTATTCTGGAACCGCCTCAGAGAAAACAGTGCAAGATATAACAGGAGACGAGACGGAACGGGAAACATTACAAGAGCCCACCGTCGATATTCCGGAAGAAGCTAGCGTCGCCTCCACCGAGTCTTCATTTCACCCTAACCAAGATGCCTTCTCCTCTACTCCAGCCACGGCTCGGATTCCGCGTACATATGATAATACTGCCAAAGGAGTAGAGACTCCATCGTGGTCTGCTTCACTGGAATCACCATTTGATCGACTGAGCAATGAAGTCAAGAACTTTTCTCTCGCGGACCAGGAACCCCTTTTTGCACCATCCATGACCCACGAGTCCACACTTCGTCACGAAGAATCGATCACTGCAGCAAAGCCAAAACCCGGACAACACTCAACACGTAAAGGAAAGAACACCCCCCTCCGCGAAAATCTGTTGCGTCAACAACTTTATTCAGCTAGTGATATGTCGTCCATAGCCGCTACATCCAAGAATGTATCACCTCTCAAACCTCGAGGAAAGCCCAAAACACCTATCCCACCACAATCCAATCCTTTTGCTGTAGGGAAGGACAAATGGAGTGGTGTTGTTGACCTTCGTGATCCATCCCTATCCACACCTTCCCGTTCCCGCCGGATTCATCCTTCATCATCTCGCAAGGCAGTGGCAACTTCCAAACCAGACTCTGACGATGATGATTTCGACGCACTACCACCTGGCATGTCGCCTCCAGTCATGATGTCCCCCGTGCGCCTCTCCAAAACAGCGGATCATAGTAAACTTGCCCCAACGCCCTCGAAGAACGCGTCTGCACGGATCACACAAGCCATTTTACGAAGTGTGCAAAAGGATCGCCAGTTTGGAGGCATCCATGGTACCAGTGAATCCAGCCTCAGTACAATGCCTACCCCACCTTCCTTTTCCCAATACCAGGAACGCGCTCCGTCGGACATCACAGATAGCATGACCGATCCTAGCTTCGATAGCATGATACGTCGGGTTGGGCTCGAGGTGCCTCCGACTTCCGTTGCCGGGAATTCGAATCTGGCGGGGATTGTCGATGACAGTGGGGCTCCTGTCTACGACGAACTAGACTCTGATGACTCTCTAGACGACTTCAACGCCACTGTTCATCCTTCTGCGGCATTCCTCATGGCCACACAAGGAATGAGAGCATCTGAGGACGACTCCTTCGGGTCATCTGATCAGTCGAGTGATTCCCTAAATGATGAGGAGGCACATCTTGAAGGGGCTGTTCCTGTTCATCCCTTTGCTGGTGGGATTGAAGATACGGGGTCTGACGACGATGAGGACTCGTTTGAAGATTACCAGCAAGGCGATGGTGTTCARACAGAAACATTGTTTGGGGTCCCACCTGGACAACGGCTCCAAGCAGAACAGCGACAGCCGCAGCCATTGCGGATGCTTGGCCAGGACATGCTCGACGATATGACTGGAGCCGGTGCATACACTAGCGGAGTTGAGGAGAGTCCTACTCCTGCTGTCTGGGGTACAAATCGTTGAAAGTGCTTGGAATGCTTGTGTTTAATGACTGTGTACGTTCAACCCTGTATTCTACTGCTACTGTACAAGTTTCGTGTTTGGCCCCATATTCAGTTCGTCCTAGCCACCGGCATAGTCGGCGACAAGACCGACGCAGCCGGATGCGGGAGCAAGATGGATGGCGTAGATGGCGTGTAGACGAATTTCTCGCTGGGGCTACTGAGATTAGCCATCCCATCGTAGAACGGATCAATGGCTCCGAGGATGCATTTCAAGAGTGTCTCGCGCGTAAACTCAGAGGCGTTAGGATCGTAAGGGGTAGTATCGACTATGTCCTGAAGCATCGGTTTCTTGTCAGTGGATCGAAGAGACAGTTGGATGGCGGAAAGCACTGCTCACGCGGCATCCGTGCTGTGGGCCAATGTCGTCATCGAGTTCCCTCAAATACTCTGCGGCATCTTCATCATCGCCAATCTGGACGAACGAAATCCCGAAGCGTTGGAGAGGGACGTTGTTGTGGTCGAGGCGACGAGCAGCGTTKATGATAACTGGAGTCGGGTCATCGGCTATAGGGGTACCACTCAGTTTATTTGGCCTCCGAACTGGTTGAAATATGGATGTCACCYACTTGGTACACCATCGGTGATGACAACAACGATAATTGGGCGGGCGTTTCGGAGCGGGTCTTCGACCACGGGAAGGTATTTATCAAATATTTCCCCCAGCTTCTGGCCTGTGGGCGTTGTCCCTGAAGGAAAGAAAGGAAGACTACGATAAGCCAACTGGCTTGAATGTCGAAATCATTCGGCGTCTTTTACCCTCTGGGATGACCGAATCAAATACCCTCTGGATGCGGTGTCGATCCTGGACAAACTGGTCAGTTCCATTAGCTGAGCTGGTCAGGAATATAATATAAACCTTGACGTTTGACTCAAAAGTCGGGTTGTTCAAGAAACAGAGGTCGATACCGCTGGCGTTCAAGTCTTGCTCGATGATGGAGACGAGCCCTATCAGTGCCTAGCAAACCATATGAATCGAGCGTCTCTGGTACGATTAATCCACCTACCGATCTAGTCTGGGACCAAAGGCGTCCGGCCATCTGTAAGGTGCAATGATATTTAGACGGATCGGAAAGCGACTTGTGGGATTGGAGACACCTACCGACATCGAATCGTCAACGACCATGACAATTTGAACAGCCCTATTCCAAGAGAAAGATTGTGGTCAACTTGATGTAAACGAAGATGCGGCCAATAGCTCCTTCTTACCGTAACTTCTGCACAAGAGTAGGATCGACGGGTGTATCATCGAATCGAGCAATACGAGGAATGGCGGGCAAAGAATAATTGTCGGAAATGCTGTATCTGATCGTCTGCCTCAATGGAACTAAAACTTCGTAGGTGTCGACCTGGGGTCAAGCAGATGTGGGTAGTAAGCCTTTGAAGCGGCAACRTCATGGAAGGCGTTCAAGTACTTGTATTTCCCTTCCATTGTAGGCGAAAGAGGCGCCCCTGTCTAGGTGTAGGCCAGCCTGACCGATAACTTGCATATACGCGTGAGGGCCTGAATCCATATTCCATGCAATATGTTACTCACGAACACCACCCTACATACAGCGATCACCCCACAGTTAGTACTGGATATCAAAACAAAARACCTTGTTTTTGCTCACCTCCCAGAACGTTCTTGCGATAAACAAGGGCCGCCTTTTATCTTCACCRGCGATGATAGCATTAGGTGGGATGTTCTTGCCGCGGACAAGGACCTGAGGTATTATTTAAAAAAAATCAGGTTTCAGATGATTTGCGTCCAATGCGGAAGGACCAAAAAGCCTTACCCATGCCAAAGGAACATCACTTCCAGATTGTGCAATCTTTTGCGTGTTCAACCTCGCGAGTTCCTCCCATTGTTGAGTCGTACGCGGCTTCTTATCGGCTCCATGTACTGCTTCGATGAGTTGGATGTTGGACATTTTGCTTTCCCCTCTTGGTTCTCTTCGATGGTTGTGATGTTCAAGTTGGGTCTTTACCGAATGACGGTTGGTTGCCTTGTTTTATAACTAAGCACTTTGAGGGACTTTTTTATTCATGAGTCCTCGTGCTCTAAAACCACTGGTGAGTTAAAAGTTCGCATGCCGGGGCGGCTTAGGCTGTCATCATAGAAACGYGAAAGCCGCGTTCAACTAGTATTAGGGTGGTTACCGAGAAAAGGGCGGACCATATGGTGATCGCTCAACCGTAATTCCTGCAAGTACCCCGGAACTAAGGCTTGGGGGACARGCCAGAGCCAAGGTACTTCCTCGGACGGKAAAYCAAAGAGATATTCTRTATCATACGCAATATATGCAGTGCTTGRTCAACGCCAAAGAAGTCGACCATAGGACCATAGGATAATCGGAGCAAACGTACTTCTGCTGTTGCAGTCCGCTAGYCCGTGAGCCATTTTGAGCGTCAAAGTACTTGCTGTTCCTGCAGCAATCCCGCGAATGTGCATAGGCCGGTGACGTCACAACAATCTCTATTTCAATTTTACGTGTTATGTTAGCGAGGCTCTCAAACATTCAAATGTTCACACACTGACTCAGGGTTGTCCGGGGTACCTACTATCCTTCGCAGCCATGAGACAYACAATGACCGCGGTCGATCGCTCATCGTCCCGGCCCAAATACCCTTAGCCCCCGGCACATTCATCGATAGGAGAGCAATCACTCGCTATCGGGAAGCCAGCTTACTTRTCATATAACCATGTTGATCTGATACCCCGGACCACAAGCACACACACCACTGAAGCCCGCTAAAGCTTGAGCTTGATCKGCATGTGTATGATATAATACTGTTATCATCCGGGGCTATTCAGCCATGAACGTTCCCGATGCATCATATGGGCATGTATAGGGCGAAGGGCAGCATGTTCGCGGTGTTCCCAAAACACACAAGGGGGTTAATCGCTGGTTCCGTCGGAGGGTTCCGGAAGGTCATCCTCTCGAATTGGAAATGAATCACATTCTCCGTGGGCCCGGTGGTATAGATACCGACAAGGCTTTGCTATGCGTGGAAACAACGCCAGGTGAGACACTGGTGAATGGGATATTCTGCCTGCATCATGGCTGCTTGTCAGATTCGAAATCCATGTGAGAACATATAGCAAAGGGGGCAAACAACCACCAAGTCTCGATCGTTGGGACCTGTAGAATCACGATCTATTGTATCGCAGCGCACACGGCGGATTGACCGTACCGGKGAGGGACAAGGGGACGACGTCAGAGAAGATCAGTAGGGTGCGACACCGAAAATGGAAGATGCTCCAGGATCTTCCGACCTTCCCAGCGCGAGGTCTCTTTCCCCGCACGAAATGACCCCCTGTCCCGCAACAAAATCTGCAACCCATTTATAGGCAATAAATCCAATGTCTAARCTACTCACAACAGTCAAGTTACTCAATGCTAGAAGTGCTGATGACCATATCGGCTTCCCAATCAGCGGGATCTCAGGTTTGGGCAAGTCCCAAGGCGTGACAACAACATAGCTCTTTCCTCCCTTCGAATACCATCTCGAGTTCTCTTCAGTTTTGGTTCTCCCTTATGATATTGTCTCCTCTCGGCGAACTCTCAATGACACTAGCAACAAAAATGGCCTGCGTCGATGGGCCTTTCTTAAGCTGATCTTTCTCTCTTTCACCCTTACATTCAACCTCAAGCGATTTGGCACCGGCGTCCTCCCTGCGACCACGATCAGCAAAATCAATAGGAAAACGAATAATAATAAAAGCAACGAGGAAACACGGGAACAGAAGAGACACCCTAGACACTTGTGAAGGCAAGCAATAGCCTCAAGACCAGCAACGAACCTTCCTTCTCCCAATATCAGAAACGTGCTTCGCCGGGCATAACAGGTAGCATGACCGATCCCAGCTTTGAAAGCATGATGCATTGCCTTGGACTCGGAGTGCCTACGACTTCCCAATGCTGGACAATCGAATCTGGTAGGGATTTGTCGATGATAGTAGGGACTCCTGTCTATGGCGGTCTAGACTTTGATGACCCTCCAGACGAGTGGGGCTTCAGCCCATCCTTCTGCAGCTTTCCTCATGGCCACACAAGGAACGAGAACGGTCTGAGGATGACTCCGAGTCATCTGATCGGTTGGCTCATTCTCTAAATAACGAGGGGACTGTAATGACTATGTACGTTTCCTGTACTCTGCTGTAGCTGTACAACTTTCGTGCTTGGCCCCCTATTCAGTTCGTCCTAGCCGTGGGGGGCAATAGGGACGATGAAGTCAAATGCAGGAGTGACGTGAATGGCGTCTATGACTAATAGAAGAATTTCTCGCTGGGGTCACAGAGCATCGCATCGTAGGATGGATCAATGGCTCCGAGAATGCATTTCAGGAGTGTCTCGCGCGTAAATTCAGGGGAGTTRGGGTCGTAAGGRGTGGTATCSACTATGTCCTGAAGCATCGATTTTTTGTCAGTGGATCGAAGAGACAGTGAGCCGACGAAAACCACTGCTTACACGACATTCGTGCTGAGGGCCAATGTCGTCATCGAGTTCCCTCAAATACTCTGCGGCATCTTCATCATCGCCAATCTGGACGAACGAAATACCGAAGCGGTGGAGGGGAACGTCGTTGTGATCGAGTTGACGAGCGGCACTGATGATAACTGAAGCCAGGTCATCGGCTATAGGGATACTACTCAGTTCATTTGGCCTCCAAACTGGTTGAAACATGAATGTCACCTACTTGGTACACCATCGGTGATGACGACGATAATAATGGGATGGATATTCCGATGTGAGCCTTCGACCATGGGAAGGTACTTTTCAAACAGCTCTTCCAGCTTCCTGCCTGTGGGCGTTTTCCCTGAAGGAAAGTGTAGGATAAGCCAAMTGTCTCGAATTTCGAAGTCAACAGACGTCCGTTACCCTTTGGGCTGACCGAATCAAACACTTTCTGGATACGATGCCGATCCTGGACAAACCAATCAGTTTCATTGATTAGGCTAGTCGGGGTACAATACCACCTTGACGTTCAGCTCAAAAGTCGGGTCGTTCAGGAAGCAGAGGTCGATACCGTTGGCGCTCAAGTCTTGCTCGATGATGGAGACGAGCCCTATCAGTGCCTAGGGAACGATCTGAATCGAGTGTCTCTGGTATGATGAATCCGCCTACCGATCTAGCCTGTGACCAAAGGGGTCCAGCCATCTGTAAGTTGTAATAACGATTAGATGGATCGGAGGGCGACTTGTGGCATTGGGACACCTACCGACATCGAATCGTCAATGACCATGACAAACCGAGCAGCCCTGTTCAAGAAAACGATTGCCGTCAACTTGGCGTAGACGAAAACGTGTGGCCAGCAGCTTCTTCCTACCGTAATTTCTGCACAAGAGCAGCATGATTAGGTATATCACCGAGCTGAGCAATGCGAGGAATGGCGGGCAAAGAATAGCTATCAGAAATGCAGTATCTGGTCGTCTGCCTCAAAGGGACTAAAACTTCGTAAGTGTCGATCTGAGGTCAACCACATAACGGGTAGTAAGTCTTAGAAGCGGCAACATAATGGAAGAAATTCAAGTACATGTATTTCCCTTCCATTGTAGGCGAAAGAGGCGCCCCTGTCTAAGTGCTGGCCAGCTTGGCCAATAACTTGTATATATGCATGAGGATCTGAATCCATATCCCATGCAATACATCACTTACGGACACTACCYTACATACCCCGAAAACCCCACAGTTAGCATTGAATGTCGAAACGAAAGATCTTGCTTTGCTCACCTCCCAGAACGTTCTTGCGATAAACAAGGGTCGCCTCTTATCTTCACCAGCGATGATAGCATTAGGTGGGATATTCGTGCCATGAACAAGGACCTGGAGTATTAGAAAAGAATCAGGTCTCAAAGATCTGCGTCTACACGCGGGGGCCGGGGGCCATACCCATGCCAAAGGAACGTCACTGCCGGATTGTGCAATCTTTTGTGTGTTCAACCTCGCGAGTTCCTCCCACTGTTGCGTCGTACGCGGTTTCTTATCGGCTCCATGTACCGCTTCAATGAGTTGGATGTCGGCCATTTCTTTTCCCCTCTCGGTTCTCTTCGGTGAGGTTTTTATCGGATGGCGTTTGGATGTCTTGTTTTATAACCAGCGCTTTGTGGGTCATTTCCGCCCATGAAACCTCTTTGGCGCTCTAAACCCACTTGTGAGCTAACCGTTTGCACGCAGCGGCGCTTGGGTTGTTATCACAGAAACGTAGAACTTCTAGCTGCGTTCAACTGGTATTCGGATAGTCGGGACAAATGGCCTTCTGCTATCGTATTCCGTTAGTCGGTGAGCTATTTTGAGGTTAAAGTACTTACTCGTGACGTCACAATTATCCATCTCAATTTACGTGTTACGTTAGCCCTGACGCTCAAACATTCAAGCGTTCCAGCTCTAGGTTGTCCGGGGTACCTACTATCTTTCGCAGCCGCGAGAYATAGCACGAACGTGGTTCATCAACCCGATCAAATACTCTTAGCCCCTGGCCATTTATCCATAGGGGAACCAATCACTGGCTATCGCTATCCGGAAAGCAGTTTGCTTATCATGTTAATCTAATGGACCATAAGCGCACACACCGCCTCAGSCCCTAAAGCTTGAGCTTGATCGACATGTGTATGATATGATACCGATACCATCCGGGATTATTTGGCCACGAACGTTCCCTTTGCATCATATGGGCATGTCTAGGGTGAAGGGCAACATGCCCGCGGTGTTCCCAAAACACACAAGGGGGTTTTGATTTCTGGCCTCCGTCAGACCCGTTTTATCTAGAAGATGATCCTTGAATTGGGAATAAATTGCTCCCCTTCGTGAGCTCAGTTACTGTAGATGCTGGCAAGACTTTGTCACGGGTAGAAATAGTTCTAGGTGCCAAAGTACTGATGAACAGGATTATTCTGCCCGCATCATGGCTGCTCATCAGATTGTAAAGGCCGCGGCGAGGAACATATGGCAAAGTCTCGACTGTTAGGGCTTGTAGATTCATGGAGGGGTCAATGTCAGAGAAGACATGAATCTTCTTCCCAGCGCAAGATCCCTTTCCCCCGCACGAAATTATCCCCCAATCCGCAAACAAAACTCTGCAAGCCCAGGCTCTCAAAATGATGTCATGAGTCCTCCGTAATCCATCTATTACAGTAACATCTTCTAGCAATTCCTTGGCACTACAACGACAATCCTTCGGTTCCCATTGCTATACAAAAAGGATTATCGATCAAATAAAAGCTATTGTCCGGATCCATTAAACAGCAAAAATGCCTCCCAGACTTAAATATATCTACGCTCATGCTTGGCATCGGCAGGCAAGGGTGCAGGTTTATCAATAGACTATGGCACAGTACTGTACATCTCCGTTTGCGCCCAGCGCAAGCAGAAATACATCTCCCYTGTAAGAAGAAGGAAGAGGGGGGGGGACCCACGGATAACAACACACCATTCCCGACAAGACCGCACGACACCCGTCCTTCAACCTGTCAATGACGCGATATGTAAATAGAATCGTCCCCCAACTCGATTCAAAATTAGTTACTACACATGTCCACCTTATTACCCACACCAAAAAAGACTTACATCCAAACCCGTCATAAGRCTTTGACGGGTGGGGCTGGGGCGCTGATGGAAGGCGTAACAGTAATCCATGCGCAGCACAAAGAGARGKGSCAGTCGATCTCAAATTAWMGAGTCTGCAAATTACACGTTTTCTCTTTAGTACATACACGCTGCGCGATGTGCTACTTTAAAACACAACTCCTCCCTTCGAATAGGGGTTCGACTCTAAAAACACCCCTTCATACTCCCACCAACACCGAATGGCCAGCCAATCACTATCGTGGTTCTTCACGAAGCCACAAACATAGTATACAYAACAGGGTCAATAGAAGCGGTAGACGAATTAAAAAGAAGTCCTTGGCAAATAGACCATTTACGTTAAGTCGGCGATTATCAGTATAACGATTAACGATAAAGACAAGTGAACGGGGGTAACGAGGTGGTGGTGTGGTATGCATGTGATATGATCGATATCAAGAATGTTCAGAGTGCAAACGACTCGGATTAAGGAGAGTTGTACAGCTTGCAGGAGATGCGAGCTTGATATATATATATGTCCTTGGGAGTATCATCGATGCGTTCGAGACGGAAGCAGAACAAAGGGGGGCATGAGGCGAAAGGGCAAGACACAAATCCAACACTGAAAAAAGCCAGTAGACCAGGAGACCCGAAAAAAAAACACAGCAAGACAGCAAGGCGAAGAACATCACGGAAAAGAGGCACAGAATGCAAGCAATTCTTCCTAAAACGGTGGTGTGCCTCTTGCAGTCTGGAGATACCCACCGGGGTATACCGAGGCTCCAGAAGCCGGCCTTGACGGTACCATTGCAAGAGGTAGCTGGATGCTACCGGGTGATTGAGGTGAGATCCAAGCTGGGACATATGATGATCCCGCCGGTCTTGGGCTTGAATACAAGTAAGGACTCCCATTACCATTCGCTGCTGTTGAGGCCAGAGATGGTGCGAGCGAGATCGTAATCCCTGGAATGCCTGATGGTGTATATCCACCGTGGAAAGTTGGCGCAGCCGAGGTGTACGAGTTGATCGAAGCATTAGATGGAGTATATGAAGTTACTGGGATAGACACCCCAACAGGTGGCATTGGTGGAATCACRGCGCGTGGTTGGAGAGACGACGTGTCGGATGCTACGTATCCCATGTTCATTGCCTCCACATAAGACTTAAGGGGTATCACGGGGGAATCTTTCCACTCATCGTCTGATGAGCTTTCGTCGTCAGAGTCATATATCGAGCCTGATGGATGGTATGACGGGTGGATGTGGTGTGCACCGTCTGATGGACGGACGAGAGGTCCGCTCCAGGGCGTTATACGGGCTGGAGATGTTTTAGTTGCGCTTCGTGTTGAAACGCTACGACCCAATCTATGCGCCAGGCTCGGGTTAATAAATGATTAATTAGAATGTAGAGTCAGRGGAGGGGGCTCACCCATGCCAAGAGAAAGGGTCTTTGTCGACCTTGTCGGCGTCCAGCAGGACGATCAAGAAGTCTGATGATATATCATCCGAACGAGACTTCTTCGAGCTCGAGGAGCTCCTATCCGATTTGTGGCTGGACCTATCATCATCTGCCCCCTTCTTCTCATCGTGGCGGCTTGAGGACCCGTGATGYCCATGTTTCCGGCCGGAACTCCCATCCTCTCCATCATGATCCTTYCGTCTAGAGGACGACGAGGAATGACGATGGCTGTGTTCCTTCTTATCAGGTTTGCTTCTAGAGGACGACTCTTGATGTTTCCTCCGGGTCGACGATCCTGAGCTATCCTTCCGGCTCCGACTCCTATGATGGCTCGACCGGCTCGACTTGGAAGATCGACTAGACCGGCTACCAGACGAGGAGACGCTCACGACGTCGCCTTTGTGCGATTTATCCTTTTTCGGGAGTTTGAGCCTGTGGTAACACACACACAGAGCCAACGCCAAGTTTAGCCAAGTGGGCCACTAAAACGAAACAAGTCGGGCACCCTTACCGTTGATCCGCGTCGCTAGCATGAACAAGGGTATCAGCACTAGCTTGTCGCTCAGGGTCTCCAGGTGCTACCAAGAATAGTCAGTCATCAGATGCAACTGTGGCGCGAGTGCGAAAGGGGGGTTGTCGGGACGTACATCTCTCAGCGCCCTCTGCTACCTCGACAAGGGTTTCGAGGGAGGTGTTTTTGGGCACCTGGGTAGGTTCCTCGTGGACATCGGCAGAAAGAATGGAGATGGTGTCTGGGTTCGTGACCCGTAATGTAACTAGGGGGTTGGAAGGGTCAGGGATGCGAATGTGGGGTTGGAGTATAGATGGATAAATGCATTTGGGGTGCTTACCTCTGTTGCCTAGGGGCACGTTGCGTATCATGTTGAGAAAGGGAAGAGAGACGACACTGTCGTTTGCAGATCTGCGGGGGTAAGAGTTACATTGGTGGATGTTTCGTATTCAACGGTTGAGGATCWCTTACGAGAATCGGGTGGGTATCGGAGAAGGGCCATTGTTCACTTGTATGCGGTTCAGAACACTAAACTCATCGCAGAGGGRTCTGAAACTCACCRTGGTCCGGAGGAGATACGACGATGTTGGGGGGAGGGGACCGGGTTCGTGGAGGGGGAGAGGAGCGTCTTTTCCTAGACCTGGTACTGTCAGCTCTGTCGGATTTATGGGAACGTGGAGCATCAATGTCGTCGTTTGAGCTCAATAGTCTAGAGCAAAACGTGTGTCAGGGCTCAAAGCGTGAATCAAAGAGAGGGGCCACGAGGGGACTAACGAAACACGTTTGTACTCCCTATCCAGTGTCCTCGCAACCCTACGGAACTCGTCGTCGAGCAAATTATTTCGCCGGTCAGAACCTACATTGACATCAGACGCGATTCTCATCACTGAAAACAGCAACCTGCTCGCCTTTGAGATACTTGGCCCTCTGGATGGAATGTGGTGAGGGATCCGTTGCCAAGGAATGAACACATAAAAGAAAGCTCACCGTCTTTCCTCTCCATGTCATATAATAATCCACAACCTTCCTCCCAGCATCGATGACACTAACAGCAAAAACGACCGGCGTCGATGGGTTCTTAAACGGATCCTTCTCTCGTTCACCCTTACGTTCAGCCTCAGGTGATCCAGCACCAGTGCTCTCCCTGCAACACCAAAACCATAGTCAGCAAAAAAACAAAAAAAAAACTCAATACATAATAAAATAAAAAAAAAAGGGAAACGCAGGGAACACGAGGCCCACAGAACACACACCCTAGAAACCTGCGAAAGCAAGCAATGGCCTCAAGACCAGCAATGATCTTGAGTCTGTCCGCAACATTCTTGTCCAGCGCAGCTAGGGCCACTCCCTTGGCCAGCTCCTCCAGGAACTCTGGCCGGCACTTTGACCGGCGCACGCTGTTTCCAGAGAGGGTCTTGAGAATATCGATCGCATGCTGCCCCGATGCGGAGGATAGYTCTGAGGTTCTGCTCTTGACTGAGCGAGTGTCTTCGGGGGTGTGCTTGTCTGATACGGATGAGCCCGATTTGTGTTTCTTGGTCGAGGATGTCGACGAGGGAGAATGCATGAAAAMCAGGGATGGAGAGAACCTCACGGAGGACACACACGGGTGGGGGTGGGGAGATGGGATGGGATGGGATGGATGGAGAGAGAGAGAAGAAACGCGCGCGCGCCACTGGGCAGGCTCAAATTGAGATCACGCTAAACTTGGCACCGTCGGGACCACGGCCACAGCCATCTCCCGAGCCCCGGGCTGTCCTGTTTCTGTCTGACCTCCTGACACGTACATGCATCRCTAGCTACATACTACCTCTATTTATTGTCGCTGGGGTGAGGGGTAAGTATGCTTCAGAACGGCCGTATTGTGTGTCCGTTTTCCATCACACCTAAAAACAGTCCACACACACACACATCGTCATCAGAATCCACATGTCCCGGCAATGTTCCAAAAGGCCACGCTCACGCACCAGGCTAAGCTCCAATGTCCACACCCGTCGTGCCCACAGCTTCACTGTCCTGGCACCCTTGTTCTCCGTCGCAGGCAACTCGACATCGAGTCCATCCCACCAGCATTTACGCTGTCAAATAAATAAATAAATAAATATGACACCCGTTCCTAAACAGCACAATAAAAAGAAGTGGTGTCAAAAGAAAACAACATACAGCAGGTTTTCTCCAGAATAACAGCAGCTTCTGCGCAGTTGTCATCTGGGCGTAATCCACCTCCACAGGTCGCTCCCCGTTGGGGTGGTGTATGATCCCTGTCTTGAGTAATACGAGCGCAATTGACGAAATACAACACCGCATAGGCTCCAATGCGCGATATCCCCACTCGTCTTCYCGGTTGAAGCCACTGTAACCAATTTACACCAACATCCCCCCCCAATAGCTCAGCATCTAAGATCACAAACAAAAAGGAAACTCACCTCATACAAAGCATATCAATCAAATGCTGTTCCGCAATGTTATTCTCCTTGTTCACATTCCTCTGCAGCGCCGTAAATATGTTCTTCTTCTCCATCAGATAGTCTCCAGACCGCTTCTTGATCTCCAACATCTCCTCGTTCGCAATCCCAYTCGCATCAGTCGCAGCACCCGTGTCCTTGGGCGGTATCGARAAATACTCCAACTCCTCCCTCAACACRATAATCGCCTGCTTCGACAAAAGCGGATTCTGCGAACCCGGATGCGCATACTCGGTATTCACCTCAAACATCAGGTGCTGCTGAGCATTGTACAACCCCGGATTGTTCGCATTCCCATAAAACGCCTCTGACGCATTCCTGAAGAACGTCAAGACATACTGAAAACAATCCGGGTCGAACTACACAAAGCAGAAGAAATAAGCAACTCACCCCCCTCCCCGCAAAAGAAAGCAGAAGAGAGAAAACTCACATCAATAGCATACACCTCCTCCTCCTCTTCTCCCTCCCCCCCATCCGACATCGCCACACTCTGCCTACTCAACACCAGCCCATTCGGAAACAAACACAAAAGCACGCTCTCCGGCAAGTTCATAATCGTCTCCCTGTCCACATCAAACCTTCTCCCCCTCAGCTCGAGGAACAGCCGCGTGAGGAGTTGCGGCTGCAACCCCGCATGCGGAGACGTCTGCACCTGCGAAACCTGCGTAATAGGCGAGTTGTTGGGTAATGGTGGAGCTGCTGCCATGTCCTTTGTGGTTTTCCTTTGTTGTTTGTGTTGCTACTGTGTGTGTTGTGGACGCGGACGACGTTGTGTTTTGTGGAGATGACGAGTCGTGGGTTTGCCGAGTGACAACGGGGGTCCCTGTGTCTTCCAAACGGTCACACACTTGACTTTCCCTGTGTAATCAAAGCGACGACGAGGCGAATTACGAGGCACGTTCCAGTGGCAACTAGTTTGTTGTCAATGACACGAACACCCAGCGTGGTTTGATGTTTGCCTTGGCGCTCGTGCCAAACAACGCCTATGCAATGCATCTTAATTTATCATTGTCACAATATGGGTAAGTAAAAAAGAAAAAAAAGTCCTTGCGTATACTAAACAAACCGGTATATATACTGTGATTATCCCATCATGTTCGTTCTGTCTCGTTATGTAAATGGTAAAAGAGGTGGGTAACTAGAAGCTTAGGGGAAGGGGGAAAGAAAAGAAAAACAACTGTAGAGTTCTGCATCATGTGTGATAAGAAACAGGGGGATATGCAATACGAGAACGAACCGTAAATGGGGAGGAGAAAGGGGGCATAACCAATCCGCAAAAATCTATACCTCACATCCCCACCCCACCGCCACCAGGCTGTGGTGGCGCCGCCCCGGGTGGCAAACTAAACACCGTCGACGTCCTTGAATACCTATTCTGCTGAGGGGTCTGTGATGTCGGTCTCCTTCCCTGTCTCGACACCCTCCTCACACCCTCGGGGCCAGGCACAGGCCCGCTATCCGTCAACCGGAAACCACCTCTTGGGCCCCGGATTCCACCCTCTTCACTCTCCCCAGCACTCATCGCAGACCCCGACGCCCCCTCATCATAACTCGTCGGACTCGTCGTCATCGACCTAAATGGGTTATTCTGGTCATTCACCCCCGGATACGGCTGAGGACTTGGCGCCCTTCTCGTCGCGGGACTGTTATACGCTCTCGGCACACCTGCTGGACCATCATATGGGGACGCGGGCGAGAGATGCCGTTGACCAGAGGGCGAATCGTGGGACTCTGGGTAATACTCCGGTGATTGTGGTGTTGGAACTAGCCGCTGATTAGACCCAGAAGCAGTGTCAGACATATAGTTGTCCTCGCTTGACCGCGACATCCCGACCGTCGACGAAGATGCCATCATCGATCGGTTAACTGAAAGTGGTGCAGGTAGCATAAGCAGCGCGCTACTGTCGTGCCTTGGCCTCTGAGGAGTAACATTCGATGAATCCACAGTGCTGGCATCAAAAGGTGGAGGGGGCTGGTGTGTAATATCCGAGTTTGAGGCCATCGAGTACCGATTGCCACTGAGAAAGAAAAGACCATTGGTAAACCACCTCAATAAAGGGAACGAATCACAACACTCACTTCTTCTCGTAATATGTAGAGTCCCTCGACTGGGACCCACTCTTCCACCTTCTGTCCCTCTCAAATTCAGCCCACCTCTTCATAACAATATGCGATGAATCAAACTCTCCCTCCTTATCWCCATGCGCTCCTCCCTTGTCTCCAGCAACAACACGCGTTTGTCCCCATGAAAAGTCGTCGAAATGCCAGAACGCATATGCAGGTAAGATTCCGTTCCAAATGGGTAAAGAGATCAGGTAAACCAACATCCACCCCACATATGCAATCTTTCTTGAAGTGACGACAATAAGTATACCAGGTAGACCGAGAACGATGGCAAGCAGGATAAGGGGGATGGTGGTATTCGTCCCTCCGGGTATGATGGAAATAACAATGAGGTATACCGTAAACGCGATGGCGGCGGGCAATACGAGCGTGCCAGCGAGTTCCATGCCGACGACAAATTGCATGGAGAAACAAAACGTTCCACAAAGATCCCTGACCAGTAATAATTCAGCCAGATTGTGAATTGTGGAATTGATCCATCGACGTCGCTGAGACAAGAGCACGCGGAAAGTATCAGGAACGACAGTCTTGCAAACAGCCTGAGGGCAGAACATATTCTTTCGTTTCGGGAAAGTCTTGAGCATAAGTGTCGTGAGGTATCGATCTTCACCGAGTAACAAGAGGTTCTTTTTGTGAAGAGTGTCGACGACGTTTTCCGAATAATGTTCCACAATGTCCGGATTAGCTAGAATGGGTACCCAGTAGCCCGTATCGCCCTTGGGAGCCTTGATGCGGTACATGCTGAAACAGCCTGGTAAACAGGTCACGCCTCCAAACATGGACTCGAAAGCCTTCGTCATATGATGAGAGATATAATATTCAAAGACTATTGCGGAAAATCAGCACTTGCATCCATGCAAAGAAAAATGGTCATACACACCTTGCATCATCGTAACAAACGTCTCTGCTTTATTTGCAATCTTCGTTTCGCCACAAAGCCCCATAATTTCTTCATCATGCACCATACAGCTAACCATCCTCGTCAAGGAATCCGGGAACACCTTCGTATCGGCATCCACACACAAGACCAACTCGTACCGATCTGGACTAACCCCCGTCACCCGCCAGACGGAATTGAAAAATTCRTATTCGAATGTCGTCATCCGTTCGTCAAACATAACCTTCTGCAAGAACGCCATCAGGACAATTTGACTGTCCCGCTTGCCGCGATTACCCGGCTTAGGATCGTTTATTTCCAGTGGATTACCGCACTTGGCCACGAGTACGATCGGCACCCGTTGCTGTTTCGACCTTTCCACCGTTGCATCGTCGTAGTGGTAGAAGCCAGCGTAGACTTTGGCCATGTTGTGTCGTTTATGACCGTCAGCGATGGCGACATAGGAGTGGGGTTCAACTTCGTGTGGGGAGACAATAAGATCTGTCATCATGGAAAGACAAATYTCCGGRGTCGTCAGTTGGTTTCCGGCGCCCTTGACCATACCATCGGCGATAACAAGGATGAGTTTGTGGCTATTGGGGTAATCTGTTGTCGCCAGCGAGTCTAGAGTAGTCCGCAGGCCTTCGACAGACTCGGAATACGCAGTAACCAAACAAATAGTATGGGCAAGCGGGAAATTGAACGGCTCGTAGTCAGGAGGGGGCTGAGGGACAACATTGACGAGGGGGAAAGGACATGGGTTGTCGGCAAAAGCACCGCGGGGCGAAGAGCCATCCGCTAAAGACATCGTGCTCCTCGACTGCCTGTAACTAGGCGAATCAGGAGGCGTACCCTTGCCGGATTTGGGAGAAGGGGAGTACAAGGTCGAGCGCTTCCAGTTCGCCGTTGACGAAGAATCAAGCATGCCATATGTGGTCGCTGGGCGTCCTCCTGCTCCTTTGAGGAAACTCTCAGCAGGCGTGAAACGCGAGTGGCTCGGTAGGAATGTCTTGCGGTTAGCCTTGTTCGAGCGCAATCCATTTTTGCCAACATTAGGGCGGTACTCGCTCGGGGCAGGGCGATAGATATCGCTTGACCAATTCTCAATTTCCGCTGAACGTTGCATGCGCTGCTCATAAGTCTCGCGGGGGAAACCGCCTAGCTTCCACGAGAAGAACCACTGGAACATGACTGCCATGACGAATCGGATAGCGACGACGCCGATGATAAAAACCAATGAAAGGTAAAGGACGACTTCGGATGCGACACAACCAATAGAGTTGGTATCAATAAAACCGATGGTAGTGAGGTCCTGAAGGCAGTGTCCGAGGTTCCTTTGATTGGTGCGCATGAACATCATCGTCAGATCTTTGCTATTGAAAGTGCCGTTGGCCTGTTTCATAGTGTCAAAGATGGATGGGTAATTGACTTGGGCACGGCTCAGCCATTGAAGAAGGTTAAGGTCGAGGACATTTCTGCATGGGGAAAAAAAAAAGGTTCGACAAAGTTGATAAAGTTCAGAGGACAATTGGACATACGACTCATAAACAGCCAAGTTGCGTTTCGGGTTCTTTACATCATCCCACGTATAATAGACCTGACCCTTTGGCCGTATTTGATTGAACAATGATCGTGCTCGAGAAGAGGTGTGACAGCTGGTCCCAGTTTCGTAGCCGGTTATGTTTGGCCCGGCAGCGCCGTACTGGCTGAAGATATTACAAGGGAAATACCAGTCGAGAAAGTTGTTTTGGCCACTGATGCTAGAGCTGGAGGACTTGGTGACGAGCCCAAGGCACTTCTGGTTGACTTTTTGAAAAAGGAAGGAGGCGTCGTTTCCAGCAAGATTCCAGCCACCGGTGAGAACCGGATTTGTGGAGCCATTAAAGGTGGCACCAGCAGCGGGATGTTTAAAATTTGAAAAATCGTAATTGTAGCCATGAATGACGACTGAGCTGTTGCCGATATGAGTGGCATCAATTGCACCACCATGGAATCTGTTCGGGGGTGTACCACAGACGCTTTCGGTAAAGCCGAAAGTGAGGAAGCCTACGCCGGCCATGAGAATGAGAATGATGCTGACGAGGCCCATCTTTTCTCGCCAGGCACGTTGTTGTTCCGGACTGTGGAGGCCTGGTGGGAGAAAAGGGACATATTTGGTGATGGGTCATGGTAAGAGGGGAGGGGAGATGAGCGTACCACATTGTCGCATGAACCAAGGCGGGATCCAAATGGTGATGATGTAGCAGTAGAGCATCCAAGGACCACTAGGGCCTGGACCCTTCCAACACCCCCTCTTGTTTTCTTGGGGAGGAGGTGGAGTAGGGCCGGGCGCTGATTGAGGCCGCTTCCGGCGGAGAGTTGTGCGTTTGAAGAGAGCCAGACCGGATTCGTGTACATCCTCCTCACGACCTAGCAAGGAGCGTCCTCGCCGAAGTGTTTCTCGCTGAGGGTAGTTGCCCGTCGCTGTGATTTGAAATATATTTGAGGGCGCAGCAATACGGGCGGCAAGATCAGCGGATGAAAAAAAAAAAAAGAAAAAGAGAGGATGTAACCACGTACAAGATGGCATGACGCCAACACGGCTATTGCCCTCTTGCTCGAGCTGAGCGACATGGGTGCGATAATGCCATTGGCGATGGCCGGGTTCTATTTTTTCACGGTCGGGGCGGACAAGACTCTTCTTGCGGCCCACACGCGAGGGGTCCATGTAGTAGTCCGGGGCTTCTGGATCGCTGGAATGGGGGGCGTGGCTCTGGTATGCGGAGGGGAGGGTGCGCTCGCGGTGTGCGTCGAGGGCGGCTTGGCGGTCGCCGCGCTCTATATTCTGGAAGGAAACATTGCCTCTAGAGTCCGAGCTGGCGAGGGTATGCTGAGGAGGAGAGTGCTGAGCGTCGCTGTACTGAGGGGCGGGGGATCTTGGGGGAGGGGCCTGGAGCGACTGTGGGCGTACGGAACGTGGGGGCCTCTGGCCGTCCATCGGGAAGAGGGAGAGGGAGAGCTCGGGGGGCAGGGGCAGGAGGARGTGGTTCGATGAGGCTCGAAGATAAGGAGAGAAAAGGAGCGAAGGAGAGTCTTTGAGGAGGACCAGCAGTCCGCCGCTTTCACGAGAACCTGGCCTCAGTTGTCTGACAGTGAGGGGGGTGAGTTSGTSTGCCGTCACAGCACCTCAGTGTCACAGGTCACGCCTCGTTGGTTCCACTCTCTTGGCATATTACGAGTCGCCTTCGCATTATTTAGCTAGTTGCACATAGTTACATGGCTACCACCCCATAGACTCCACCCCACCTACCTGCACGCTGCTGCGCGCTGTGTGGGAGAGCACTCCAATGTGTGACGCCTGATCCCAGTCCGCCTCCCTAGCCGAGAGCGTCATCGCATCAGTCATCCACAGGCTTGTGACCCAGCCTGTGCTATTCTCGTCGTGCATACACGCCACAGCACGTTGGTAGAGAGGCTGCCTGTTGTGCTCATCGGGCTGTGATCCGTACCCGTCATCCCCGACTCAAATGGGCCTGGCTCTTAAACAAGCTCCTAACCTACCTTTGTTCTCCTCAAGCTCGACCYTGTTCTAGACTAGCATGCATCCTTTACGAGTGATGGTGGATCATTGTACTCCTATACGTTCTTCTTATCCGTTCATACACCATGCGCTTGACGACCATTKGGAAAAAGTGCGGCGGCGTATTGCACCATGGACTTGTGTGTATATGTGTGTTCATACATGCATGGGCCACCCAGGGAACCGTTGCCGCTAGCCTCAGAAGTCTACAGCTCCTTTCACCATGCCTCCCCCTCCCGGAGACAATACGTGCAGTACAATGCGCTGTTGCCAGCCATAATCATATCTCAAAAGTCAGCAAGTCAGGGGCGGTGTCGAGCCCCGGCTTCGTCGGCGTTAAGTTTCTCTATTCTCCAAAGGCCATTGCGGCTCTAGCCTCACTCGTCACATATCAAATTATCATTCCAAGTCATGTCATCAGCCTCCCGAGTTCGAACCGCTAGCCGTTTCTTCTTTACTTCTCCCCCGCCACGCTCCCACCGCTGAGCCAAACTTGTCCACCACCTCATCCCAAAATGCCCCATTCCGGCCTTCATAAAACACACAAAGTCCTCACCACACCCGCTCCGGGCACTGTCGTCTCCCCTATTCACAACTACTCCGAAGCCCAGCAAGCCCAAATCGAGGCCCTGCGAAAGGTATGCACCCAACAGCCTCTCCCACACTGATTTGCCCACATAACATCTTCTCCTATACCTAGCACGCACACAGTCATCTACTCCCAGAAGATGACCCGTACCATTCGCGGGAGCTTGGTTGGCTCCAAAAGCCAGACACCATGCCTCGCTACATGCGTGCCGCCAAGTGGAACCTCTCAGATGCACAAAAGAGGATTATCGCAACGATGGAATGGAGGCGGGASTATAAACCCGATCTCATCCCACCCAGCGAGGTCAAGGTAGAGAGCGAGACCGGGAAAATGTTCGTGCTTCCCCCCTCCCTTCTTTCKGTGCATTAATGTGAGGTCTCGCAGTATCATCACAGGATTCGACAAGGATGGCAGGCCCATCATATATATGCGACCCGGTAGGGAGAATACAGAGACCAGCCCTCGCCAGCTGCGTCACCTCGTATGGTGTCTGTGAGTTATATATCCCTTACCTTTTGACCAACTGACTTACCCCTCACAGAGAGCGAGCAAAAGACCTCATGCCACCCGGGCAAGAATCCCTCGTCATCATCGTAGACTACAAATCCACCACACTCCGCACCAACCCCTCTATTTCTGTTGCTCGCAAGGCAAGCATATACCGCGCATACAATCAAACAAAAAAGAGGCTCATACTTGACTCGCTTTGTATAGGTCCTCCACATCCTCCAACAACATTACGTTGAGACYCTAGGCCGTGCAATCGTCGTCAACCTCCCTATGCTCCTCAGCTTTTTCTACAAGGGAATCGCACCCTTTTTGGACCCAGTCACACGCGACAAGGTACGTACATTTGTTGCYGTACCCAAAAATGCACTAAACCGAACAAAAAAAAAATACAATGCTTACTCGTCTCCCCGGACAACCCCAAACTTACGTGCATTACAAAACAAAAACAAAAAACAAAGATGCGCTTCAATCCAGATCTCCTCGAGCTCATTCCAGCATCCCATCTCGACGCCGACTTTGGTGGTGAATACGCTTTCGAATTCAAGGCAGACAGTTATTGGGATCAGATAGTAACGTAAGGGAAATAAAGCCTCCGCTCTCTCAATTATTGACTCGAGTCCTTCACCCCCTTTTGGTTTTCAAACCTCGGGTCATCCTTTATTAACCGTCCCGACCGGATGTATTAAAATTTCTCGGCAATAATTGTCAAACATATAGCGCTTGTGGAATCGCACCCGACGGTACGCGGATATCACCACGAGCCCCATCTCCATCTCCATCATCATCATTATTCGCACCGGAACCAGAAGTGACGGAAGCGAGTTCCCCAACGACGCCGTCAAGTTCGAGTAGGACCGCTAGTGTATCATCTGGAGAAGAGACGAGAACGATGTTGGGAGGAGATGATGACGAAGAGGATAGTGTCAGTAGAGGTAATCGGGAGAACGGCGAGGAGAAGCTCGCCATTGCGGTTGTAGACGAGCAGGCAGGTTCTCCCGCCTTGRCTGCTTGATTATAATAACCGACTTGCTTGCGCTTATTCGCTGCTCTGCAAGTCGACCCTCCACAATTAGTCCTTAATTTTTTTTTACTAGATTTGATCTCTGGTTCGATGCCAGTTACTAGAGAATAAACTGTATAATAGTTATAAATATTTGATGCAAAAGAAAACACGAGGGGTTAAGGTTCGTTCCAGGATATATCTATATGTATCCTGGGGCAGATGTGGAAAAAAAAAAAAAAAAAAAAGAAGTCGAGGCGCCAAGACTGAAAGAGGCACAAGCCATCTCCATGTCTTAACGTGCAAACTAACGAGCGGCGTTGGTGATCAGGGTATTGGAGAAAAAAAAAAAAAAAAAAAAAAACAAAAAAAATGAAAGAACTGTCAAATAGGATGACGATTGTAGTGATCATATGTAGATAAAAAGATTGGTCCAAAAAAAAAAATATGCAAGGGGGGGTGGGAGAAGGAAGGATACTATTTATTATTAGAGAGGGGGGAAAGGAAGTGGAAAATAACAAAAATGTCCCAAGTTCTGCGTTGTATGTGTGTGTCTGTATGTTGATGATAAATAATTGTTGTAGTCACGGATCATAAATGTCGGATTTTGTTCGAATATTTTTTTTTTGGTAGTTGCGGAGTGCGCATTGTCCCGTTGCGAAAGAGTGTTCGAAACGRCACCCATGGATGAATAGCCCCCAAGCCGACCGCAAGAGGGGGGAGGTGAACCGTTCTTTTTCCTTCCAGGTCGTAGGGCGTAAAATGCCACCCAACCATCTCAAGCGTCTCTGCCATGCGAAAAAGGGGACATCCCCCCCCAAAGAAACGAGCGTGACAATCAACCAACAAAAAAGAAGCAAGCTCGAGCCGAACAACCACAAGAAAGACAGAATAATAGCCAGCCGAAGAAGCTTGTCAAAGAATGAAACACAAAGGGGCGCCGTTCATAACATGAGAGCAGGTAGGAGGGAAAGAATTGGAGTATAGAACCACAACCGGCATGACAGACCCAATTATGGGTAGAAAGACGGATTGAATGACGGGTAGGAGGGGGGGGGACCGGACAGTATTAAAGCACGCTCGCTCACCCCCCTTCAAACACCCGCTTTCCAACTTGAAGGTGGAGGCGCTTTCCTCAATCCACCTCGGCCGGGTGAAGCAGGCTGACTCGTTGTCCTTCCTCTCCCTTTTGCGCCRGCACCGTTGCCGAGCGACGACGAACCTCCACTCTGACTCTGCGGTATTGGGGGCACAGGCGGAAAATACCCCGAATCCCTCATCATYCCCGAATTCCTGTTCCCACCACCCATCCCAGGCCTCAGCCGGTCTGAGGGGCCAAACGAGTCGCCATAACTACTCCTCGCAGAGCTCCAATTTCCTCCTCCACCCATTCCACCACCCAAACCACCGCCACCACCACCATACTCGCTCCTCGAGCTGCTWATCCCACCGCCACCATACATAGACCGCGGGCTATTTGGGAAAATCACAGAGCCCGTGGACCAGCCATTTCCCATACCCATACCACCCATACCCATCATCCCAAGAGGCGGGCCCATCATCGGCGGCGGATTCGATGCACCACCATAAACACTCCCTCCAATTACGGAACTGCGATCCCACTCATCCGCAGCAGCSGCCATAGCCTGTTGAGCCACAGCCATCTGGTATGCCTGCTTCGCGTATATCATGGCTTGATGATGCGCTGCGAAGAAACTTGGGTCTGCTGGAGCAGGAGCCATGAATTGCGCAGGAGAAAGCATCTGTGGTGCCGRCCCTCCCTGTTGAGGCCAGCCAGGCATGCCCGGCCAACCATTAAGATTGCCAGGACCGCCAAACGGCATCTGCATTTGCATAGGATTGCCCATACCCATCATCGGATTYATGGCTGGCATCCTCGAGTGTATGACTTGATTAACCGGCAAGTCGTCTTCATCATCTGATACAACAGGTCCAGGTCCGTTGATAACGTTTCCAAGCTGACAACACCAAATTTAATGCAAGAGAAAAGGGAACGCAAAGGATAACGAACCTCAATCGCAGCCCTGGCTTCACCTCTTCTTCTTTCCCTTCTCCTGGCCTCAGGATCACTAGCTTCTGCATCCCTCGCCTTCCGGCTAGTATCGTCCTTGACATCATCATCGAAGCTCACGCTCCGCCTCTTCGCATGCCTAGCCATTCCCTTCGCACTAGTCGACCCAAGCCCACTAACACCACTACTCCATTCCTCCCTCTTCCCCTCCTTCGACGACGAACCTCCAACATCACTTCCATCCTTCGGCGTCAACGGAGCACGCCCACTACTCGAATCACCCGTCGAGCTCGCTGGACTGTCCCTCCTAACCGCAAAAGGCTTTACAGGTATCGCAGGTACAGCAGGAGCCGTCAGCGCTTTCGACTGACTTTGCCCAGGCATCGTTGGCACGAGTGTTGAGCTCCGCTGCCTCGGTTGCGACTGTTGCTGAATATTTGAACTCGAGTTTGATGACGCAGGCGTTGCCGTGCGACCATTGGCACCCGCTACCGTCTTCAGTGCATTTACGCGATCCGTATTCACGGAACTGATTCGAGAACTGGCTGTATTGGCACTCGTGCCGCTCCCGTTCACTGTGGATGGGGCATTGCTCGGTCCTGGGCGTAAATTGAGTTTTGCGAAAGAGGATGTAGAGGTCCCAAAGGTCGACGCAGATGTCGAAGTGGGTATCAGTGTGCTACTTCGGGGTCTAGTGGAACTGGGCAGGGATGGCGACTCTACAACCGTTGGGCTCCTGGCGCCGCTGCTGGTACTAACACTCGCAGTCGGGCTCGAGCTCATACCCAGGTCGACGCTCTTGGTTCCGCTCTTCGGCTCAGGTGGCTTCTGTATAGGAGGCCTTGACATRACGCTAAATGCCAGAGGGGGTGCTCGTTGCTTAATGGGTATGGGTGCAATTCTATCCTTGTCTTGACTGGGTTGGTGAGGCGGTGCCGCCACTTCTACCGGCTTCTCCTGTTCTGCTACCTTCTTCTCGTCTTCTGATACCCCATAACTATCATCTGAATCCGAAGTCGATGCAGCCTCCGGTTCTGATTCACCATTACGGGAGATCAATCGAAGGATGCTATCATCCACAGCATCAATAAGTTCTTCATCCGGCGGACTTGGTTTGAGAATWCCAGAAACCATAGGTCTGATGGATGCAGCAAGTTCAGCACCCTCTCCCCCTTTGATAGATTGCCTCGAAGGGGAGGTCGTTGGTTGCGTTRACATGGGTGGTGAACGCGGAGAAGTGGGCGGAGAATTCGTCGACTTCCTTCCTTTTGAACTGCCAGCCTCGCTCTCGTTTTCCTTTTCCTTTCCCTTCCCCTTTGCCAGCCTCGCCAACCTTTCAGCCACCATGTCTCTCCCATTCTCCAGACTGACATCCTTCCGCACAATGGTCGYGGGAGACGCTGGCGCCGAAGAATTCGCGAACTTAMYATCCAGACTCAAGTAAGCCTGGATCTCCTTCGGCGGCGAGGTGGGTGGCACAAAGTTGGTGAAACCTGGTGGAACTTTATTCGTCACTAGAGTCGGAGAGGGAGGACTAATCGAGGTTGGGCTCTCAACCATCACAGATGGCTGCTTGGCCAACTGGCTGGCCAACAACCCAGTTTTCGTAAAGCCCTCGCTATCATYYCGATTTGGTCCCACCGAGGGCTTCTTTGACGTGAGCTCGGCGATATCAATAAGGGGCTTGGTCGCTGCTCGTACGGGACCCCTGGTTCCATTGGTACGTAGGCTGGCGTTGGAGGCTGACGACATAGCACTACCAGGGCGACGTGGAGGAACAAGGGAGGCAAGGGGGGCGTTATCGTCATCGGATTCTGATTCGGATGTGTCAGAATCGGCAGTTTTTTTCGTGGGTTTGGAAGGATTGGAATAAGTCGAGGAATCACGGAAATGCCGAGTGGTCTGCTTCAGTGCGGCCAATGGATCTATCAAATATGTATATAAATGGTGTTTCGACAGATAGCAATGAAGAAAAATCTACCTTGGTTAAGACCAGAGTTTGCGTTGACCAGGATGCTGGCCCGTTTGGCAGCCGCAGTGGGCGACAGAGCGCTAGTAGAAGCACTAGCTCTTGGTCGACTTGCATGAACGCCCAAACTCGACTGTGAGCGGGGCGGCATATCGACAGGAGGGGTGCTCGTATTTCCCACGTAGCTGCTTTGTCTCACATTCGTGTCCATCTGCCCATGGCCGAGCAGTGATGGCGTGGTCAAAAAGCTGGCAGGCTTTCGAGATGAAGAATCATAAGAGCTGCCATGGCCCATTTCTGATTTGGCCTGCCGCTTGCCAATCAGAGGGCGCGTCCGCTGAGTGATGGTACCATTTCGGCGGACACCACGGGGACCACTACCACCACGACCGCCACGACGCACCCCATCATCGGACTCGTCCGACGAAGATGTCGAGGAATCGTCAGATTCCGATGTGTATCCGACAGCTATACTGGAGGAACGCCTCCTTGCATCTTTGGAAGAGATTTGGGGCGAAGGATGAGCGCTATGTTGGGGGCGTGGACTTGCTCTCCCACGGTGGCCATCCTGTGGAAATGGATGTGGCTGCAAAGAAGGAGAGGGCGATCGGAAGGATGGTGCGGGAGAACCGGCCGTACTCCGACGGGCCTGTGCTTCGCGGAAGGCTGCGACTGAAATTCGCTGAGAAGAGTCGGAGTTGACACTTGCTCCACGCGGACGAGCAGGGGGGACAACGAGAGAAGTGTTGGGCGTTTCGGGTGAGGGCGGTCGTACGTGTCTGAATGATCTCAAGTTGAAGGACGAGGGTGAATYTGACCCCGGCGGAGGGAGATCGAAACCGGTAGTTGGGTTGGGATCAGGGGTTGAATGCTTCGAGGATCCGGCAGTAGTAGACCTTGTCCAAGCGAATAGAGACGGGCGTTTCTCCTTGACTGGTAATGACGGACCCGGCGGAATCTGCATAGAAGAGTAGGAAGGGGCAGTAGCTTCGGTCGGCAAAGAACGCGTGGAGAGGGCATTGTTAGGGTCAGCATAGGCTGCAAAGATGGCAGATTTGGAGGGTGGCGGACGGAGGCGGCGCGTGTCAGGGGCGTCGGTATCTGAAGCGGCACTCGAGCTCAGACGCTGCGTGAAAGACGGGCGTGGTGGGGTCATAAAGTTCATGTCCGCAGAAGGGGAGAGCGAAGGGCGGGGAGCGGAAAGGGGAGCGGCAGATTTTTTGCGGCGAAACGGCAGGCGCAGTTTGCTCGATGAAGGAGTCGGACTCATGCCGGCAATGGAGGGATAGACGTTGCTCGACGTATTGTGGTCAGCGTCGGGGTGGAGGTAATTCCTGCCATTGGGACTAGAGGGGAGGGACTTGTCTGCGGTAACATACGAGTTTGTGGGGGAGGAGAGGGTGGAATCCAAGTCGGAGCCAGCGAAGACGCCATCGTGGTTGCTGCGTGAGGAGGATTTATTTTTCTTGCCAAAAAGCCCGCCAAGCAGTGGCATTGGTGAAGGGTGGGTGCGGTTGTGCTACTCTGCCCTGTGACCTGTGGTGTGCGCGTGAGAAGGCACGGGGGTGCAGCACGCGGCGTCGCGTTGGAGGAGGCTCGGGGGTGAGGAGAGGAGGAAGGGCAAGGGAACAAGGGACAAGGAAGAGAAGAAGGGCGGGCGAGGGAGCGAGTTGGCACGTGTTCGCCCAATTGATCAGGGAGTACACACACAGACACCCACTCCAATCCAATCGCTGTTGCATGGGAACATCTCCTCAACAGCCGTTTTTAATGTGCCTCCATATGGTTGTCAATGAACAACGTAAAGATTAGATAGTCCCAACCTCTCCAGCCTTGTCCGTCACAAGACCGTGGAGGAATGACGCACAACGCAGTCCTCCTCCCCAAGCATGCTGCATAGTCCCCTCACTACCGCCATCYGCCGCGGCCTCAAATTGGCCAGATCTCGTCCCCCGAATATCCTGCTCGAGGCCCCTAGCTCTATGCGTCGCTCACTTTCCTCCAAGGGCCCCCGCATAACCCATAGGACATCTTCCCCGYACCAATCGGCCTCCTCGCTCTTGGACCGTCGCCCCTCCAGAGCTGGCGCAGAACCTGGCGCCAATCCCCACAACGAGTCTTCCTTTAAGAAAAATAGTCACTTCAAGCAGGACTGCGTCATCGATGTGATCGACTACGACTCGGACGACGCGTCCTTTGAGAGACTCGGGAATGCCGACTTTATTAAATTGATAAACCTCAGCTACGAGAAAGGTGCAAAAGGCGACCCCGATCATCACCCCAAGTCAGTTAGGTGGATCAATATCGGTGGCATAGACTGGGATGTGTTGAGCGCTATAACTCTCAGATACCGTAAGTCCCCCTCTTGTTAACCCCCCTGAAGACTCATTAGCATACTATGATCAAACAAGACATTCATTCTCTTGCACTCGAGGATGTCCTCCAGGAACAGGGGGACATCCAATCCAAGGCCGACTACTACCCAGATCACCTGTTCGTCCGCGCCCTTTGCCACTCCGTTTCTTCTCCTCCAGACGACCTTGAGCACCCCCAGCACCAGACAGGCTTGAACTTTCGACGGCAAGTCCATCACGGACCAGGCACCGCACCTCCCCCTTATAAACCGACCAGACCCAGTCCAGCCATAAACGACAAGGGTGGCTTTAACAACACAAAGGCAGACATCGAATGCGGAGATAATATCAACATTGAGCATACTAGCGAACAAGGTTCAAAGAACATCCCCTCCTCTTCTACGGTCCCCTTTGACAGGTCCTACCCTCAAAAGCCACCCGCCCCAGCAAACCAAGAGCTTAAACACCGTTTGAATTTGCCGTGGTCAAACTCTTCGGCGATAGGCACCCGCTCTACGGGGCTAAGTGGATGGTGGCGATCGGTGCGTATCTCAGCCCTCCCTTCCATCACACACAGTTCTTCACCTTGGCCCAGAGTGAGCAACGACAAATYCTAAAATTGCAAGCATTAACCATGGATGATCGTGTCAATGTCAGACATGAGCCCCTGTCCATCTTCCTCTTYCGTGATGGTGMCGTTCCCCAATGTCTTTCTCTTGTTTGTTTTTCTCCTGACGCTCCGCAGGTACTGTTATYTCAATCGTTCCKACACCARATCTAGACTTTACTGCACCGATCACTGAGCGGTTGCRGCACAGTCAATCAGTCTTGCGAACATCAGAAGATGCCTCTCTGTTATTAGAAGCTTTACTCGACCTTGGTGAGCACTTCCTTTTGCATGCATGCCTACAGCGATTAAAAAATATCGGCATCGGCCTTTTCTCCTTTACAGTCGCTGACCGTATCCTGGAAGTCATGGACGAGTACCAGATGAAGATTTACAAACTCGAGCACGATATCTTGTTAAGTCCTGGCATGGACAGCGTGCGCAGTCGTAAGTTCCAACTTCAAAAAATATTCGCAGTAGCTCCCAAACAACTCTGGGTCTCGACCAGTTCACGTCCTTTCTGGTGACCTTATTATGCATAAATTAACACTCGAGCCGATCAAAACTATGATTTACAATTTACGAAGGTCTGGGTCATCGATGACCAATATCCGCCTTTCTCTTTCTCTTTTCTCCCTTCTAACTCGATATTTGTTTTATCCAGGTACGATGCGAACAGGTGCATCGCCATGGCAAACCATTTCAAAKCCGAAGCAGATTCCTCAAACGCATCGGATTCTGACCTGGGTGCGGGGGGCTACAACCAATCGCAAAACAGTCGCATCAACTTGAACACGGACGGAGATGGTGAATCTTATCAGCCACCCGCGGATGCGACTCCCGAGGTTACGGAGAAAAGAGTCAAGGCAAAGAGACTAAAGGCCCAAAAGAACAGGAGGAAAAGAGAAGCAGAGAAGGCTGAAAGATTACGGTGGGAGCAGTCACAGCGATATGGTCCTGGGGGCGTTCCCAAGGGTTATCTGAGTTATACCTCCAAAGTGTATCTGGTGCGTTTTTTTTTCGTTTGTTCCTCGCTCGAATCCCAATAATAAATCTGTGTTAGGGCGATGTTTACGATCACATGGGCTTCGCTCTGACGAGACTGGATATGTTTGCGGGGGTTTCTGAAAATTTGATAGATTATGCATTCAATGTGAGTGGTTTTGCTGGGGTGTTTGTGGTCACCATTTCGACTGATCCTTTGAATTATCAGATGGCCTCGTACCGAATGAATCAAGTCATGTAGGGTCCCTTCACTACTATGGCAGGATTTACAACCCCCCTCTTCTAATCAAGAGCCTACCCCTCAGGAGCCGCCTTACAGTYGTTACAATCATCTTTCTGCCTCTAACCCTCCTGACAGGATACTTCGTGGGTCACAACATCCAGTCACCCGCAGCGCTTTTTTTTTTTTTTCGCTAATCAGGCTAACCTAGGGAATGAATTTCGATCCCTTCCGGAGCCTGGAAGGCCAGTCTGAAATACTGTACGTGTACTTCGTCACCGCTCCCACTAATGAGTAGTGAATCATGTGAATCAATAAATTCTTTTTTTTTAGGTTTTGGAAAATAGCAGCCGTGGCGATGGCGGTGTTGGTTCCGTTGTTCATGTTTCATGATTTGAAGAACCTTGCAAAGTATGTTTCTAGGAGGTGGAAGACTGGTAGAGCAGCCAAGGTGAAGCTTGAGTCTTTTTTTTTTTTTTCGAGAAATTGGCATTGATTTTGGGGGTTCTATTATCAGGGGATACGATGAAGGGATACTCATCTATTTGGGGAGGTTCATGGTGGGGGGTTATGAYGGGGTTGATTGTTATCGCCTCCTCAATTAGTAGGGGGGTCAACTGGACTACAGTCGACTCTGCAATAACCCATAGCAGTTCGGAGACGGTCCGAGTTATGGGTTATGACAGAGTATGGCTTATAAGAGAGGTCACAAAAAATTAAATCATTATTTAAATTTATTAAAGATGCTCATGAGCCTACTCTGATCAGTAAGCTAACCAGGAAGGTAGAAGCGACGACTTACACAAGTCAAATCTGTTATTGAGTGAAGTAAATTTTCGAAGTAGGTCTCCTTTTAACATCGATGATCTTCTCACCTCGTGAGAACTTTTCCTCAAATTTGCAAATGTTGAGCCCCCACAATAGCAGCTAATTTGTCCGCCGTGTGAGTGATTGTATATTTTCCTGCTTTTAAAAAACCTGATAAGCTATCGTAATCAATAATGCCAGGGTGTGATGACGGAAGCCTATCGGTTAAGAGAGATTCAACTGTACAGTACTGGTACATAAGAGAAAAGCAGCTGAGTGGCTGTGCGATGCATTTACTCAGGTTTACCCTCGTGTTGCCTCCGCTGAGTATTCAGCCTAGGGTGACACCTTCTGTTCCGCCACCACCATTACCAGACAACTACCATGGCTACTGGCACTGTTTGGTGTCTTCTCGTCGATCACAAGAATGACCCCATCGGATCTCCCTTCGTCATCGAGGTAGTCGTCGGAAAAAGTATTGCGGTCTTAAAGGAGAAGGTCAAGGAAATGACCTTGATCACCCTGCCAGTCCACGAGCTCATAGTATGGAGATGCACGGATCGGACAATCGATTTTGGCGGACACGAGCTGAGGGATCACGTCAGAGAGGCCTTTTCACATGGGAAAGTCGAACGACTCCGCGAGAGGCAAATGATAGCAAGTCTCAGGCTTGAGGAGGTAGAGACACTGCTTGTGCAAATGCCGGGTGCGTTTTCGCCTTCCTCCTTCAACTGTTTTATTCTCAAATGGTCTATTATCATTCTACCGGCCCCCAACATTCCCGGCGGCACGCGGGAATCCGATCCAGGCACTAAGAAACGGGGGTTCGAAGCAGAAGACAACGTCGCCAAGCGTCAGAGGTTCAGAGAGGGTGGGGATCAGATCCGCTCAATCTCACGCTGGGTAATAAAGGCAGAGTTTAGCTCAAGAAAGTGACATTGAGGCTGCTCGCGCAGCCCTTCCTCCTTCTTCCGCTGCAGCGCAGCCAGCATATCAGAACGAACAAGAGAAAAGACCAGTCCTTAACGGCCGCCCGCACCATAACTCTGGTCTTCCTGTCGGCCTATTCCATCCAGTATTCAATTCTTTTCGCGCCGCGATGAGAAGTCCAAAACCCTTTTATGCGGAAGCGAAGACGTACTCGTTACTGAGGGCCCTTTTCAAAGCCTTTGCAGGCATTTATGACACGAAGGAGAAACGGATTGCTGCGATCGACAAGCATTTAAGGGACCTCCTTGGAAGCCGATTCATTGTCGTGGAGGAAGCAGGGGTCAGCAGCGATGGAGTGATTTCCCAGAACTGGTGCTACCACTGCATACCTGGCAGTACGAGAGATCAAAAATGAAATAGGAACGGCCAGCACCGATCCCTCAACCAGGGAAGTCTTGCTTATCGCAAATACTGGGCAGGGGAACCTCGTAATTCGGACCAGTTCGCTTTCTAATGATATCACTACTAATGTATCTATTAGAAGCTGCTATCAGAAGAAATCCCCATTGCCCCAGCATCATCCTAGCGATTGCGGGTCCATGGCTGTGTGTCCTTGGTGGTGTTTACCTTCAGAAGGCGGTCATACAACCTCTAACAGATTATGTCTGGCTTGGTGGCGACAATTTCAGTGAAGACCGACTGCTCTTTGCCTCACGACTTTTTGCTGCCTTAAAGTCTGCCATTTCCACCCTCAAGTTATACTACGATGATCTCGCACCGAGACTCTCGAATCCAATTTCGCGGGACGACATTTCCGAAGCCTTTCCGTTTATCACAGAATACGAGTCAAAGAAGTTCACGTACCTGTCGCGCCTTGCTCCTGATCATCCGAACAAACTATTATTCAAGGCAAAGCTTGACGACGAGCACCGTATAGTGGTCGTGAAATTTGTGTTGAAATACCATGCAGAGGCTCACCGCATTCTTGCCGACCATCAGCTAGCACCAGCGCTGCACTACGCCGGGACTGAAGCCCCGGGAGCATTGATGTACGGTGGACGATATATGATCGTGATGGACTTTGTCGAGGGAGAGCCAGCGGTGGGTTCCCTCCTCGAACACCAATTCGAAAAAGTCAAGCAAGCGATCCAACTACTTCATTCGCACAACCTAGTATTCGGCGACCTGCGATTACCGAATATTTTGACCACGGGTGAGAAAGTCATGATCATTGATTTCGATTGGTGCGGAAAGGCAGGGGAAACACGCTACCCTGCTAGTCTGAACACCGCTGATGAGCTTGGTTGGCCTGAGGGTGTGGAACCAGATTCTGTTATGCTAAAGGAACATGATCTATTTATGTTAGAGAAATTGTGATCACGGTTCTACACAAGTATGGGTTATCACAAGTATGGGTTATTGCAGAGTTGACTGTAACATCATTCCTCTGCATGCAATAATCAAGGCAGTGTGACCACATCGTGTCAACTTGAAGCACAAACTGGACTCGAGGGGACATGGAAGAGTGGCGGTGCCAACTGATCAGGGGGATATGTAAAAACGTAATAATAATAAAATAATCATTGCGTCATAGCGACCAATATATATCTGAGGGTGGCACATACATATAACACCGGAATTGCGCAACCACCATCTGTGAAATTAAAACCGCACTCGACTGCGAGATTTTCGAATTGTAGGGTTGTGGTCAGTGTAACAAAAAAAGATGTAACGTTGGAATCATCAAGGGTTGTAATAATACCGTGTGGTCTCCGTTGAACCCACCCGATGGTGGGAACGAAAAAGTGTAAATCGTATAGCTGAAATTTGGTGGTGTGACAGGTTGTCAGAGGATCCCCCGTGTCCTGTGGTGGCCATTACTTCAGTTGAGTGAATTTCACGCGTCGGAGTGGCCGACCGTATGGGTACATATGTATAGTTCTATCCGAGAATGGAGGTAGCTGCCAGTGGTACCTCAAACAATACCTCAATGGGGATTCAGGGGTAGGGTGAATCGAAGGTCTAGTATAAATCTATAAAAGATGTTGCCGTGAGACCCGGCACTTCCATCAAGGTTTGCTAGTACTGCTGTTGGAAACACACCCGAAATTGAAACCGAAGATATTCACCATAAAGGAACGCGATCATAAAAACAAGACAAGAACCAAGAGGGCAAGGAGGTACTCCGTGGCCAGCACAGAGGTAAAACCGGCAACTGCAATTATTCTTCGGAGGAAGCAGGGGAATACGGGTCAGGGGAGAGGGTGAAGTGCGATGAAGTTGCATCAAAGATCCTTTAGGGCCATTTATCCTCCGGAAAATCCCGAATCATATTTCAATCTTCCTAAACCTATAAGTATCGTCTCGATGCGTGTACACGTCTCACTCCGTCAATACGATGATATGGACTTGCGGTCTCGCTTGAACTATTTGGCTTTTTATTCAATCTCCGCTGAGAAAGCGTCGTTTCAGCATACACTATTTTCCTTGAAGGCGCCATTAAAAATCCCAATGTTCCTCCGCTGTTGTGGTTATGCGTGCGCCCATTCCCTGGTTCAAGGACATTAAGGACATTTTCTTTTCCGAGTCCATGGCACAGCTATATCTTTTCAGCGCTCAGTTGATCACAGAACAGATCATTCATCCCACACATAAGGCCCGGGATGCTTATTACTAGAAACGGATTTGTATGTGCCCCCCAGAACCTCCCCCATTCATTAACCTGTGCATAACGTGATACTCGTCAGCCGAACAAGGCGAATTGGCTTTCTGGTCAGGGTCCTCTTCGTTTCCGTTCAATACAGAACCCGGAAAAGATTGTTGATCGACTAATTGATCGGGGAGGTTGGAGAACATAGAAATTGGGGGGAGACACACTGGACTTCCCCGCTTGGAGATTACCTTTGGAAAGCAAGAAGTTTTCAGGAATTGGGCTTACCCGTTGACAAGGGTCGGGCTCCGAGATCTCAGCAGTGAAACGGGGCCAAGCTGTCAATCTCGCTGGAAAGTTGGCTGTATATATAGGTCGATCCCATCTAGATTCGCGACCACGCGACCCATTACAGAAATGATGCTCTGAGAGCCCGAAAGGAAGCTTATAATTGTTGGCCAAGATAGGCCACACACCTGCTGTATTGGATTCAACCAAAGTATAGACTCCTGGTTCCTCTCCCCCCGCCCCCTCTGAGCCCGGGCTTATGTACATACGGCGTACGCTTTCTCCACGGATATCGAGACCCGGGAGTACCTGAATCCCTGGGAAGGTGTCGTATAAATATCGTCCATTGACCATCATCCACATCCACGTAGCCAACACTTTTCATCAAGCATCATGATCACCACATCAGCGAAATCAACGACTGCGATACATATCATTCAAAATTTGTATTCCAGGTGCTCTAGTACTCGAGGTCAAGCGCCTAGCTCCTTATAGAATAGTTCTTTGTGGTTAATTATTGAAAATTAGGGTCGAGCCTCAATGTGATTTAGCTCCAATCAGGTCTGACAGCCACGTCAGGGTGGAGAAGTTTTCGCGAAGCCCGTAATTAGTGGACAAAAAGAACTCATTTAGCACTCAACACAACAAACAATTAGAGGTCATAACACAACTAGGTCGGAATACTGGGTATATAACATCGACAAATTGCATGCAATATAAGTTATTCTCACAAATGAATCGAAAGGGAATAGCCAGTATCGTCTAACTCTTTTTTTTTGTTTTGTAGAAAGACCTTGTGCGATGGGGAGAGGGGTAGGTGGTGGGGGTAAGGAAGGCCTTCGGAAGGTAGCCCATAATAGTGTGTATATACAGTCGTGTCAGGTCGTCTCTCGTCATAACGAACGGCGGCTTTGGAGTCCGCAGAGCGCCAGCGCAGCCTTCATAATTTCGTCGTCTTCAACGTTCTTAGTCCATGAGTCACCTTGAGGGCCCGAGGTCCACCTCGAGTCTCCGTTACCCCACGTACTTGGAGGGGTAACAAGCTCGTCTGCTTCATCATCCGTGACCTCCGAGTCGAGCTTGCTCGGCTGCCGCTCCCTTGTGCGGGCGCGCGAACCAGGTCGCGAGGCAGGCGCAAGCGCAGAGCTGGGTGCTCGTCCTCCATCCTTCTCAGCAAGACGGGCGGCGGCACAGGCCCATTCAAGCGTACGACGCTTTTTACCAAATTCGACATATTCCCGTGCTGGGGGACTGTTGGGGTCAACGATGGGGGATGAGGGCATGTTGTCCCAAAGTGTGGCATTGGGGTCGTGTCGCTTGGAGGGCGTACGAGGAGCTGGGGCACGAAGTTCTGATCGCGAGGCAACGCGATCGAGTGACGGCCTAGACGATGTGTTTGATCCCATCGAGGTTGTGCTGCGGTTCGAGAATGTTGGGGACGATGTGCGACGAGCGGTGGGCTGGTGGGTTAAGAGGGGAGTGTTCAACGAGCTATGGTTACTTGCTGCGGATTTGCGTTCGGTCTGACGCTTGTTCTGGAACCATATTGTAACCGACTTAATTTCCCTAATTAATCAAACGGCGGGCTGAAGTGAGAAAATTGCAAAAGGGGCTAGAAGGGTGGAGGTTGAGAAACCTGTTCCTTACATTCCTCCAGCTTTAGCGACGGCCTCACGGTCCTCTCTGGATGGATGAGAGTTCTGGTGGAAGAGGTTTTCGAGCATCATGAGCTGGACATTTGTAAACCGCTTCCTAGTACGACGCGACGTCGTGGGGTTGACGTTGTTATTGGAAACGGTTTCGTCGGAGGATATGCTGGCGGTGCTGGAGGTGCGAGAGAGGCCAGGAGCGAAAGAGGAGTGGGTGTAGTGGTGGTCCATGGCAAGGGTGCAGAGTGAGGGAACAGAGCAAGGAGTTGGGAAAAACCGTCACGGACTTATTTATGTAACATGATCCTACATTTTGATGTGAACCAAACTTTATGCCCCAGTTTAGCCAGGCGTCGCGACGCGAAGTCACGTGCACGCGTTTAATCTGCAGGGCAGACCGCCCTCGCCCTCCTCCCAGTCCCCCCTTGCACCCGCACCCTTGCGCCCCTGAAATCCACTCCTGCGGAGAACATTGGATGGGATCATTGGCGCTCATGAGGCGAGGGCTCTTGTGCTTGCAATCGTGTGATGATGCGGTCGAGCTTGTTGGTCACCAATCATGAACTGATGGTATTAGCTAGCTTGAGTTGCGAGCCCAGAGTTTTGGGGCTGCGATCATAAACCCTTTTGCCACCTTGAGGTTTGCACTCGGTTGATGCGCCTTTGTTCTCCATTTAAGTCCATTCCTTCAGCAGAAATGAAAGGTACGGAATGCCAGAATCGAGAACAAAGAAAGCCAGCCACTATATAGACAAATGCGCACGCTGCCTAGCTAAGAGCAAGCGTTCGTGYACAAATGTGGCGTTCACCCGCAAACCGTCTATGATGGGGAGGGAGTGCAAGGACTTGGCCATGTTCTAGGGTCGCACCAATGACAGTAGGAGGCAAAATTGTCCGAGGGAGGGCAAGCAGCGTTACACTTTGGAATTCTCACGCTCGCGGCTGGTGCCCATCCACGTAGCTGAGTAGCAGCGGAACGTCGATTCTTTTCCAGTTCCTGCAAGATGTCAGCTATCTCCTCCATCATGAACTCGGCCAATTATCTAGTGATTCAACGGAGCTGATGCTCACAAACCTACCAGCCGACTGCCTGTCCTTTAAGCGGCAACCCACGTATATATATATATCTAGTCTCACACTCCAATGGCTTAGATCCGTCCTGGCTGCTATCGCGGCACACCACTTCCTTCGAGCCTCAAGTTCGTCGCATTGAGATAAACTATGGTCATTCCGGGTGTCACCACGGCTGCAAAGAGCACCTCCATTGGCACTGGAGCTCGGCCTGGGAAGGTTTCGGCAGCATCCCAACACCCCCTTGATTCCCTCACCCCTGATGAGGTCCGTTCGATCAAAATCTCAGAAATATCGAGTGTTACTCACCATGATCTGGTGCTTTCTCCCCCCAGATTACTGCTGTGTGCTTCGCCGTCCGTCAATACATCGCAAAAGAGACGCCTATCAAAGCCATCAAATTCATCATCTGCAATCTTCTCCCCCCGCCGAAGCGAGCGGTATTAGCCCATCTCGGTATCCCTCTCGAACCTGGTGCCAAACCCGAAGAGCCAATCCCCATCAGCAGGAAAGCAGAAGTAGATGTGAGTTGTCTCGCTTACATCAGAATAACAATCTTCTGAACGCTACCTAGTTCCACGACGTCGTCAATGGGTAAGTATCTACTGCCAATCTCTGAATGGGCATATCGTTGATGGCACACTAGACGCTCGTATAATGTGATCGTGCTACTCAAGGACGATGGAAAGTGGGAAGTAGAGAACATGGTACAACTGGCCGAAGGGATCCAGCCGCAGATCTCAGTCGAGGAACTCATTAATTGCGAGAAGATCGTCAAGGGTTCTAAGCGCGTTCAAGAGCTGGCTGCAGGAGTCGGTATGTGCTCCGCTCAGAGCTCACAAACCTGTTAGCTACACATTTATCTCAGGTATCACTCCTGATCAAATCTTCTGCGATGGTTGGTCTATTGGCTACGATGACCGGTTCCCACGAAGTAGAAGGATACAACAAGCCCTGGTCTTTGCACGGTTTTCACAGCATGATAATTTGTATGCTCATCCAATGGTCTGTTGTTGTTGTCTCTGCGCTATAGCACATCCGAGCACGTCTGAATCTAAAATCAGGATTTCATCCCGGTAGTCGACGCCAACACTGGAGAACTTCTACATATTGGTTCGCTCACTTCCATTTCTTCTACATGCCCTTCTCATTGTTGGTATAGATTTTCCTCCTCACCACAAGAAATCCAGTTCTGGTGGCCCAGAACTTAGTACACCTTCTACTGCGCCGCCACCGCTTGAGGCACCGGCTTTGGACGCGTCTGGCAGAGACCGCATCGCACCTCCCAGGCGTGCCTGTGATTTTCTCCCCGACCTCATGCAGCAAACGGAGGAAGGCGGTTTCGAGCTCAGGAAAGATCTCAAACCCTTACATATCGTCCAACCTGAGGGTGTTAGCTTCAAGGTGGACGGCAATGTCGTGGAATGGCAGAATTGGAAAATGCATGTTGGTGGGTCCGCGAACCCCTAAAAGTAGCTAGTGTTAACTGTGTGCAGCGTTCGGCCATAGGGAAGGCATCGTATTATCGACCGTTACATACAACGATCATGGCGAGGTCAGGCCCCTGTTTTACAAGTTGGCTTTGTCCGAGATGGTTGTTCCTTATGGAGCGCCAGAACACCCCCATCCAAGGAAATTTGCCTTTGATTCGTCAGTGCATATATAACTCAGCGGTTGATCCATTTACAAACCCTTCTCTCAGAGGCGAATATGGTATAGGTATGATGGCGAACAATCTATCCTTGGGATGTGATTGTGTTGGACAGATCCATTACCTAGTAAGCCCTTTGACATTACATGCCTTCTCACACATCAAGCTGAACAATGTGAAAATAGCCCGGGTGTTTCGCAGCACATGATGGAAGCCCCATCGTGATCGACAATGTAATTTGTATCCATGAAGAAGATTCTGGCGTACTTTGGAAACACACAGATTATAGGGTTGGTGGACGATCGCGGGCCGTCCGGCGCAGGAGGCTAGTTGTCAGTATGGTGTGTACTCTAGCAAACTATGGTTAGTTCTTGATTCCTCGAACACATCGCAAACCACCTGATGCCCATCGTAGAATACGTCTGGAACTACCATTTCTATCAGGACGGCTCCATTGAGCTCGAGATCCGTCTAACCGGAGTACTCCAAGTTTATGTCGGTGCTGATAATGAACCGAATCCTCACGGAACGACCATTGCGCCCAATATTAATGCACATTACCACCAACACATCTTCTGTTTCCGCCTTGATTCCATGATTGATGGGATCAAGAACACCGTCATCGAATCTGATGTCCTCTGCCTCGATGCACCTACAGGCTCCAAAGAGAATTTCGCGGGGAACGGCTTCATTTCGAAGGATACTCGATTGACAACCGAAACTGGGCGGCCTTACGACCTCGGGAAAGAACGCAGGTGGCGCATTGTGAACCCGCAGAAGCATCATTACAGCACTGGGAAAGAAGTTGGATATACCATTGCTCTCAAGGGGGGCGTGGTGCCGACCTTGGTGAAGGACGATAGTTGGGTCGCGAAGAGAGCTCCCTTCTTGAAGAATACTTTGTGGGTGTGTAAAGACGTTGAGAGTGAGAAAGGTGGTTCGGAGAGGATGTACTCTGCGGGGAGGTATATGCCGCAGACCAGGGATACCGCGGAGGATTCGATCGGAAATTGGGTCAAGGCTGGAGAGAATGTGGATGGAGAAGATATCTTGGTGTTTTTCAATATTGGGACGACACATATACCAAGGCCGGAAGATTGGCCTGTGTAAGCATGTTTTCTTCCTGATTGGCCCAGTTGGTTGTTGGTCGCTGATACAGGATTTTCAGGATGCCCGTGGAGAATATGAGTGTGACCCTGAAGCCTGTATCGTTCTTCAAAGCTAATCCAAGTATGGATGTTCCGAGTGCCCAAGACCCCCTCAGCAAGCCAGCCTTCGACGCGCAGAATGAGGACGCTTGCCATTGCTAAACTGACACCGAAATGTGGTGAAGGTCATGTACGAATATGTCTTTGTATCTTGATGAGTTAGTCCCTGCTTGCAATTTCAGCAAGTGTTCAACGTGTTAAGCCGCTTTCGTTTGTTTGAGTTTCACTGGACCCTCCATCGTGGCAAAGACAAGCTAAGAAATCTGGTTATGTCGGCTGCGCTGTCATGCCATGGGAACGAGAGCGCCGCATGGCCCATTCTGAAACGCTCCTCCGCAAGATTTCATGAAGTAGACATTCATAGAAGAGCACGATCCTTGGAAACTGATTCGTCCCAAGGGCAGGGTTGAACAAGCTGGTTGCTGAGAATACAATTTCAGATAATGCTATTTCAACTAAAGCGGTTCAGTGATAGAACTGTGAGTACTATTTAATTGTCTCGTTACAATCGTGGCCGTACCCGAGCCCAATAAGTTAGCAAATGATGATTAGTTCTAATTCGTGAGCAAGTTAGACATGGATTGTCATGAAGAAATAAACAGCCGTCAAGCGGACGCAGAAAATGTTTGTGTTGCCCGCATTAGCCACACAGAAATCCCAGAGATAGTAGTCGGATGGTGCCACCACTCATCTCCTCCCCCCCTTAATCTAAGTGATCAATTTTCTCCGACCGTAGCTCCCTCAACGACTCCTTGAAGACCTTCATTCTCTGTTCCAGCTGCTCCAGCATATCCTGCATATCACCCAGCTCCTTCTTTGATGCACCAAAGCTCGATGGCACTGGCCAGTTCCCCACTGGCCCCTCCTTTTGTTTGTTCCCCATTTCATCCCACAGCGTCGTAACAATACCCTGCACCCACTTCTCCCTCTCCTCCATTTTCTTCATCTCCTTTCGTCTCCCAGCTTCCTCCCTCGATCCCATCAACATAAACGTCCAGAGATTACTTATAATGAGCGCGACGATAACGAACCACATAATCGTGATGCTCGACGACTGCTCCCAAGCATCGCGGATAAGTTCCAAAGCGCCTTTCGTACTCCGCATTGCAACTTGCGATGCACCCTCGAAAGTGTCCCATGCCCACTGCAACCCGCGCTGGTTTCGCTCCTGCTCACGCCGTTTGTGCTCCTCCTCTGTTGTGAGTTTGTCGTTGGATGTTTGGGCAATGGGAGCCGGAACCGGACTCGTCACTGCTTCTGTAGTAGCAAGGATGGCCGCATCGATACCTTCGGGTATGAATTCAGATTGGTGTTCTTGGATGTACTTTCGCATTGCCGCCTCGAGCTCATTATGGAACGCCTTCTGGCCATCAATAACAGACCTTTCAATGATTGCTAATGACAGGCAAATGAGGATTTGGAAGGTCAAGACAAAAACTCGGACCACTTACATCTGATAAAGCTGCGACCAGTCCACTCCACCTGAGTAGTGACGAGGATTCTCGTAGATGCCGAGCTTGCCCACATTAAACACGTTTTTGTCTTGACAGAAAAAACCCCGCCGCTAGGCACGTCAGGGGTTCTTGTTGTCGTTACGGTAGAAATATACTGTTCGCTATCATTATGTACCATCTCGTCTTTTATCTCGCATTTTGTTGACTTGGGTCCAAGGCTGGCGTTAAGTGGTTTGATATAAGACATATTACGTGTGAGGAGGTTAGAACCAGCTGCTACTGGCTGCCAATCCGATATTTGGATATCTGAGAGTCATAGAATGAGCCCCGAGAGTATGATACCTATAAAAGAGAGTACATACCAATCAGCTTCTGATCTACGGCCATAAATTCCTTGATGAACCCGCTCGCGAATATCAAATTGTTGATTCGATCAGGAGTCCCGGGAAGGATACAATCGAGAGCCGTCTCACTGTAATGGCCTTCCTTCCCGCATCCACATTGTGTCGCCTGCTGTATTTTGGGACCAATACCCCCAAATGACTCCTGGGTCGCGAGGGCTGCTGCGAGGGGAGCGATTGACGGAACGATCGATGCATTGTCCAATGATGGTCGACTACTGGCTATCCCTTCGTCGGGACGCGCCAACCGCCAAATATTGTAAATCACGTCGTAGGTCGTATCCCGCGAGAGAAAAGAGGCAAAGGTGTATTTGGCTTGTCTGGTGGTGATCATGATGGCATTTGGAATAACGAAGGCCGTCATCTTCTTCTCTAAGTGTGTTATTTCATACATGGGAATAGAGAGCTGGCGGGCAGATGAGTGCACATATCCAGGTGGGGTAGCGGGGTACATACATCAGTGATCCAGCCAAATATGTTAGCATGGAAGCAGATATGGTTTTCTGAAATGTATAGTCGACCTTGTATAAGGATTTCTCGTTGGAGCGCGCACCCATAATCTACAGCATCGTCAAATCTCGTGGTACTCGACAGAGGTAGGATAGGTACCTTCGATCAAGTAATCGCCTTCAGGTATGTTTGGGAACAACTCATGGAAATCGGCATTCCGCTTATTGCTGGCAACTGCGAATCCGGTGACTGGAATATCCTCCATTTCCAAATCTAATCCCAGACCACTCGACTCGTCATCATCGTCCTCGTCTGAGCTCGCATCCAAGCCAGAGTAATAGTCAAGCTTGTCTTCTGGATAGTACTCCGACGCATTATCGCTCTGTACTGAGAGTGATGTTCGCCTGGCCCCTGATTGTGTCGATGGAGGACGTTTTGCCTTGGAGGACTTTGGGGACAGGTCTGCTGATCTTCCTTTGCTGTGATTCAACGATCYAGGAGGAGAACGACTAAGGGGCCCAGTGGTCGTGATCTTCCCTGTTGTTGATGGGTTGTTGTTTTGCTGTGCTTGAATCATTGCGGGATTGAACGAAGCTTGATGGGCGGCAGATAGAGTGGGGTGAGCCATAGCCATACCAGACGCAGCAATGGCACCTGCGAGGCCAGTTGGCTTGCGAGTTGTAGACCTCCTCCAAGGACGTTTCTTCTCTTTTGTACCGCCATTCGTCGTGGCAGACATGAGGGAAGCGGAGTCAGGATCTCGAGGTGCAGATAACATTGCACCGCTGCTTCCGGACTCGGGAAGAGATGACTGTTGTATTGAAGGGAATTCTGGCGCCCGCAGGCCTGTAGGAGACTCAACGATGGGTGTCATTGTAATGATGCTCCCGGACTCTCCATGTCCTGTGTCCCGAGTTGTTTCAGGAGCYGTGGCAGCACGTACGTGGTTGGTATTAACATTGAGTGATTTGTTGGATGCAGAACGTCGGACTTCATTAGAAGGTACGTCAAGGGCGCGGGGCATGGCTGATGACGTATTCCCACCCTTTTGGCTATCGRCTGCTGGAAGGTTTACGGCGGACGAGGACGGTGTCGCGGGTCTTGAATGGGTGGCTGGTGGAGGCGGAGGCGCGGAGGGGACAATGGATGTAGGGGTAGGAGTAATGTCCTCCGCAGACCTGGAAGGATTGACAGATGTCGTACGACCCAAACTAGACAATTCACCGGCGTCTCCGTCCTTCGAATTCACATCAATATGCCGGTCCGAATTCTCGGTAGAGCTGTGATCAGAATGRCCTGAGCGAGGGGACGGGGGAACCACGGTAACGTTGGGGTGTGAGGAATCGGAGGTGGTGAGCGACGCTGTGCTGGGAGCTGCGGTTGGGTTGATGGTGATCGTGGGTTGTGATGCGTCGGTGGGAGTTGGATGGAGCACTGGCGGCACTTTTTGAGGTGAAACATCTGCCGGGTGCGCCGACGASGAGCTCCTCGTACGCTGGCCGCCGCTTCTTCGAGGCGAACTGGAGCGCTCCCGCCCGTTCGGCGCCGGCGAGCCCCCCTTAACTATTCGTGATAGGAACCCTGGCGCCATCACCCGTGCGCAAATCCCAACGACTAAGTGCTAGAGATCAGCCAATAATATTCGCTGTGCCGTGGCGCGCGTCTTTTTACGTCTGTTGTTGTCGAAGCTGTGTGATAGGACGTGTCAGTCCCACAGACTTGGGCGTTTTGGTCGAAATTGGGCACGAAGCGAGCAGTTGGTTCGAGAGCAGGAAGGGGAGAAGCGATTCTGATGTGAGCGAAAAAGGGTGTGTGGGCCACGGCGCTGCACGACACAGCAACATACCAACAAGCGCCCAACAAACGCCTGTTGTCCCCAGAGAGCGCCTATCAGTTCCTTTTGAACTGGCTTTCATTATATCTCACAAGAACACTCGATCAGCAATCAATTATTCAATCATGGCAACCACAACATTCATAAACACATTTGCAAAATACACATTCACCAGAGCTTACGTCGACCGTAGGAGCCCCGAAACCACCAAGCACATCGTCCCTCGAGAACCCAGTTGCGTGACCTTCGCCACACAGCATAATACCATTGAAATATTCCCCCAACTGCCGGATGCTCTCATCACGGAACTGTTCCACTGCGATCCCCCTTAATGAATGTCCGTTATTCGCACGAACATTGATGACCATAATCAAAACATCGACTCCCTCGTCGGATTGCACCTCACTCTCCCCGTCTGGCGGATAGACATGCAGCTCCTCGAGCTTTGGAGCATGTTTGAACCTCGTTTTGGCACCAGAATTCGGCTCGTTTAGCTCCAGCAGAGCCTCGCCAACTTGATAGAGGTTACGCCACAACTCGCCCGAGACCTTGAGTATGCGAAGAGACGGAAGTAGCTTCAAAAGCGCCTTGAAGTATTGCATATCCCAGGAACATGGTGGCGCGTAAACCAACTCCTCGATGTTAATCAAGAGTGGCGTATTCAAAGGTAATTCCAAAGATGGTGTGGCGCGGGCGAAATTGCAATATAACGTCGAGTTCTTGAAACCGACGAAGTACTGGTGACTTGCTTTGGCACAGTAGGATGTCATGATGATCTTTTTGGCATTCTGGAAGAGAACCGCCTCGTCCTGTTCTCTCTGAGTGAAGTACTTCGCAGGAGAGAAGTGCGGCCCCTGTTCCCAAAAACATCGTATAGTCGTAGTCGGTATATCGAGGTGTTTGAGGAGCATCCGTAGATGCTCACTGTATGTGGAGTCTGGACAGAAGCCATCAATTCGGAGATGCTGGAGTGACTGTAAAACAGCCACAGGAGTTGACTTGTCAATCTCTGCTAAATCCCCCAGATCGTCCCCCATCGTCCCGGCCCGAACAAGAACCAGCTCTTGCAGGTTGGGTGACCCGGAGAGAAACTCTATGAATTCAGGGAGGCTTGGCCTGCACTCGGCTGGCTGATCACGCAACGAAAATCGTGTCAGGTTATGGAAACGATTATGTGGCCAGGAGGAGATGTTTCTWAGGGCGACGTTTCTGAGGTTGGGCATGCTATCCTTGAAAATGCATGGAAGAATAGCATCAGGATCCTTGACGTGCCAAGAGAGTGACTCCAGAATTGGTGCGGGCCGGTCAAGCAATCCCTGGAACGCAGCATTGCGCGCACAGGTGCTAGACACATGCAACTCTTGTAGTCGAGAGGCTTGGGCAAAGACATCAAGGAGAATATTTGACTGAGTAGGCGCCTCGTCTATCAACTCCTCAGGCAGACTACCCGTGAAATATAACTTGAATGGGACATCTTGCAAACGGCTGAACCAAGCRGCAGCACGCTCAGTGGAATTGTCGTCGAGGTATATGCGGTCCCACAATGATGGGGTAGACGTAGCAGTTCTCCGCCAATGTCGGCATACCATCAACGATTCGGCCCATCTGTGGAATGTCGGTGGAAGTGGGAAAGGTGAGAGAACAGGGGGGTCGGGTTGAAGGAAAGAAATAATATTGGCCAGGACCTCTGGGGGTAAGCGGTTCGGAGGTGAGAAGAGGTTTTGCAGTGATCGCACATAGGCCAGTGCTTCTACGAGATGATCTTCCACATYTATCAACTACGTTCTTCAGATCAGCATTTACGGCTAATTGACCAAAGGGGCAACATTACTTCGTTGACATTTATACATTCCACATCAGCACTGCGGAATTATGAATGGGGTTAGGTGGTTCAAAGGCGGGTGTAGTTCTGCCCCGTTACCTTTCCGAAACAACTGCAAGGTCATGGACTTGTGCGGAGAGCCGGTTGAGATCCAGGGGTACGAAAGGCATGATTAGGGTTGTTTGGTGAAGATACTTTTGGATGGATGCGCCGGTGAGTAGACCGCTTTCGGAGTTGTGACCCGGTCGTAAAACGAGGGAGATTGAGACTTAAGTGTACCAATCCAATCCTATTGTGAACGTGTTATAAGCGCAAGTAGCTTGATCCCATGTCGACCTAGTCTGTATGACAGATGAATCACTGTGACTGTTGTCAGGATGTCGTGTCCCGAAGTGCGAATATGACTCACTTCAAATGCATGGAGTACTGGTTTGAGTGCAAGGTTGGGAGTGAACGTGCACTGCCACACGTTGGTGGCGATGCCCGCTCAATGCTCGCTGTCGCTCAAGAGAAACTTTCAAGCGTGATAGCTGTGAGTATTGAATATTATAGGGCAGTGCGATTAACACAGCCCGAGCTATTGTACGGGCCCAACCAGGACGAAAAAGATTTTTGGGAGGAATTGATAGGGACGAATCTGTGATTTCTTGCCTCCCTTGATGTAGATCTCCATGAATCCGCTTGGATTCCAAGGGATACGTAGGATATCTGCCCTAATTACAGTATCCTCGCTCACCAGCAGTCGGGGGAGGTCAGTGCAAAAGTACCAATGGATTTTGTAACGACATTGTACGCTGTATGTACAATTTGTCTCTCTTCCAAACCTGCGCCTGCCAATATCCAAAAGGGGCTTATGTTACGGCATTATGACAACAATCCATTAGGTCCCCTGAGCACGCAATTCGGGCTCGAGAGCTCTGGGCAGACATTAACCGCATGATCACTTTTTTGTTTGCTCTCACTAGGGTGTTTCACTTCCACCAAGATTATATTGTTACAATACGGTATCCACGTCACATCATCTCGAGGAATAGCTACCTGTTTATTTATTATTTATGTGTCGGCTCTGGGTGTTATATGAGGGGTATTCAAGCTCAGACGCAAGAAGAAAGATAAAATATAGTACAAGAGATTGTCCATGAGAAGAGGATCACTCAGAAAGGACGACGACTTGGGCGTAAGAAAGTTCCTTGGTGTCTTCGCCTCCGGGAGTGCCAACATGCTCCCATGGCTCATCAAAGTCCAGCTCGTTAGGGGGATTATCATCCAACACAATGACCGAGCGTATATGGGGTATGACTTCAAAGTCAGCATCTCCTGCTGTACGGTAAATAGATGTAGTTTTTGCGATGGAATGCACAACGTACGTTTAGGCTTGCGAAGTCTCCCAGCTTGAATAAGGTCGGCTAGCCTGACTTCATAACTCGGTTGGTCCATGCTGACGCCTCCTATACCCGAGTTCATGTCCTTGGGATAATCCTCAGAGGAGACCAGCCCCTCTACTTCATTCCCCTCTACCCCCTCCCCAAGAAGTCGATCTCCTTTCCCCGACGGCGTTGCGGATCCAAACCTCTTCTTCGGTTCGGTGTGGTCAAGAGGTTTGGTACTTCCCCACCCAGTCCCATGCTTAGCTTTCCGAGCCCTCATTTTGACGAAATCGGCAGCTTTCTTGAGGCGCTGCCGTTCGTGCTCATAGGCTCTTGTGTCCTTGAGGGGGTTGGAAGATGGGGACGGAGCTGGGACCACCGTCGGCTGTGTCTTATCTACTTCCCCAAGCGCATTGCTAGAAGCTGCGGCTGGGGACTCGGAAGAATGCCTAGCTTCCTTGTGTAGAACCTGGCGGGCCTTGAACGACTTGGAGGGGAGGGGCATAGTCACGTAGTAGTAGTTGGTGTTGATATGTAGACGAGGTAAAGAGAGACAAGGGGGACACTGCCAGCTCAGAAGTCGATTTAAGAGTGGTACGACTGAGTGACGATAGTAACGGAGCGACTAGAATTGATCCATGGCACTAGCGGCCAAACCTATCAGAACGCCCCGAGCAATGCCAATGATAACGGAAGGGGGTATCCCGGTTACCCCCCGTGCATTGCTTATCTGGGCACACCATGATTGTCGAACGCTTCCCACAAAGAAATGCAGAGCACCCCTGGCTGGGCTATCGGGTTACTTACCGCGGTGACGAACGTTTTTGGTAGGTGCGGGGCGATAAGGCGAGGTGCCTGCTTGGTGCGATAATGGCAGGTCACTTCACAAGAAGCACGTGCTTGCAGGCGCCTTGGCCTAAGAGGCTCCGAGTCGAACTCAGCGCCCTGTAATTAAGCATTGCTGTGCTTTACCAGCTGAGAGTAATACGACCGGAGAAATCATTGGCTTGAATAAGACATGGAACCCAGCTGAGTTTCACGCCGCTTTCCCCTCTTGTGTCTCTATAGGGATCACTGATATTGCCACTGGGGTCCAAGGTAACACTCGATTGCCTAATGATCTAAATCAGCATAACCGACCTTAGCTCAGTTGGAAGAGCGTGAGACTGTAATGGATGACCGTTTATCTCAATGTCGCCTGTTCGAGCCAGGCAGGTCGGACTTACATTCTTTTTTCGTGGCCGTGGTGGCAAGTAGATAGGGGGCCAGGCCGGATGGCAGCCATTGAAATGGATTGTATCCGTGGGGCACAGCTCAATTAAATACCGACATTTGGACCAGGACAAAAATCGGCTACAACACCCGTAACAGCCTTCCCTTGGACTTGGGCTCGCATGTGTAAGATCATGAAAATATCTGGACTTGAATGCTCCCACTCCAGGTGAAAATAGTTTCAAGGTCTACATTACTGTAGATCTCACAAAGATGGTCAGGCCGCGGAAGGGAGGCTGTTGAAGGATATGAATTGGGAAAGCCCTTATAGGTGTATCACGCTGCCACATGAAGGGACCGCTTTGGAGCGCCCGGCATTAATTACCCTGGCTTAGCCACCTCCGGGGGTGAGGGGGGGGTGAGAGAAAGGTGACGTTTCCGTGCCCAACGAGCGAGCTGTGTTGCACAAATTGCTACAACAAGGCTGGGCGCGGCAGCTCTGTCACTGGTATATGTTGAGCTTATCGTTCGTCATATGCTAGGTAATACATGGATGTATGAAAACAGTACAAACGTATAATGACTAGTTCATTCGTTAAGCATGGCATGAGGCTCCTGAGAGCAGAACACCCACTGTGAATCAATGAAAGCAAGAATCCTGAAAATTTGTGAGAGTTAATCCACCGAAATCGCTCCATCGATTAGGTAGAGAACTCCGTTTGAAGCCTAGGTATTCGATCGAATCAGACCGGGGATTTAGCTCTTGACAAATACAAGGCACGTACCTTCTTCATACCAACGATGTGAATCCTCCCCTCAAGGGTAGCACGAGCCCATTCCGGACCATTGTCGTCATTGTCACTGTTGAGTCTGAACGACACTAATTTCCCCTGTAACATGGTCTGGTATTCTTCCGTGTCAAGACGAATGGGAGATTCCTTTATAATGAAGTTTAATGAAACAACAGGGCAAATTGAGTGCCATATGTACCGGAATGATGTGGGCTGAAACCCAGCGTTCGACATTGGCTCGAGACAGTTTATCAAATTCCTCTTCAGAAATTTCGACTTCGCCATCAAGAGCATCAGGGCCTTGTCCGAGGTGACTAGGCCCAGAATAATTTAGGTTGACCGTAGGGAAGGATTTGGACGAATGGGACGTACGGTTTCTTCRCAAGAGCCATGACTGCCTTGTTTGTTGGTGCAAGGAGAGTCAGATTGGTATCTTTGTCCTCAAAAATCTTGCTGAGTCTGAGTTCGCGAGCATAGGAGTAGAAGATGGAGACGGATGATTCGAGGGTGAGGAGATCAGACAACACGGGTTGGGGACGGGTTTGGGGCACGAAAGGCTTGTCATCGTGTTCCATAACGATTTGTTCGTCGGTTGAGGCAAACACAATGGATAAGGAGGAGAGAAGGAGGAATGAAAGTCGCTGGAGCTTCATGGTGTAGGTGCAGATGAATGGAGTCTGGAGCTCGAGCAACCAAGTGTCCGGCATCTTCCGATCTCAATGAGCCCATTTTTGTCAATTGCCTCCATGCACCGACCGCTGACAGTGACCCTGCTGGAAGGGAAATCCCATCGTCAATAAAACAATCTCAAAAGCTTCAGCTGAAGGTATTGAATTACCCACCCATCTCTTCTGAGGCTGTTAAGTTTTCACCGTTAGTCAAATACGTCAAACCCACCAAAAGCGCTGCACAGCTCCAGGCCAGCCTAGTATTTTCATACTTTGTCCAATCATATAGGTTTATCTGCTCTGCATACTTTGCCCCATATTCATATCCAAGCGAAAATACGAAACAAACCCCATGTGCGTTTGTGATGCACGTTCGTGTGTATGTTGACCACACAGCGGTTGTGATCAAGGCCCCCCTTCCGCTCCCGGACCCTCGGTGATATTCGCCTTGGTTGCGGGACTTTTTTTCGTAGCTAGCATAATGCCTACTACTAATTATAATAATACCGATAACGCCCCGACACCTGATAGTCCAACTTGTTCAGACACCGTGCCTTGGGTATATTTCGAGTAATCGTTCGGTCGGAATGATCGATTGATCTCCTGGTTACTCATCTCGTCATTACTCCTCACGCMTGAGCTAACATTAGCAACAGCCTCACATACMAAACAAAAACGACARGAGGAGCCACATGATAAAGGTACATTTTCCCAGAAACCTTTCCCCTTTCCCGACACTCACGATAACGATCACATCCAGACATGGCCAGCGGAGCTGACGTGAAGCTTGAGTTTAATGCAAAGAATATGCCTTTCAGGAGGCTGGGATGTAGTGGCCTTCGGGTGCCCGTATTGTCGGTCGGAGGATGTCGGTGATAGTGATAATTACTTCGACCTGATAAGGATTTACACCRTCGTTTAGGGCTTACTCTGGGAGGCACGGTTGTTGGCGATCCAGCCAAGGTACACCCCTGATTTGTCCAGTACAATCCTAGACCGTGTCAAGTCTGACCTGTCAGTCAGGAAATCATGAAGGCCGCCTTTGAAGCCGGGATAAACCTATTTGACACAGCTGAGGAATACACCGACGGTAAATCCGAAATTGAAATGTAGGCCGTATGCTCCAGCCCTGGGTTCGCTGATACTTAATAAATCACCATCACATTTTATCGTAGGGGGAGGGTGATCAAGGAACTTGGGTTCCGTCGCACAGATATCATCGTCACGACCAAGATTTTCTGGGGCCCGAGAGGTGGTCCTAATGACACTGGGTTATCCCGAAAGCAGTTGAGCCGTTACGCTCCAACCTCAAAGCGGCATTGATTCATCGAATCCTAGTGTTATTGAAGGGACAAAGGAAAGCTTGGAGCGCCTGGGGCTAGATTATGTGGATGTTGTCTTCGCCCACCGGCCTGATATTACAGGTATCTCTTCATATTTTATGCCTGGCTATTTGGCTAATGGTGTCGGCACATGCAGTCCCCATGGAAGAGGTTGTCCGGGCATTCAACTGGGTTATTAACAAAGGATGGGTGGGGTTCAAAGCGCCTCTGTTGTTAATGTACTGATGGTAAAACAAGGCTTTCTACTGGGGAACGTCTGAATGGAGTGCCCGCCAAATTGAAGAGGCCATGCGTGAGCAAAGAAGTTACTAAATTGTAACTTGCCACTAACTCCGTGAACGGGATCAGACGTCGCGGATAAGCTTGGCCTCATGGGGCCTGTCGCTGAACAATGTCAGCATCAGTAAGTCGAATGACGTAGAAGCCTACGAGCAAAGTTGACGATTGTCGTGTATAGCATGTTCCACCGAGAAAGGCCGGAGAATGAATACGCGTGAGGAAAATTAGATGGTCGCAAGTACCTAATCTYACATCCCTGCCAGTCCATTGTACGCGAAATATGGCCTCGCAACTACCGCATTCTCCTGCTTGGCAGGTGGTCTCCTGACTGGAAAAGTGAGTATGTTTGAATGAAGTTGGACAAGTAAGATTTACTCGTGAGCTCTGTGTAGTACAACGACGGTATCCCCTCTGGCTCCCGTCTTGACACCCATGTGACTCGCTTTTCGACATTTATCGAATCCCTTAAGGAGCCAGAAGGCCAAGAGAAAATTAGGAAAGTTAGGGAGCTGACGAAGCTAGCAGAAGGTGCCGCCGCCGCCCAGGAACATAAATACTGGCTCATTGCTGATTCCATCGTAGAATTAGACACGACTGTTCAAGCGCTCGCTCTCGCTTGGGTTGCGAGGAACACTAATACTTCCACAATTCTCTTAGGAGTGACGAGTGTCGGCCAATTACACGAGAATCTAAAAGCAATCGAAGTTATACCCAAGCTGACACCAGAGGTCTTGGAGAAGATCGAGCAAATTTTGGACAACAAGCCACCGAAGCCGGTGAGCGAAAAGCCACTGTGTAGTTGTTGGCCCTTGCTAAYACCCTATCTTAGCCCGCCTACAGCAGACCTCCCCTTGATGCGCTTGGCCGTCCAGGGCTTTATGCATAAGTTGGCAACGAACGTGGAACRTAGTATAAATTGTATAAAGGCTGTGGAATTATGAAMTGGTCTCCCTACTTTTACTGGGGAATACGTATGTACATAGCTGAGCTCCGGCTGAGGTCGTGCTATGTGAATTAGCGGGTCCCCGTCCGGATAAAGTCGGCTGAGTGGTCTGCGACAAGTTTCCACAAATCACCTTTTTAGCAGGTGATTTTCCCGCGGTATGTCATTGCGGGTTTGTCGTCACTCATTAACCATTCCCCACACATGAACTATTATTGGCATGCTAAAAMACGRAGGAGGCCATATGAAYGCAGCTGRTTTTCCCAGAAATCATYTTCACCCCCTTGCTCCTTTAGACACTCACACAACCAATACACTCCAACATGGCCAGCGGAGCGGATGTGAAAGTCGAGTTKAACTCGAAGAATATGCCATTCAGGCGACTGGGCTCTAGCGGTCTTCGCGTGCCCCTGTTTTCCCTYGGAGGATGTCAGTGAGAGYGATAGCATGTTTCAATACAACAAACATTCATGCCATCGTTTAGGGCTCACCCTTGGGGGCACGGTTGTAGGCGACCCGGCCAAGGTACAYCCATGACTTACGCATTCCGATCCARGATCGTGTTAAATCTAACTTRTCAATTAGGAAATTATCAAAACTGCCTTTGAAGCTGGAATCAACCTATTTGATACTGCTGAATCCTACGCCAAAGGTAAATCTGAGGTCGAGATGTGGGTTRCCCATTTCAGCTTCGGGGACCTCGATACTCACAGGACACTATGGCACTGTGATGCAGGGGAAGAGTGATCAGAGAACTTGGGTTCCGTCGCACGGATATTATCGTCACGACTAAGATTTTCTGGGGCCCGAGAGATGGTCCTAATGATAAGGGGCTCTCCCGAAAACAGTTGAGTCACTATTTGCACCATTCAGAAACAACGTTAAATCATTGGGTCTTTAGTATCATTGAAGGGGCAAGGGAGAGCTTGCAGCGTATGGGTTTGGATTATGTGGACATTATTTTTGCCCACCGCTGCGACATTACGGGTACGTTTTATTTTTATTTTTTACACTTGTCCGTGTGACTGATACGACGCCGGGGCGCACAGTGCCGATGGAAGAGATCGTCCGAGCATTCAATTGGATCATCGACCAAGGATGGGTAGGGCTCAAAARTACTTTTGTCATCAATGCACTGATGATAAGATAAGGCTCTCTACTGGGGAACATCGGAATGGAGTGCTCGCCAAATTGAAGAGGCATGGCGTGAGTAATTACGAAGGCCAAGTCAACCCTGTCATTAATCCTGTGAAATCCGACAGACGTTGCGGATAAACTTGGCCTTATAGGACCTGTTGCTGAACAATGCCAGCACCAGTGAGTGGAAATTATTAAGGGTTGACAACAAAAAGATCAACGTTTCTTACCTTATATACTCTAGYATGTTCCACCGCGAAAGGGCGGAAATCGAATACGAGTAAGGGCAATCAGAAAGATGTTGGAGCGCATGATCTCACAGCTCTTCCAGTCCACTGTACAGGAAGTATGGTATGGGAACCACCCCTTGGTCCTGCTTGGCTGGTGGTCTCTTAACTGGGAAGGTAAGTGTATCCAAGTTGAATGTGCCATGTGAGCATCACTCATCGAACCTGTAGTACAACGATGGTATTCCTTCAGGMTCTCGTTACGACACCCATTCAACCTTTTTCGCAACCTCTATCGAAAACCTCAAGAAACCAGAAGGTCAAGAAAAGATAAGGAAAGTCAGGGAGTTAACGAAGCTTGCGGAAGGTTTAGTGCCACCGCCACTGGTATATATCATTATAATTGACTGTATTCTAGAATTAAATGCCAGCGTTCAAGCCCTGGCTCTCGCTTGGGTTGCAAGGAATCCTAATACTTCTACCGTCCTTTTGGGGGTAACAAGCGCAGACCAGTTGCGCGAAAACTTGAAGGCCCTTGAAGTCTTGCCCAAGTTGACGCCAGAGATCATGGAGAGGATCGAACAGATTTTGGCCAATAAGCCGGCAGGCCCAGTGAGTCGGTATCGTTGGCCGTTTACCCCTTGCTGATGATCTATTTTTAGTCCCACAACAGCAGGCCTCCTCTTGACCCACTTGGCCGCGATGGGCTTCACATTTAAGCTGACATCCGAAGGACGGCGTAGCGTACACTTATGTACGTGTACTGCTGAATCATAAACTCAAAWTTTTCCCCTAGGGCTGGTCGATATTTCTGCACACACTTGAGGTATAACATGGTGGCCCTTGTGTTTAAGTTGGCTCCGGGTTGGGTGTTATCGTCGGTTAATTGGCCCACCATAGCCAGTAAACTGCGTACGAAGGTTCGTGTTATAGTCGGGCTGGAATGGAGTGAACCGCCAGCTTCCCCCGCTTCTTCTACGTAAGATGTTTGTACACACGACATCCTGGGGCGTCGGGCGTAGATATAGCAAGGACGCCTAGCAAGGACGCGCAAAATTTTGCTTTTTCTTTGCTGCAGTCATGCAGCGTTATTTTGCCCTCTGTGTCATATTCTGCAGGATCACCTTTGGTTTATGCGGTGTCGGTGGCTCTTCAAYTCAACAAGTCTGTCGATGCATTTCTTCCTCTACCACTCTTCAGGCCTGACCACCGCTATATTTTAAATATAGGACAAGTCTGCGGGACACGCGGAAACGTTGAAAGCGTCCATGTCAACCGCGTCCAACTCTCTCTTGCTATGCGCTAAACCGAGGCTTACGTCGCCTTGTATTTCAATGCTCTGGGATGACCTCCAGTGTATGGAGCTTCCACTGGAGTGGGATAACATTGTGGCAAGCGTTGCTACCAAGGAGAGTGGTCAGCATTGCATTTTGTACCGGTATGTTCCATTGGTGGCTTTTTTTTGGATGGAACTGATGGGTGTCGTCTGAAGTGACTACGGTTGCAATGGGCGAACATTTGAAGTGAAGGGATACGCACCCGAGCTTGAGAATTTTTCAAACGAGGTTTCGTCATTTAGGTGTCTTGCAACTCTTTCACGATGTTAAGGGGTATTCAGCACGGGCGTTTGAAAAGGCAATTTCTCCACGAAAAATATAGCACGTAGTATTACCTGAGGCGCGAGTATCAGTACGCTTGTTGTTACGATACTACGGGGATCTGCAAGCGACTACGGGTGCTCAGAAATTGCTCGGAGACCGTCGTCGCGCGTGGGGCGCTTGAATGCAAGTGCCCCATGGCCCAGATGGTTAAGGCGTCTGACTGTTAAGCAGTACAATCAGAAGATCGAGAGTTCGAGCCTCTCTGGGGCAGTTGCTTTTTGTGCGGTGGGGGTTACCATGGCTGCCGGACAATGTGATGAGATCAGCTGGGGGCGAGGTGATCATTTGGAGACCCTGGCGAGTGATAAACGACAATGGTGGCAGGGGTCCGTGGTGGATGTGGCAGCACACGGCAAACGTGAAATTCAACACTCCATCGACCCTTCTCATCCTTCTGAAAGCTTTTTTTTTTGTTGTTGTTGGTTTTGATTTCTCCCCCGCCTGTAATCTTATCTCTTTCCCCCAAACAGCCTAGTTCATTCTTCCAGGTCCCCGTCTTTCGTTTCCTCCGCGAAAGAATGGATGCGTCACCTGCGCCCGTTCCTAGCCCAGACGCGACAGCCCGCATCGTCCATACACACAGCTCCGACGGAGTCCTTTCCACCGACCATCTCCGGCAAGATGCACAAGAACTCGACCACGAGGCCGCTCTACACGAGTCAACTTCCGTCACACCCAACGGCCTCCGCTCGGACCACCAGCTTGAGCAGAACCTGAGCGCATCCTCGACCATGACCAGGTCCACACCTGTCACTCGCACTGTCGCAATTATCAAGAATCATGCTCTCCACCACCGGCTTGATATCGAGCCTCGGATCCAGGAGGCTCGCTTTGAGGTGCGTCGTGTTAGCACACTGAGCCAACCCGAAACGCGACTCAAATCTCGCGTTCTCTCGTGCTACAGATTGTAAAGGAAAGGCCAATGGAATTCGACACTGAGACAGACCCAGATGCTTTGTACGACTTGTTCGGAGAGGACGCAGACTCTCTAGCTGAGTAAGTTCCGAGACGTTTCAAACTACACCAGACGCTCAGTCAGACCCCCTTGTTTGTTTTCACATCAGAGGTCCTGTCTGGGTCTATGTTCTTGAGCGCAAGCGCGCTGTTGAAGTATGGAACACGCTTATGGGTGACAGCGACCCAGAAGTCGCACGCGTCCAAGCCCCCAACTCCCTTCGTGCCCTCTACGGCATCTCACACCAACAAAACGCGTTCATGGGATCACCAGACACTCAAACCGCCGAAATCCAAATCGCCGCTCTATTCGCCTCTTCTCCCCTCTTCTCTTCCACCGATCTGCCGCCCGAGAGCGATCGTTACGGTTCCGTACGCTCCATCTCCTCCTCTGTTCTCGAGGCCTTGCGCGCGGACCAGAGTGACCAGGGACACCCAGGTTATGCACCGAGCAGCGTCACCAACCCCTCGACTGTTGGTGGCGGAAGCAACGGCAAACCATCGTTCAAAGCACGGCCTGTCCCAGCCACGCACATCCAGCCTGACATCGTACCACGCATGTCTCGTGCTGCAGCTCTCCGCATCGGCGCACCTGTCGAGAAATCACCCAACAAACCCCGAACGCCGCCRACAAAGGCGCAACTCGCCAAAACGTTTGCGAATGTGCCGGGACACAAACGCACGGAGACTATTGCGGTTGCGTCGACGGCACCTCCGGCTATYGCACCGAGGATGACCAAGGCTGCGTCTTTGAGGTTAGGCAAGGAGGCTGCTGCTGCTACTGGTGGTCGTCMTAGGCCACCGCCACCCATGAAAAAGCGGTCGGTTACCGATGGAGCTGTGGCAGCGGCAAAGGCCCAAGCCACGTTTGAGGGTGTACCGGGTCACAAGCGGCGTGAGACGATAAGTGTGGCTAGTGTGAAGCCACCCGTTGTCGCTCCGAGGTCAAACAAAAGTGCGGTACTGAGGCAGTCGCAGAAGGAGGGTGGTGGACCGGCGCCTTCCGCCGCCTGTGAGTTCCCTACTACTATCATTAAGTATTAAAAATCTAGATATTGACGATGTTATTAAACACAGTCCGCACACCGTCGGCCATTTCGCGAACGACATCGACAAGCACAGCAGCTTCAAGAAGACAGTCAATCGCAGCACCACAACGAGCCGAGTCGCAAGTTTCTCGGAGGTCTACGTCGGCACTGGCCATTCGCAGCTCCACTTCCACCAATTCTGAAGCTGCTGATCCTATTTCTCCTACTGCCAACGATAACAACAATGGTACGGGGGCCGGGATGAGCAGGCCAGCGAGCGTCGCGTCAAAACCCCGGCCACGTCCGAGCAGCGTCGTTTTGCCGCCTACGATTGCACCGAGAACGAACAAGAGTGCAGCGTTGAGAGCTGCCAAGATGGAGGCCGAGGCGGCGGCGGCAGCAGCAGCGGCAGCGAAGAAAACGGCGAGGGTATCCAGACCACCGCCGTCGAGCTTCAAATCTAGTACAGTTGCGACATGAATTTTTTTTTTTTATCTCACTTGTTGATTTTTGATATTGACGCTGGCGTGTTCTTATGTTTTCTGTTTTAGGGGGTTTTTTTTTCTTCTGTTTATGKYTTATCCACTCTCTATGCTTCCATTTATTAAAATCTGTCCTATGTTCTTTGCTTCTGAACATTCCTAGTACTATCAAGTGAAATATATATCACATGTACAGCACCCAGATTTCGACTTGAACCTACAGGTCCGTATGATACAACAACTCCAACGCACTACGTGTACATGAATTCATTAAAAGCGTGAGCGATTAGGCATATTTCTTGACATCCTCAGCGGTTGGGCCCGTAGGCTCATCGGAAGCAGCCAAATTGCACTGGTGGAAAGCTCGGACTTGATCAGGGGTGAAAGATCCAACGACAGTGTGTAAGACGCCACGGTTGTGGAAGAGGACAAAATCGTTTTCTTTCCAGTCGTGTGGATAGATGAGCTAACAAAATTGAGTTAAACACAAAAAACTGGATACAGAGAGGTGGCTTCACTTCTGGAGCAATRGCRGGRCGTTGCATCTTGTAAAGGATGTCGCGGACTTGCTTGAGATCAGTGAYGTGCGCRCCGTCGGGGTAGAGTGCGCCCTCCCGGTCCGCGCCTTCAGGCAGAGGGTCAACATGAAGCTCCATCACGCCGCAGGGGTGAACTTGGAAGTGGAGATTGCCAGTGGCAGCRTTCTTCCAGAGCTAAATACGAAAATAGACATCAAGTTGCCTGCTTATCCATAGATAAGGGAAGGACTTACAATGGGAAAAATCTTGATCTTGGAACTCTCCCATGGTGGAAGCTCCTCTGGTGGCAGCTCAAGACCCTCAGATTCAATACCCAAGCCAGTTGGCATTGCCCGCGCAGGCGCCATCCAGATATAAGGATGTGGAGCATACTTGACTCTGGACCGCACCGCAAGACTCTTGTACTCCTTCGGCAGGATCTCAAACATGGTCCGCCCGGAGACAAAGGCGGTCGTGCCAAGGGGCACTTGTAGCTCGTCGCCAGTCCCATCATCATACCTGCACGTCTGTGGTGGGCCGGCTGGGACCTGGAGCCCATAGAGGGTTGTCACCTTGGGCGGGTTCAGGTCATAGAGTGCAGCATCAATGTGCCAACGGTAAAAGCGGGTCGCCTTGAGATCGTCCTCGGGTGGAATGCGGGTCTTGTGGAAGGTGGTGTGGGAGGGGTGCTTGAGCTTGGCTTCGGCGAGACCTTCGTGGYTGTAAACGGTGCCGTTACCGATAAGCTGGACCTGGGGAACGCGGGGGATGGTCTTGAGGTCGGGATGGAGAACCGATTTCTTCGTCGATTCTGTCTTGTTGTTGCCGTGCCCATATGACTCTGATTGGGGATCAAAGGACTAGGAGGAGATCTGGTCAGATGCCAGTGCAGAGAGGGAACACGCGGAATCAACCTTGGTGAGTGCATACTGTTCCTCGGGAGTGACGACAACGTTGCGRAAGAGGAGGGCGTCGTGCTGGGTATTCGGGTGAGCCGAGAGTTGGGGCAGATGGAGGTGACGACATCGATCACCTTGTAAAGCGCCTCCTGTACCTCCCTGAGCTKCTCAGGAGTGAGTCTGCCTGGGTGAAGGCCCTTGACYTCGCGGCCAAAGTCAGCAAACTTGGAGGGGTCAGCGGAAGCGGGGAGTGGGAGAGGCACAAGCTCGATAGCCATGGTGGAGGTCGGAGGGAAGGGAAGCCGATGCGGCGAGGTTTATATACAGAAGATCCGGTGTGGGTCCCGTAGCGGACATACCGGCAAGTGTACAGCTACTCTCATCTTTCTTCGATGCATGCATAGGGTCATATTATGTCGGTATTTTGTGCATGGGAGGACAGATGCAGGATAGACTGCATAAAGAGGGGGAAGCGTAGCTAAGAAGACAAACAGACCACCACTGCATGGCATCGCCGACTCCTTTTAGATCGTCGTCTCGTATGGCACAGGTCTCATCGTCTGGGGTGCGTTGTTGGCGATCGACACAACATAGGCTTCCCGAGGTGCAACAGGCTGGCGCTTAAGGTCCACGCGTTCTACAAAACCAAGTCAATTGTGACTCTCGAGAGATCGTCGGAGTGGTTGGCCTACCRCCCTTCTCCCTCGCAGCAACATGTGCATCATGGTTTGCCTTCACCCGGTCAAGGAACTCCTGGCGACACTTCGAGTGCCTGATGTGCTCAACGCGGATGTTGACACGCTTTTCAATATAGCGGTTGCCCACGACCTTGTACACAATGACACCGACTGCTGATGGAGTGACGTTGTAGACGATACCGGTCCGTCTGGATATCTGGAATGAGAATAGACATGCTAGGCTGCTAGACTGAATCATACCCATGGTAGAATTTGTGGGGCATACCCTTCTGCTGAGCGGCATTAGCCTTGATGTCGACGATATCGCCAACGCGGTAGTTGATCAGGTAGGTCGAGAGCTTGATAGGGCCATGCTCTGTATGCGCACATCCTGTTGGATAATATTTTTACCCAATACCATAATGCCCACCCACCTTTGAAGCCCCGCTTGAACATGTGGCGCGTACGCGCACGATAACCAAACGAGTGCGGCATCTTGTCTTGGGGAGAGGGCTAAGAGTCTGTAGTCACCAGCGCAGTCCAGAATATCGTCCAGCATAGTATCCGAGCACAAAAATGCGGTAYACAACAAGGAGTGGATCATCGTCAGCATCCTCCAAARCCTGGGATAGATGTTGTGCTCACCGTTGGGCAGAGGTACCGGGATCGTGTCCTGTGTCCTGTCGATTGTCTGTGAGGGAGACGCGGCTAATTCCGTGTGGCTTGGCGTCAGCTGTACAGTTGTGGCTGTGACGCAAACCCTAAATCCATGGCTGGTCGGCCCGCTGCGAGTTCTGTCCGTCCATCCTTCGACCTCAAGATCCTTGCAAGGTAGAAAAACAACAAAATGCCCAGGTAACGTCCCTCGCACACACTGCCTCTGTTACACTGACCCGATATCGTGCTCTAGGGCCCCGAGGAATCACAGCAAGACGTGAGTAGAAACCAGCCTCAAGATCCACCTCTGGTGGAGGGTGTGTGCACAGTGCTGACTTGTTTCATGCCAATCCGTGCCCCCCGATCCCATGCTCTTGCACTTGCGTACATGGCCTTGTGTCGCCTTCATACGCAATCAATAAACCCACCCGCGGTTCGTGTACAATCATGGACGGTATAGTTACAAGGTCCCCCGTCGACCTTATGAATCCGCTCGCCTCGATTCTGAGCTCAAGGTACCGTTATTTATCCCATCTCGTCATAATGCATGATCCCGATATTCGATCTAGCTCGCCGGCGAGTACGGTCTTCGCAACAAGCGTGAAATTTGGCGCATCGCTCTCATCCTCTCCAAAATTCGTCGTGCTGCCCGTGAGCTGCTCAAACTCGATGCCAAAGATCCGAAGCGTCTCTTTGAAGGTAATGCCCTCATCCGTCGATTGGTCCGCATCGGTGTGCTCGACGAAAGCCGCATGCGTCTCGATTACGTGTTGGCGTTGAAGATTGAGGATTTCTTGGAGAGGAGGCTGCAGACCCAGGTGTTCAAGAGTGGTCTTGCCAAGAGTATTCACCATGCTAGAGTGTTGATCAGGCAAAGGCATATCCGGTGAGTCCTTCTCTCATTTTTGAATTTAAACCGCCGCTTGACCGTACATAGTGTTGGCAAGCAAATTGTCGACGTTCCCTCCTTCGTTGTCCGTCTCGACTCCCAAAAACATATCGACTTTGCTCTTACTTCGCCATACGGGGGTGGTCGTCCCGGCCGTGTCAAGCGCAAGCGCGCCGCCGCCGCTGCTGGCAAGGGCAATGAAGAGGATGATGATGATGAGTAGTCGACCCATGTTCATCCCCTTCTTGTATCGGAATAAGAGTGGGACAGAGGTGGTTGATGGAATACCAACCCCCCTATGGTTTTGTCCTCGGCCATTGGCACTTTTGCAACAATATTACGCCTTCTTTTCTTTAAGTACCAGCCATTGGATACGTGTTTTTTATCGTATGACAACAGCCCAAAAAAGATCTATGCTTATGATCCACGCAGAAGATTTATGTGGTGTAAATAGCTTGGTACCATCCTCATTCAGATTTAGTCTCTCAGGACACACTCCGGGTAAAGACAGGCAAGGGGTGCGCTTCGGTGTTGAAAACATACCCTACAGGTATCAAGCGTGAGGATAAAGTATTAGGGTAACGTCCAAACTTACGGTCGAGCGGTATCACTGAATCGTCAGAGAACAAAAGGTAAAGGTACTTGAGGGTTTCACTCTGTGAAACGTCATGAGTAGACCATTTTTATTGGCTTACTTTATCCTACTCACCAGGAAGAATGTCTCCATCTTATCTTCTTTCCTCGCAGGTACCTCATCCACGTTGATAATAGTAGTATATCCACCCGTCTCGACACGACAGTGTTTTTCAATAGCCTGGAAGATTTTCCAGCCATGGTCTCTGTAGCGTTGTTCTCCCGTGAGGCGATAAGCGATGAAGAGGGATTCAATAGTTTCCGGACTGGGGCAAAGTTTCTCATGAGTCAGGGATTTAAGGAATTGTGTTGGGTTTCCGTACCGAAGCATGTAACGCGCACCATATGGTGGCAATTCCCCTGGGCTATTGATACTTGTCAGAAAACCGGAGGGTGTGTAAAAGGGGGAGGGAATAAAGGCGTACCGAGCACCTTTGATATACCAGTCTGGTGGAGCATTGAGCATCTCATCCATACCATCACTCGCAATCCTGAAATGCACCATCTCAGGAGACAGGCCTCTACCATCCTGACATGTCAGCAAACACAAAGACGAAAAAAAAAGGGGGGTTGTGGAGGGATATGAAGATTGACGTACGTTGCGGTATCGTGCGTATGCAAACACGTCTTCAAGAGCTCCGAACCCGTTTTCCAGTCTCGTAACCCTTGCACGGAGAGTTGTCCTTGGCGAGGTGGGCGGGAGATGGATGTCCTGGGGACTTCGGGCTCAGCGGTAACGGCGCCAAGCATCAGTGAGCCTGCGAGGAAACATGTGAGATGGTCTTGTTTCGGGATGAGGCGCCACGAGCTGTGTTAGGTGAAAAGGTGAATCACGGATCTCGGGAAAGTGGGWTTTTGAGGTACCCACATTTCGCCATCGCCGTTCTGCTCTGGCTGGAGTTCTGAAGTGTATGTGYAACCCCCGATTCGTGTCTTGTGGATGAGGTGATCGTGGATAGAAGTCATGGCGTCGGTGTACATCTGCCAGGAWTTCGTTAGGTGCCTTGTAGACAAGGCATTGGGGGAGATTGGAGACCTACATCCTTGTAGGTGGTTTCTGTGTAACCCTATATCCAGCATCACCGATAAATGGATGATCCTTTTTCTGGGAAAGAGCTCTTACAGTTTGTATGTACTGCTTTCTGTCCGTTGATGGATTCGTAAAGGTATGGGGTGAGGTAGTAGGACTGCACGCACAGTAGATATTCATAAAAAGAATCAGCTCTAGAGCCCAAACGGACTGCCGACGTCACATATTTCCCGTCATCGACACTAACGATATCATTCGTTGGTGAGCAAAATGGATAGACGGATGCTCTTGAAGTAGCAAAACTCTCACCTCATGAAAATAGAGGCCATTCCATGGGGAAGTCGAGCCTTCCGTACGATTTCCATAATCTTCAATCATATGTTAGGCGGGGCCGGGCCTCCAGGTTTCAGAGCGTGGACCCACCTGTTCAACCTTGTTCCAGTAGACTGGATTTTTTGTGATTTCGCTCAGATAACGGAATTCGAGCTGTAGGGTCCCTACTTCCGCCACACTGACCAGCCCCGGGAAATCAGTGGTGTGGAGGCCCTTCCTCTCCGCCAGATTGACTATAGGAAGAGGTAGGCCAGAGGAAGTTTCGAAAGCGGGAAGAATGCGTTCTGCCAGGTTGACAGCCTTGTCGAGAAAAAGGGGGTCATTTCCGGTAAGGTGGTACGCGGACAAGAGGCCTCCAAGGACTCGTATGGTCGTCTTTGTACAAAGTCGTTGATTAGACATCACCCCCAGACTCGAGACAATGACGGACAGACCTCGAATGTGCTGAAGGAAGCATTCTTATTGAATGATAGTTTTCGCTCCACCCAGTGCCTGGCTCTACTGTATTCTTCGTCAAGTCCCATTATGAGCATGGTATCGAGAGAGTCCACAACAGTATAGCCGATACCGCCCGCTTCTGTGAGGTCGGTTCCTTCGTGGCTGATTGGGTGGTATTCATCTGCACCCATAGCATCTCGTTCTATGCAAGGTCATAAGTCGAGTGTGAGGCGCCCCATTCCAGTACTCGTACCGTATGACAACCAGGCATGCTATCAAAACTCGTCAGAAACATTGGCTATAATGGAACCTGGTTTGCGCACCTTGAAAGCCCGAACAACGGCTCCCTGTCTGTCCAAATCGGCCTGAATTGTTGTTACCACTGGAGAATCTGCCCGAGGAGTTGTATCCCAATGGTCTGAGAAGCCTATCCAGTCATTAAGAGCATTGTATATGACGTGGGGTTGCTGAAGGGCTTGTTCTTTTAGTGGTTATGGAGGACTTGGGAACGAGGCGCACTAGGTAGGAATATATTGCAATAGCAAGGACGAACCCTCCCCAGAGGTAGTTGGAATACTTTTCAAGCGCCGACGTGCCCCACCGCTAATAGAATAGGGAGAGGGGGTCGGTAAATTGGGACACTGAAGGCACTTGCATCGCACCTGCGAATTTCGCTGGGGTATTTGTTTCGCGTGTCGCGAGTCGTCTTCTTTTGCTTTTCTCCGTTTTCGAAGATTGTTCATGGAAATAGGTGAAGAGGAAGCTGATCTGAGGCCCGGGCATCACATCATATTCTGTCACTTGGAAATTCACGTCAGCGAATGGTTGCCACATCAATGGTGAGCGCCAATCAGACACGAACCCCACAACTGTATTCCTCTAGTGGGCAGTCTGGATAAGTGCAGAAACGAGCTAATCACATCCCCGCTTACTCAAGAGTTGTTGATTATGGCATAGGTGACTATTTTTCAGCATCCATAAAGTTGGAAAGAACTACAGTAATCTACGGCTCCTTTATAATTCCATTGAATGTTAAGTACTGATTTGTGGAATGGCCGCCGCATCTACAAAACCTTGTTTTCGTTGTCATCCCTTACGACTTTTGATCAAAGTTRGAAGTTTTATAATCTTACTTAATCCTCCATAATTGACCAAAATTCCTCACAATGACCATAATATGTTTTCCTACAGAAATACATTTTGGGCATTCCTCTACCCTTATAATAGCAGGGTGCGACATATTTTTTAAGCATTTGAAAGGATTTCAATAATGATTAAAACATCGTAAGATATTGTAACAAAAATGAGATTTTGGTGATTTGAAGTTCAATCATTTTGACAGTGGCATACATGCRTCGCTAATTCACTCGGATAACTCACACAGCTCCAGCCTCATGAAATTAATGTGATGGAAGCTGACACCGAGATGAGGGCTTGAGCCCGTCCGGTCCTATAAACTCACGTTGCATTTCTATTGTATGCACTTCACGCCAGGAGGAACTGGGCTGCTCAGTCAAGTAGTTCCGCCGGGGATTTACAAAACGCGGCCCAGGAACCTCATCAGTCGGCAACAGTTCAGCGGTTCACACCCGAAACTGATTCATGTCTCATTTTTATCTCATAATTACCTTCGCATTTCACGTATCCTGAAGTGGCTCTCTGAGCTGGGGCTTAGCATCTCAGCGCAAGATTCCTGCTGCACGTAATCAATGAACAAAGCGAATTTGGAGGGCTCAATCCCGGTGGCCTTCCGACTAGCATGAACCGGTGGTGGTCGAATTGCCTAAGGAGGCCGGATGAAAGGCCGCATTTATAAGAGAGGCTAAAGGGAAGGTGGGGGGAGGGCATTTCGGGTTCACGAGAAAATGTGCGAGGAAGCGCTACAGATGGAATGGGTCGCTAGGATTTCTACCAGATAAAGTAGACAAATAACATGATAATCCTCGAATGGATGCTTGTGCGCTTATTTACGTCATGCTCATCTGGCAAACACCGGGTTAGCGGAGAACAGCAGGCAGGCAACAAATTCTAAGACAGACTAAAATCAACGGAGAGTAGAGGGATATATCCCKTTGTTTGATTGTTCAAAGGGCTTGAGGCGGGCGGCGAGTTCCTCAGCTGTGCTCTTCGTGTGCTCGACTGGATTTAAAGCCTGGAGGAGCCCATGGAGAGAGGGAGCAGATTTGCCGTTGCACTGTCAGCGCGATGGRCAAATGAGTGAATGGGAGGCAGGTTAGTAGGGTAGACCTACCGTATATCCATCTTTAGTGAGTGTGATATTGACCTTTTGTTTCTGGGAAATGATGACTTTGGCGGTTGCCGTGCTGTCGTCGGAATTTTTGTCCATTTGAAAGGATATTATTGCGTGTTTTTGGTGATTCAGATTCGTCTCGAGCTCCTCTTTGGCGCTGAACATTGTTTCTTTTGACCTTGAGGTTTCGAAGAGTGATCCCAGAAGGCATGAAACCCGAAGCAGTTTTAAACCGTTAGAATTATCGAGTGCTTGGACCAGGACCCACCGTGACGGACCCACCAAGTTCCTATGTCCTTTTGTTTATTGTCATTTTACGGTATTCAGATCGTAAAGAAATATGTGCGTTTGCGAGGCTTCCCATTAGGTAGGTGACTGGGGTGACTTCCTGGAGGAATTCTGAGAAAACCACGTTCCCAGCTTTTTATGAAATTGGGATTTGGAAATCTGGGAGAGATGCACCTTATTATGCAATAAAATGCACAAATGATACCCAAAAATATTCTATCTGACCCTTGGAGCTTGGAGACTTACAATCGGGGATAATCAAACTAGTGCAACAATATAAGGTCCTTCCAAAAACACCTCCAAACGGTATCATCTTTAAGACGAACCAATAAATTTCACCGAGCCGTTTGTTCGCAAATGACTGAATAAGGCCATGCCACCCGAAAATTGGCAAAAAGTCAAATAAGATAGGGAGAGATATGAATATATGCGCATTTGCTTCCATTCGGCAATAGGAGAGTGGATGCCTTTCCTGTCGCGTTTAGAATTCTAAATCACTTTCTACACCTTATTTTATCAAGTGTTTAGAATAAGCAAATTTAGAATTTCAAACCAGGGCCCACTACCAATCAGCCGGGAAATATCACATCAGAATAAAATACCGCTATTGTGCCGCACAGGTAGGGGAATCAAGACACGGAGACTGACATTGAGAGCATCGAGGAACAGGGGCCGTTTATGCTCCGGCTATGGTATGCTCAAGACATGCATCACTCCATATTGACAGATCCTCGTCGTCAGACCCCTTCATGGCATCCTTTAATTTCTGAGGTGAGAATGAGGAGTGGCGGCAGCAAGTCGTACAAGCAGTCGGGAGGCGAGTGATAATGCCACCCTGCGGGTTCCAAATGTGGGGTGCAGAGTTTGAAAAGCAGGTTCAGAACGAGCATTTACCTCTAGAAGACGGTACCAGAGGCCCCATCTAGATTAAGGGTTTAGCAAGGGGTCGTCTTCGAGAGCTAAAATCAAATTGACCCTTTTTGGGCAATGGCGCCTTCGGCTCGTACATTTAGAAGAGTAGTCTAGAATTCTAAGCCTACAGGAAGGATCAGACTTCCACTGTTAAATGGAGTTAATTGCATATGTTTTCGTAAATTTCCTGCTGGCTTTTGACTGCCACTAATTTCCGGGGTCATTTTTATTAATTTGCAATTCCCGGGGCAACAGCTCAACGAAATATTTTGGGGCTCATCCCAAGAACCCTTGATGAGATCTGTCATTTGGTATTGAATTTCGTAAAGGTTCTAATAAAACTAGCCGACTGTAAAATATCCCCTATTGTGCAGTACCCACCTGCCATCGTTCCTGGATTTCGTTTGTGTTTGTACGAACAAACAATCCTGCGCCCACAATAGCCGAAGGCCTTGTACAACAACACCAAATACCCGATATCTCATCTCTCCCCCCATGGTTGGCTCAATAAAAATCACATACGACCTCAAGCCTCCCTCTGGGACGCAGGAAAATAAACTGTCCACATCCAAATCGCATGAGTTCGTAATCCCAGAATCAGCTCAAGGCAGCAACAGGGCCTATTACGCCGCTCTGCAAGCTACAATCGCAAAAGCAAAGGATGAGGTGGGGAACGAGTTAACTGCGTGGAGAGATGCAGTTGGCAAGGCAGAATTGACAAAAGAGGCCAAGGGGGCCATCAACTCAGAAGACGATGAGGACGAGGACGAGAACGATCCTTAGTTCGCCCGAAAGGTGAGGAGCCTTTTGCAATGGACTACGACCTCATTGACATTCCAGCCATTAGTAAAGAGTCGAAGGTATTAGTGGGGAGATGTACACCCAAATAAATGATAAACAAATCTAAGCACGGCCACGCTTCTCGACGCCCCTTGGGCGTTCGCGAATAACCATTTTGTTACTGTTTTTGGGACCCTTGGGCCCTGGTTTCCTCGTACGCGTACCCTTGGTTCCCCAACCCCAAATTGAGACCGGATGTTTGTTAGATTTGGACTTGCCACGTCCACCACCATGAGGGTGATCGCAACTGGAGAATTTGTGTTGAGAGAGGCGCGTCTTATTGGTAATCGAAACTGAGAACTCACGCGTTCATGGCTACACCACGGACGGACGGTCTCCGACCAAGCCAGCGCGAGCGACCAGCCTTGCCCAAGTTTCTATTCTTCCACAAAGGGTTGCTCACTTTTCCAATAGTRGCACAACAGTCTCGCAACACCTTGCGCACTTCCCCACTCTGTAGTTGCACTTGCACGTATCGTCCGTTRGTTTCGTGTGTGACCACTTGGCCGTAGGAGCCGGCGGAACGAACAAGAATACCGGGGCCCTGCGGTTTGAGCGAAATGTTGTGGATGACGGTGCCTGATGGGATGAGTCTGAGGGGCARGACGTTTCCAGGTTTGAGAGTGAGGGTGCGCAGGAGGCCCATGGCAAGGGACTGGGCCGAGTTTTCCGTKGAGCCGCCTTCCGGATTGTCGTCCAATGCCAGGTCRAAGCCAGGGATGAATCCTTTTGGAATACCCTGCCTGAAACTCTGCACCTGGTCCCCYGCCCTCATCCCTTCTGTCGCCAATATATAAGACCACTTTGCCGTACCCTCCGCATTGAGATCCCGATTCTGCACCAGRGCAATGTGTGCTGACCGCCCGGGGTCRTACTCGATGCGTACGACATCATGGACCCCCGGCTCCTTCCGCATGAAATCGATGATGCGTATTCGCTGRCGRTGACCTCCACCGCGGTGGCGCACGGTWATGTGACCATGGGYGTTGCGTCCACCCTTTTTYCGGCGTGCAACGGTGAGCAGGCGGACTGGCCGGCCCTCCCAGAGGTGGGGGTTCAGAGGCCGTTTGAGGTGGCGAATGCCAGGTGTGATGGGTTTGTATGTCTTGAAGAGGGCTTCTGTGCGGGCAAAGGCAGCCTGTGCTTCGGTGTTTGTGGTGTTTTTCCAGATCTCGGTTGCATAGGAGGCGGTGCGGGAGACGGTGGCTGGGCGGAGAGAGACGCGGGGAAGGGCRGCGAGGGAACAGCGGAGGCTGCGCYGGACAGAGGCCAACATACGAGCTGGAAGATGTGGCTCTGAGCCGGACATGGAAGGAACGCGGGCGGTTGTTTGGCYAGCACGCTCCAGCCAAACAACGACGCGTCGAGCACACCGCCAGCCCACGAAAATACGGTGCAAGAGGGCAGACGTCATGCAGATCAACACAGGCACGTCCGAACTGCGCGATATCACCAAAATGGAGCGCATCGGTGGGTCTCCTGCCTATATGCGCACCCGCYCTCCAGCTCACCACCCACCATCCAGGCGCACACTCCCACATCCGCGGCCTGGGTCTCGACGATAGATTAGAGCCTCGCACAMACTCCCAAGGCCTCGTCGGTCAGGCAAAGGCGCGTAAAGCAGCGGGGACTATTCTCAAAATGGTGCAGGGGGGCCAGATTGCCGGTCGCGCCATCCTTTTCGCCGGGCCACCTTCGACAGGGAAGACTGCCATTGCTATGGGTGAGAGCCCGCCGCCTACGCTWKCYTCTCTTYGCTTACTCAAATGATTGTCTACTGGATAGGCATGGCCCAGTCGCTAGGCTCAGATGTCCCGTTCACCACAATAGCCGCAAGCGAGGTCTTCTCCCTCTCCATGTCGAAAACGGAAGCTTTGACACAAGCTTTCAGACGAAGYATCGGTGTACGTATCAAGGAGGAGACGGAACTCATCGAGGGAGAGGTGGTTGAAATCCAAATTGACCGAAGTTTGACTGGAGTGCGTCGGACTRYTCTTGCCCTGCTCACCACTCCTCTGATTTTTCCGCAGGCTACAAAGACAGGAAAACTTACCATCAAAACAACGGATATGGAGACAATTTATGACCTCGGAACGAAAATGATTGATGCTCTCACAAAAGAAAAAGTTCTTGCAGGGGATGTCATTGCCATCGATAAAACCTCGGGCAAAGTTACAAAGCTTGGCCGCTCATTTGCCCGTTCGCGAGATTACGACGCTATGGGTGCAGATGTACGTGTGTCTTTCGACACCTTTCGTCCAACAACCAGTCTAAGAAATCCCGCGTAGACCAAGTTCGTCCAGTGTCCCGAGGGCGAAATCCAAAAGCGAAAAGAAGTGGTGCATACAGTGTCATTGCACGAGATCGATGTCATCAACAGCCGAACTCAAGGCTTCCTCGCCCTTTTTGCTGGTGACACCGGCGAAATAAAGCCTGAGCTACGGACTCAGATCAACACCAAGGTGGCTGAATGGCGGGAAGAAGGCAAGGCCGAAATCATTCCTGGGGTGTGCATCCTAAATTTGCTGTCTCGGGGTCCCTCTGCTTATCCGGCATCCAGATTTTGTTTATTGACGAAGTTCACATGCTCGACATTGAGTGTTTCTCATTCCTAAACCGGGCTCTTGAGAATGAACTGGCGCCACTTGTCATCATGGCCTCGAAYCGTGGCATGTCGAGRATYAGAGGCACAAAATTCCGMAGTCCACATGGCTTGCCTGTKGACCTCCTAGACCGTGTGCTCATCGTCAGCACCAAACCCTACTCGCCTGAAGAAATCCAGCAAATTATCGAAATAAGATGTCAAGAAGAGGACACACAGCTTACCTCAGATGCGGTCTCYGTCTTGACGACAATGGCAACACAGACAACACTCCGTTACGCCCTCAACCTGATATCAACGGGACAGATACTGGCGAAAAAGAGGAAGTCGGAAAAGGTTGATGTRGAGGATTTGCGGAGAGCGTATACGTACTTTATGGACGAGAAGAGGAGCGTGCAGTGGTTAAAGGAGCAGCAGGGGATGTTGGTATTTGATGAGGTAAAGCAAGGAAATGATAGTGGGGACGACCCGATGAATGGGTCATGAGGGAGAAAAGGAGCCTTGGTTTTTGGAGTTTTGCTTCATTTTGGTGACTTGGTATGCTCTGGCGGTCCAAAATTGTACTTGTCAACTTTAGTTATTATGGATGTTCAGTCGCAGCTATTATCCTCATCTATATATAATATTTGCTCTTTCACCTAGGCCGGGCTCCACTACTTGCTTCATACGTGACCGGCCCTAGTTTGAGCAAATTCCAATTCGCCCGTTGGTGATCATCGTCACCTCCTTGAGTGAGAGCTAACCTACACTCATCGGAACCAGTCGGCAGGTCCCCGTTTGCCAAGAACATGTACATACGCTGTAACCCAGCGATATCAACAACACAGGTCCGCGAGTGCCGCGGTTATCATCTTTATATGACGAACGCCAGTGTCACCAGACCAGCCACCCCGCATGAGGGCCACGAGGGACTAATGCTGGGGGTGGGGTAATCTGGGGCAGGAGAAGTTGTCAACTTCCCAACTTTGTAACCTCGGACAATTGACACAAACTAGATATCCGAGATCTCTGTTTGGTAAAAACCCGAGTTTGAAGCTGCCCTTTGATGCCCTGATGACCCTTGCCCTTTTTTACACCCGGACAGGTGGCAGGGATGGGGGCTCCACAACCGCACGAACGAGCTTGTAGATCCAAGTGTTCGACCTAAAAAAAAGTTTATCTAGCACAAGTCACACCACCCCACACACACACACACCGCAGTCGGTGATTAATAACTGTACTAATTAAGCACCCGAGAAGCCGCCGATGAGATGTGACCCATCGGATCGAGGGGGAGGGAGTATGATATATACCTGAAGCCCCATATATATAGACTTGCCTGTCTTTTTCGGCATATTGCCTTGCCCATGAGTGTTCTCTCTACCATTAAAATAAATAAAAACGTTCGTTCCGGGACTGAGGGACTTAAAGCCACGGAGGATCAATCCGATCAGGGGAGAAAAAGAATCATGCATTGCTTCTTTTCCGAGTGCATAGGAACTTCGGTTGCTGTGCCTGTATCACTGCCTGGACAAAGAGGGGAACAGAGGGACTCTTGACGTTGGAGAACGTAAGTGGACATTATTCTTATCAGAGAGAGAACAGCAGAAGCTGCGCGCTTTGAATTTTTTAGTTCCCCCCCCCTCCAAACCTGGATGTGGCATGTCGTAAGCTCTACCCCAACAAGAAGCCCTTAAAACAAGCCTCCTGTCCGAAACATATATGTAGCTTTTTGATCTGACTCGCCCCCCCCCTCCTCTTCCTCCACTCGCAGGGTCATTGCACAAGCCCCCACATCATGACTTCCTCTGTAGGTTATATCCCCTATCCCCCCCGACCACATGGTTCGCGGGGCTAACGTCCTTTTTGTGCTAGAACACGGTGAAGCAGATAGTCCAAAAAGCCGTCAGGAGGGGTCAGGTAGGGCTGCCAAACGTCTTCCACAGATCTAGCCATTCACTTGCATTCTCAGGATAAGAAACAATCCRTACCTGACGACAGTTTCGATTCGGACTCTAAGACCCTGGTAAGACTGAATGGATGGATACTGAGCAACGTGAACCTCGACTYGCAATGACCGCCAACTAGGTTAACGTTCCAACTCGTTCTGCTTTGCTTCCACCAAATGCTGTCGAGGTATAAAYGGAACTGTATTCACAGATGTCACCACTAATCAGATATCTGCCAGGAACCTGTCGACATCCGCTTCGTTGAGGATCTTGTATGGGGACCTGCCCCCTCTTCATATGATGGGGAGAACCGAAATATCCTGAGTCTCTTCTCGCGTAGACGATAATATCATCASCCTAGTRTTTATGTCGGTGATACCTCACTCCGTGACCTTTACATGCTAGAAATCGTACAACGGAAGGACATCAAATAAAAGCATAAGAAAGCGGACTTGAGCAGGTCACGTTGGCAATGTACGCCAAACTCTAAACACAAGCACATGGACAACCTGCGCGTCCATATAACTAGCCGAATCGTTGCTTCGCTAATTGTTGGAACATGTCCATAGTAGCCTACGYAGGAGACAGGGTGAGAATGGTTTGGTCGCGTACCTCAAACTTAACATACCTTCTCCTTCTCTTTCATAGCATTTGCTCGCTCCCGTATGGCCGTCGTCTTTTCTTCGGTCTTCTGACCATGGCGTCTTTTGGCTGCATCCCTTCTTGCAATACTAAGAACGGGAGGAATTGGGGCTMTGAGGAAGGTGGAGTAAGCACAAGAAATTGATCATACCTGTCCCGGAAGCTATCTCCCCCACCCATGGTCGTTGACTCGTCTAGATCAAGGCCGTCGTCCCCACGCTCCCTAAAGGCTCTGTCGCCCTCCCGCCGCAGTTGTTTCTTTTCAAGCATTGCTTCTCGTCCGACCGCCTTCGGTCCCGCCATGTCCTCAATCCTATCTTTTGCTTCGGCTTTATCACGCTTGCGTTGGTAAAGCCTCTCCTTTTCCGCTTCCTCAGCAGCGTATTCCCGGGCGAGGGTGAGGTCGGATGTGGATGGTAGAGTTGGCCCAAGTAAGCGTTTTCCTGTGCTACTAGAACCTGATAATGAAGCACGAGAGAGTTGCTCATGAGYGTTGGTGGCTGCATCTATCTCCTCACGGGCAGTTCGRAGAGCTTCTCCATCCGCACGACTCTGCTTCGAGGTAAAGTTCCATTTATACGCGGTCAGATCGGAAGCCCGTGCCGCAGAAGGGTCTATGCCTTCATAGTATTTCCCTTGAAGAAATGTCAGGAGGGATGAGAACGATGCTCGCGATACCCACGGGCAAGTTTTCCCCGATTCCAAGCCTAGGCCATTCTAGATAATGAATGCCGGTTCATMTTTTRRMTGTAGTGGGACTTACTTTAACAAATTTRCGGAAATAACTGGTCTCACAATGAGAGCATATTTTTATCAGAAGGCAGACTACCTACCTTCTAGTTTTATCGCCAGACAGTTCATTGATGTACTGAGTAGAGATAAGTACAACTTTACACGCCATATCGGCGACAGACCTTGCCCCTTTCCTCCTTCARCCATAGACGTAACTCGTCAAACTTCCTGAAATAGTCTGTTTCGCTGACTGGAGAAGCATTGTTGGGGAGAGCGATGCGGCGCTCGGGAGAACRCGACCTGGAATGATCCCTCGAATAGTCGTGTCCTCTTGAAGTGTCGCGGTGCCGTGAGCGTCTCTCCTTTGAGCGGGACCGTGAGCGGCGAGAGGGCATGAGGGACTATCAAAACAAAGTTAAGGCGTTGAGCAAAAGTTGTGACGACATGGATGGGTTCGGCTGATGTGTGTTCGTGTTGTCTCTTATTAGGGGAATTCATCGTTGTACTGCACCGACAAATCAGCTTGAAGCGGGACGAGAAACGATGCATATTCTGCAGGCCAGAGTTAATAAGTTAAACGCCGGACAGTGCGCAGCATTACCCACAAGCACTGCCAATATCGAGCATCAGAGCTCGTGCGTACAACTGCCGAGCGGTTCTGGTTCTCTGGTTTTGGCACATGGGTACACCTGTGTTTCCACGTTTGTGCAATGCAAGTTCTAGGTGGCGCATGGATACTGCATGTGCCTTTGTACGTCAATTTTGGTGGCCCAACTTGTGGTCGCAGTCCTGGCACATCTCTCACCCTCGTGACAGGTGGGCCCTCTGCAAAACCAAGAAATCACCCACATTCAAGGGTATGATTTCTTAAAACAGCAACGAGTGCAGATGAAATCTTGTCTTGTCTGGGCTGTGTGATTGATGCACCCGAGATACACCTTCCCGAGCCTATAATTTCACAAAAAGAGATCCTATGTTGCTGGGAATTTTCCCAAAAATTTGGCAGTGGTCAAAAAAGAGCGGGAGATATCAGAAAAAATCATTTTGAACGGATTTCGAGGATAGGGGCCCAAACCATTATGCGATGTTATCGAGCTGTTCCGGAGCTACCAAGGTAGTCGACTTTGACTGTCCCCTACTGTAGGAACTCACTCCCTGGGTATAGTAGTTCATTGCTAGATATATCCAGCGCCATTCACGAAGAATTGAAGCCCTAGAAATATACTCGTCTAACCGCACTAAATAGGTAAACCTCCATATCCAACCCATGCCATCAAAAAGCCCCCCCTTCCTCGCTCTTCTTACCGAGATCCAACACAACCTCAGCCCTACCCAAAGTATCTGCCGAATCCCCGCATTCCTTAGCCCTTTGACGAAGCGGCGATCCCCTCTTTTCGTCCCCAGAATCTACGACAGTGGAATGCGGGTCTACGGTGTCATCACCATGTGATGGCTCAGCGCCCGCCAGAGTTGCAACGCGTAGCGCAGAGGTCCCTATGATAACTCGTCCAACAGAAGTATGATTAAGAATATTTTCAATGTACCCAAACGTGATATTTCGGGTAGCAAACAGATATACCACTCCAAGGAACGATAGTGCCCAAACGGCGAGGAGGATGAACCCTGGGATTGCATACACAAAGTTGTATTCGAGGGTCCTCGCATTTGAGGCCGCTATGATAGAGAAGTCGGTTTGTGTGCCGATCAGGTTGTTCGCCATGAGATCTGTCCAGATTATATTGCGTATCTGGGCTTGACCGCGGCTTGAGCCCTTTTGGAGGAGGGATTGATACTTGGTTCTTAAGGCATATTCGGTTGATCCGGTGTAATCGAAGACTTCACCAACAGCTGAGAAGAATACCGGTTGGTAGCTATCGATCCAGATTTCTGCATGAGTAGCATATGGCTGCCCTACTACCGGCGGTTGACCCATCCTAGAGGTCGTGCCCGCTGGGAGATAAAGGGTATCGCTACGAATGGTCGACACCGATGGATGGCTCTTGTAATTGTCATTCACACGTCCCCACAACACATCAATATCCATAGCATTCATATCGACGTTTTCTACCGCCCACAACGGGGTGGGCTCAACGAACTTGCGGGAGATCTGTATGGACGCTAGATCGCGGGTCGTGTTCATGGAGAATGTTACTCTCTGTACACTGACCTTTGTCCCGCTTGCGCACGCAAGCAAATCGTGGGACCATGTTGACCCGATGGTGGCAACGGTAGGGTCACCGCCATCCAAGCGAGATGGGGGGCCGAGGAACAATCCATTCGAGATGTGAACATTCGATAGGCCCGCTGATTCGTTCAAGGAATTTCTCACAAGAGGCGTCGTATCAGAAAACCAAGCACCAGCCGGGTCCGTACCATCTACGTCGAAACCAAATCTCGAGTCAACGTCGGATAACCGAAAGGACTCTCCCGGGTGATCTGGGATGCGAGTTAGGTTGAGCGCTGTCATGATCACAAGACTAGCGCTTATTGCGCCACCGTAAGCATGTTGCGCAAGGTCCAATTGTTGGTCATGACGGGGAGGGGGTGGTCGGCCTTGCACTGGATCCACAAATCCTCCGTGATCTGTGATATTAAAGGTACTGGCAATGCGATTCATCCCATCTGGTTCAACCTTCACGATATAATCTATCGTTAGGTTGGTATTGACGCATTCAGTGGCTGGTTCCAACCAGAGCACATCCTGCGACCATGTTCCCCCATTTGCAAAAACAGGTAGTGTTTGATTCCAGAATCCAATCCCAGGATGTTCCGATGACATATCAACGATGGCTCCTTCGGCTACAAATATGTCGTCGCGCATGATGAAGGGTTGGGGGGTTTGCGTAGTCATTCCACTGCTGTAGTAAGGTACTCCCACACGAACGAATCGTCGATATTGTATGGAGAATGGACCATGTGGAGTGCTGTTAAATATCTCGACAATGTCGGGGGGTAGAGTGCTATCGAGCCTACTTCCTGGGCAAATCTGCTCCTGATAATCCTGGCCACAACGCCGGCCATATAAGAACTCATCCCGGTTTGGTGTTGTCCCGAGGTGGAGAAGCGACAGTGAGTCGGGGACATATACAGCTTCAACCTGCCGGTAAGGGGTTGGGACCAAAGGCCCCTCTCGAAACCCAAGTGGTAATGTTATCCCAGTCGCGGCTGCAAGGATGGCATTGATCGTTATCAGGAATGATAGGGTGCTGGTGATCGCGCCCGTTCYGACRCTCGAATTTGAATCTGCGTCTAGGATCGCAGGCCAAAGTGAAGAGTGCAATGTCCTTGCAATAGAGCTCCATGAAACGGCGGTGTTTGACTTGGGCATGAAATGGATGAAAAGGACTGCGAGGGACAAGGGGAAGGATATTTGGATGAATGTCGTGACCGTGTTGGCCATGGTAATCGCCTGACCCACGGATAAATGGGTAATAATTGTCGTCATGACCTTGGGCGTACGTGTGTCAGCATCGCTACCAATATGATAGGGGGTCTGTGAAACTCACTTGGACTTGTGTTTAGTGAAGCGTATTACCCACCCTGGGCTCTTCCTTGATATCTGACTGCGAGGTGCACTATCGTTCCCATTATGAGTGATCACGCAACACCAGTGACTATTCTTGCGGAATGTTCTGCTGCCGCTGTCTTGACTCTGAGCTTATATTTAGTAGACAGACCAATAGACCTGTCGATGGATTGATTATTGAACAGTCGATGACAGGCGTGGGCTCTCGAAGCCCAGATGGTTCATCAAAACTTCAATGCGAGCCTTCACTGCCTCAGGAACCACTGTTATCATAATTTACGAGGCTGGGCAATACGTCACCTTTTGCTCAATGTGCTGGGTAGGGCTTTTGGTGTTCGTGCAGGGACAAGAGGACTTGAAAATACAAGCAATATTTTCATAGTGCTATGGCCCACTCCGCCTTGCTTGCACGTTACATTGTTGTTGCTGATCGCGAGATATTTTCCATGGATTGTCAATCAGCCAATATAAATGGATTAAATGATAATCTGTCATAGATTAACGACGAGACACCGATTATGTTTCGCATCGGATCTTTTCTCCTACAGTACTCTCTTGTTCTTCAATTTATTGAATCTTTCTAGTGACGTAGTACAAGAGGACAATTTTCTCCGTGTCTCGAACTTTTCAGACTTTCAGTAATTACTCCTATGTAGTTTAGTTTATAAAGGAACCGCTCGCATAACCTGAAGTCCAGTCTTCGCCTCGCGGACTTCAGACTCTGATCACACGATAAATTCACTAAACCCTGCACCTATCCTCGTCATAATTGCTGAACACTTGTATCATTGCGGGGCGTGGATCGGTTTGCAGATCGAGGTTTTCGCAAGGTTTAGGTATCAGCATAGCCTCTCCCAAGGCTCTGTTACCATGGCCGTCTGTACAACTCTGTTGCCAGGCTGGCATCACTAGAAGATGTATTAATCTCAGGGTATTGATGGAAGTGACCTTGTGCAGGATGGCCTTGTGCAGGATTTTCAAATAACAGGACCGGGTTGTTTCAAGGCTCAAGCTGAATACATCTGAAATGGTTTACAATGTGCGCAGACTTCAAGAGCGAATTGCAGAGACCCTGGGATGTTGGCGGTGCTATATTATATAACATATTTCAGGCTAGGAGGCGGACGCGTCAAAGCCGCAGAGAGCACCGCCAACTATGTCGTACACGGCGGCGAGCTCTGTTAAAGAGTTCTTCGGCCACAAAATAAACCAGGCAAAGGGGCAAAGGCCGAGGCGTCAGGTTCAAAGTTTACCTGCTGCATTTACCCCGCTGAAGCGACTTTAATAAATCATCTTGGGTCCCTCTAGAGGTGCATTACAAGGTTAGCTCCTCTTCGTATTTTATAGCATTTAAGGACATAAAGGATATTCCTACAAATTACCTAGGAACCTCACTCAGGAGATGCTAGCAGGCTTTCACCTTCCGTAGGTTTCTTATCGAGATGTAAAATAAGTACGGTATCTGAACCACCCCTTGCCTTCTCAACCTTTTCGCCTTGTCGCCAACAGCTCAACTCCAATCCATCAGTCTGGGGATCAGGGGAAGTTGGGTGGCCGGCGCTATTATCAGGCATCGTCATTTTGCCATCGCGATCCTCAATGCGCAGTGCGGAAGATCCTACTACAGCCCGTCCGACTGCAATATGATTCAGCACATTCTTCATATATTTGAACGTGATCACCCGGGTAGCAAGAAGAAATATCGCCCCGAAGAACGATGGTACCCAAATGGCGACAAGGATGAAGCCTGGGATTGCATATCTAAAGTCATATTCGAGTGACTTCACATTGGGGGCAGCGATGAGCGAGAAACTGGTCGGAACGCCGATAAGGTTATTGGCCATAATTTCTGTCCAAATGAGGTTGCGGATCTGAGCTTGGCCGCGGGTTGAACTACTCTTAAGTAGGGATTGAAATTTGACTGCCATGCCGTAGTTCGTGCTKCCGCTGTAGTCCATGGTGAAGTCGGTCGCCAAATGATAATTGGTGGTCCAAATCTGCCCGTGAGCTGCATAGGGTTGTCCCGCTGGTAATGACAAGGCAGGATTCCCTACAGAGACGGCACCTGCAGGGAGGTAGAGGAAGGAGTTACGGATGGTTGACAATGATGGATTGTTTTCATAACTTTCATCAACCTGCCCCCACATCGGGTTGATGTCTCCGATTCTCGTATTTGTATTTTCTACTGCCCACAACGAAGCGGACTGGACAAGCCTGCGGGAGACATGGATAAACTTCAGATCATTGGTGTTGTTCGTATTGAACGTCAGTCGCTGTATGCTGGCCCTCGTTGCACTCGTACACATGAGCAGCTCGTGACTCCACAGCCCAATCTCGGAGATGTTGGGATCACCACCATCCAAGCGGGTGGGGGAACCAAGGAATAAGCCGCACGAAGTATGGACGTTGGAGATATCGACGGTCGCGTTAGGAGAAACTCCTGGGCAGATGTCGGGCGAGTGGATCTGGAATAGTCGAACAGTAGTCGGGTTTGAGCCAACCAGTCCGATCTGGAGCGCCTCATCAGCTCCTTGCATACTGTAGCGGACATGGAAGATGCTCCCAAGGTGATCTGGAACCTGGGTCACGTTGAAGAATCTCATCACCACGAGATTATAGGATATCGCAGCAGCGCGAGCGCTCCGAGCGAGATCAGGTTGTTGACCGTTATCGCCTGGAACAGAGGGCTCTTGAGTTGTATCCATAAATCCCCCYTTATCCGTGATATCAWAATCGAAAGAAACTGAAGTGACCCCATCTGCTTCCGCTTTCACTGAATACGAGATCGTCAGGTTTGTGCTGACGCATTCGGTAATGGGTTCCAACCAAAGCACATCCTGCGACCATGTCCCTCCGTCAGCGAATTTAGGCAGCGTTTGATTCCAGAATCCGATCCCGGGATGTTCTGACGACATATCGACAACGATACCTTCTACTGCAAATGTGTCGTTGCGCGTGATTAATGGTTGGATTGTGTTCCTGAAACCGCCGCTGCAACGAGGTGTTGCTTCGTCATTAAAAAATCGTCGATATTGCATGGAAAGGGGACCATATGGAGTGCTGTTGAATATCTCGATGATATTTGGAGGGAATGCACTATCACGTCCGTCTGGGCAATGGGTCCCCATAGTGGTATTTCCGCACGGCCGACAATACGAGAATTGATCTCGCTTTGGTGATGTTGCAACCCCAAAGGCGGAGGAGTCTGGGATGTATCTGGCATCCGCTTTCCGGTAATCGGTTGGAATGAGGGGCCCCTCGCGAAATCCAAGTGGTAATATGACGCCCGTCAAGGCGCAAAGAATGATGTTGACGGTCACCAAGAGTGATAAAACTTTAGTGACTGTGCCTGTCCCGACACTTGAGTTCGAGTCCGTGTCCAGGAGTGTAGGCCAGGATGAAGAGTGTATCATCCTGGAGATGGAGCTCCACGAGAGAGCAGTGTTTGACTTGGGCATGAAATGGATGAAGAGAACGGCGAGGAACAAAGAAAGGGATGCTTGGACGAATGTTGTAAATGCATTGGCTATAGTGGCTGCCTGGCCCACCGATAACTGGGAGATGATGAGCGTCATGGCAGACTTCAGCAGGGTATATGAGACAGTGTTGTACTCTTTCACCCCGCAAGGTATACCGAGAACAGCACTTATTTGTACTTCCGTGAAGCGGATGTCAGCGATGTGGACTGTGGGCTCTAGGCTCCCATTTTCATATCTGGCTGTGAGACATATTCTTGATGATGATTGATCTGGCACCTCTCATATCCTTATATAACAGAATCTTGAAATATACTTACCCCATACACACGGCCTGTTATATGGACTGATTGACCAATCATCGTATGACARGCATGAGTCCTCTCTGTGATTGTTAAGATGCGCATTTATCATTTTTCGGGTTTTCAATGATACCCTACTTTTAACACCCCATATTGATACCGTTGTAAGGACCAGCATGATTCCCAGTGTTGCCCACAAAAATGTTGGGGACATCGCCGACAGTACACTGGGTGCTGGYGTTGTCCTGACCGGGGCAGGAGAGCCACTGGTTATTTTCAGATATGTGGACCTCACCCGAGGGATGATGGAAGCCCAAGAATCGACCTGAGCAATTTAAAAAAATTAATATTTAAATCAGAGGACGCGCGAAAAGGACGAACCGGGGAGAATGGGTACAATGTCCTTTTTGTTGTTAACATGAGTAAGGGAGATATGTGAGTCGACGTAGTCTGCGAAGGCTTGGTTGCCAACCTAGCCGCGTTTCGGTGAGCCTTCTGCTACCCCCGAATAACTGAGAACGCCTTACCCGAGGCATGCCATATCCAATTGTGCGGAACGTGACACCGCTGATATGGAGTGGGAGGTAGATACCGTCGAGCAAAGCGAGCGCGGCGCCAAGTGAATGGCCAACAACTGTTACACGAGTCGCACTATGTTGCGCGATGGCAGTCTGAACAGCAGACAAGATCTGCGTAGCGGTCCTGTTGTTGTTAGTTTTCGTATGAATATTAAATAGATGAATATTTACTTGGCCTGCTCATTTCGGAAGCCCTGATGAACCTCTACGGAAGAAGGGACGCCTGGGAAAAGAGAGGAATCGAGAGTACCAAGGACGGCCTCGGCATCAGTAAGGAGAGCCTGACTATGATATGGGGCTCAAGTCAACAAGTGATTAATCCGCATTCGGAAACTTGGAATCTACATTTGGCTGCTGTCGGTTCCCTGATGGGCCACAATAACGGAAGCCTGGGATGGCGAGTACCCAACATACCCTGTCGATATCAATTGTTAAACAGGCAATCGGCTACATGCCGCTGGATGATACGAACAAAACTGCACGGAAGAGCCGTCGCCGCCGGATGCGACTGGTATGAAATCCGGGTTGGCATTGCAGTTGGCTGATGACAGGTTGTGTCAACTTCACTGATAGGGGATAACGATAGTCGGGATCCATTTACCTCCGCAGGTCCACGTTCTGGTCACACTAGGGTTGCAGTATGCTGTGCTTGCGAAGTGTGAAAAGGGTGTGAATGTGCTTATTTGCGCGGCCGTCAGCGCTGTAATGGTTTGCCTCTTGGAAAGCTCGACAGGAACGGCGTTAACCGAGACAACGGCTAATAAGGCCGAGAGGAAAACGCGAGAGGCCAACATAGTGAGAAGCTGGAGGTGAAGCAGGGACGAGTTGGGTGTTGACGCTCGGGCAGGAGTCCCTTCGGTTCGAAAGCACTCGCCGCRCCCATTTTATAACTAGCGGTGCTTCTAGAGGTGAGAATCAAGTTCGCATAGTTCATAATGCACTACTTCTCTTCCATGTGGCTGAGCGTCTTTRGTGAATATCCCATGAGTTCCCCTGGATCCTGTGCGCCACATAAATAGATAATTCGTGCGATGGTGTGAACGGGGAATCCCTGTGTAATGCAGTGAAGCAGAAGTCTATAAATAAGAGAGAAAGCATACATTGCAGTCACATGGAAGGTCCATATATCAACTAGGCGAGGGATATGATCGATGATCATTCGAGTATAGGTTTATCTGAGAAACTGATTTTTTCGGTAGGGAGCGTACACACGTTTGCCAAAAATCTGCTTCTTGTAGTTCCGTTACCCCACCGCCACGAGATAATAAACGCATGTATTGAATCACACGGGTAAAAGTGCCGTTCACAATAAGAAAGGTCTTGGTACTGCATGATGACGACCGTGAACAAATGTTAAGCCAGCACACGAGCGATCTTGTTGGGGAGTCGGAGGTTGCAGTAGTTCTGAGGGACCTGTTTACAGTAGTCTGCAGAACGCTTTATAGATTCGCTTCAGACGACTTCATAGCTTGGGTGCGGACATCTGATCATCTATCCTTAGGGGTATCAGTARCGCGATGGGATACGATGGGACTAGCTTTGGGAGAGGGACGGGTGTCGGCTCCGATCATCTTTTGGCATGGGAAAGGCTTATCTAAGCACTCATCCAGTTTTTCCGCTGTGGTGAGCCGAGAGGGATCCATCCGTCCGTCATGCATCTCATGTACACTCTCAATGCGAATGGTGACAGAGTATACACGCTGAACGTACGTTGCTGGTTATCATTCCATATTCATATAGTGACCGTTTTTACAGAAAGTCACTGCAGAAGGAAGACGTACGAGGTCTGCACATCCCGGTACGCCGTTCTCAACTTATYTTTCATCTGGGGGATGTATGGAGTTTGATTTTAGCACGGTTTTCGCCCGACGACAAGTTCTCCCGGCATCGTGTGACGATTAAAAGGAGATGTAACATTTTGCTCATACAATTACCTGCCAAACCAATGTAATCACCTGTTGGTGTCCTTGCTCGGGATGGGGCCCCAGGTTTGGCTAGTCGTCTGGATAGAGCAGGACTACGCCTGTTGTGTCTCCTGTGGCATGCTACCATTGTACTGTGTCTATAATTACTAAGAGAGAGCTGCTTGACACGGTTTCACGTGACCGACGCGTTAATCAATCAACGACGACCTTTGAATTCCCTTCAAACCCTGCCGCGATGCCCCCTCGGCGATCCTCACGCTCGACAAGAGCTTCCGTAGAGCCTGCAGCTACAGAGACCCTGCCCGCCAAACGGAAACGCGGCCAAACAGTAGATCCCGCCGCCCAAGAACCCGCTAAACCCTCATCTCGGAGACCCTCGTCCGGACAGACAACAAGAACACGAACCGTATCTCGATCCAAGGCATCGCTACCAAAACTCGAGGAAAGTGCTGGAGAGGAGGAGGAGGAGGAGGAGGAGGAGGAGGAGGAGGAGCCAGCTCCGGCTAAAAAGAAGTCAAGGTCTTTGGCGGCAAAACAGATGGAAGAGAGTAGCCAAGGCGAAGGAGGTGAACCAGAAGAGTCGGCCAAGCCTGTAAAGCCTCGCAGGTCAAATCGTGCCGCTGTAAAGATGGAGGAGGACGAGGTTATTGTAAAGCCACAGGCCCCGACCAGACGGAGCCGGAGTGGCGCAGCAAAGAAAGCAGTAGTTGAAGCGGTTAAGGAGGAGGAATCRCAAGGAGAACAGGAAGAGCAGGAAGAAGAGCAGGAGGCCACCAAACCTCCAGCTCGTGGYGGCCGAAGGTCAAAGAAAGCSGTCGGACGCACAAGCAAYGCTGATGACAYAAAAGAGGAAGAGAACGARCCAGCCTCCAAAGTTTCGCAGAAGAAGCGCGGTTCAAAGGTCTCMGGTGAAGGTGAAGGTTCGCRTAGCGAGCAGGGGRATGATTCGGAGGACGATGTYGAGATTATTCCAGTTCGCAAATCCCAGAAGGYRCCKCCGCYAACACARCCCGAACCCAAAGCACCGATTCCGGCTGAAGAGGAAGAGGAAGAGCGTTCGCTATTCGACCCTGTGCCTATGCCTGCACCAGGGACTCTGCCCCAAGYAATGCCCCAAGAGCCATCTGGACCTCAGGCACGCCTTGTKATATATAAGATYGTTCTCGTCAACTTCAAGAGCTATGCGGGTCGTCAGGAAATCGGACCTTTCCATAARGTGAGCTTCGACRATCCCTTTCTCTTCARACCGTTATCCATAGATATATCTTTCAGTCCTTTTCGGCAATTGTCGGTCCCAACGGTTCKGGAAAGTCAAACACCATCGATGCTCTCCTTTTCGTGTTTGGATACCGTGCCTCGAAAATGCGYCAAGCAAAAGTATCTGAACTYATCCACAACTCGGCTCGTTACYYCGACTTGGATGAATGCAGCGTGGAGGTCCATTTCCGTGAGATCGTYGACCTGGTAAGTTTCTCTGTCTATACAGTGTTGACCTCTTACATTTACAACACAACATTGCTAGCCGGGCCCTGATGCGTACGACGTTATACCTGACTCAAATTTGGTCGTTGCTCGTCAGGCGGACAAACAAAACTCTAGTCGTTATACTGTCAATGGGCGCCAAAGCACTTACTCCGATGTTCGGAGCCTCCTCAAAGGGAGAGGCATTGACCTTGATCACAAGCGATTCTTAATTCTTCAGGTACGYCCTGAATTCTCTTCCAATAAGCCTCTTTTTCATTTTCCCTACAGGGTGAAGTAGAATCCATCGCTCAGATGAAACCCAAGGCTCCTTCGGAGCACGAGGATGGTCTTCTCGAATATCTTGAAGATATCATCGGCACCTCCAAGTATAAGAAACCCATCGACGACGCCTTCAAGGAGATGGAGAGTCTTCAAGATGAACGAGCGACGAAGATGAACAGACTGCGAATCGTTGAACGCGACAAGGCTGCATTGGAAGATCAAAAACGCGAGGCGGAGGATTACCTAAGGTTGAAGAATGAGTTTGTGAAAGCACAGTCCAGATACTGGCAGTGGATTTTATGGAAGTGCTTTCAAGCAGAAGCCAAGTTCCAAGCTCAACAGGTGCGATGATCTTTCGTGATTGGATTATTTCCCGATAATGAGCGTGGAAAACCACTTTTCAGGCCAAACTGAAAAAAGAGYTGGATGTCGAGACCGAAAAGAACCAAGGTGATATCACACATCTCCAGATGCTACAGGAGCATTATGTGGAGCGTGGAAAGACATACGAGGTTCGATTTGTCCCTTTTCTTCGTTGTAATGAGTAGATCTCATTATTGAGCAGGAAGTGCGCAAAGCCGCTGACGCCGTACGCAAGGAGTTGACGACTAAAGAAAAACAAGAAGTCAATCTGCAGGAGCGCCTCAAGCATGCGAATGGCAAGACCAAGAAGCTGAAAAAACAACTTCAAGAGGTATGTTGGGTACTTTATGAGCCAAGGTCAAAACCATATATTTTCTTCTTAGGACACAGCAGCGAGGAATCAGGCTCAGCGCGACTTTGAAGACAATACGGATAAGATTAGAAAGCGCAARRCCAARGTCGAGAAACTCGAAGTTGATCTGAAAGAAGAAGAAAAGGTCCTGGAAGGGATTCGTGACAGCCTTAAAGGTGCTTCCCTCTTTTGTCGAGACGCTCATCCTGACCTCAAACGGCCCTAGACAAAACGCAGGTCTTCCACGATCAGATCGAAGTGAAACAGAAAGAACTCCAGCCCTGGACGACGAAGATTAACGCAAAGCAGGTAGCCGTTGATATCGCCACAAGCGAGCGCGATGCTCTTTCTCAAAAGGCTGAAGCTATCAAAGCTGCCGAAAGAGAAGCGGAGGAGAACTTCCAGATAAAGCAGGAGGAGCATAGTGCTAAGGTTACATAGATAATAGTATGGCTTCTCATCTCACGCTCAYCCCTTTTATAGATTAGTCAACAAGAGGAGCTAAGGCACAGGAAGGCTAATCTGCAACAGGAAATCAAAGCTGCCGACAAAAGGCACCAGGTCAGAGCGCACCTCAATAGCCCGGGGGTATTCGCATTCAAATATCCTTTACACAGGTTGCRCAGGCACAGCTTCAKGAGTGTCGTAGCAAGGCTGCTTCAGCACGCCAGAAAGTTGAGGAGGCAAGGGCTTCTCAAACTGAGAACAAATCGCAGGGCAAAGTCCTAGATAGTCTTCAACGTTTGAAGAGCCGCGGCCAAATCCAAGGCTTCCATGTGCGCTTTTATGTTTCTTATTTGGTTGCACCCGTGCTCAACTGATGATGAATAGGGACGCCTTGGTAGCTTGGGCACCATCGACGATAAATATGACGTTGCAGTCTCGACCGCTTGTTCGCAGCTCAACCATCTAGTAGTGGATAAGGTGGAACAAGCTCAGCAATGTATCGAATATCTCCGCACACAAAACATCGGTCGCGCCACATTCATGGTCCTCGAAAAGATACCTGAGGAGMGGGGGATGAACAAAATCAAGACACCYGAAAACGCTCCCAGACTRTTCGACCTCGTTAAGCCGAAAGAGTCTCGGTTCGCTCCCGCATTCTATAAAGCCCTCCGAGATACCCTTGTCGCAGAGGATCTGGACCAAGCCAATCGTATTGCGTACGGAGCCCAACGWTGGCGCGTGGTAACACTCGCTGGACAGATGTTCGAGACGTCGGGAACCATGTCTGGTGGTGGAGGACAACCATCACGAGGAGGAATGAGCTCCAAGTTYGCTGCAGAGGCCGTGAGGCCCGAAGTAATACAACAGTACGAAAGGACAAACGAGGATGCCATGAATAAGTTGCAGCAAGCTACGGAAGAGGCCAGGGTGGCGGAGAACGAGCTTGAGAAGCTGAGAAACTCGGGACCAGAGTTGGACATGGCGTTCCAGAAGTTRGGGCTRGAGATTGAGACTGGGAAGAGATTGATTTCAGAGGCGGAGAAACGGGTTAGGGCCTTGAAGTAAGTGTCTCAATACTGTCAAAGTTGCTATTTGTTCTCAACTGGCCCCTCTTTATTTTTTCTAGGATACAAAACAAACCAAATCARGGRGATCTCAAACGCATYGCCGAGCTCGAGACCGAAATTGAGGCAGCGAACGCTGAACTTGAGAATCTCCAAGAAAAATCGGGCAAGATCGAGCGCGCGATCAAGGATCTCGAGAAACGTATTCTCGATATTGGAGGYTCCAAGCTCCTTACGCAAAAGTCTAAAGTCGATTCCATTAGGTTCCAAATCGATCTGGCTAACGATGAGATCACCAAAGCCGAGGTTGCGAAGAACAAAGCGGAGAAGGATGTTGGCAAGTTKGAGAGTGCTATTGAAGCTAATGAGGCCGTGTTCCAAGAAGCTGAGGCAGAGGTGAACGACCTGAACGAGTCGCTGAAGGAGCTACAGGCCTATCTTAAGGAATTGAAGGCGAAGGTTGAGGAYGCACAGCAGGCAGCGGAGAATTCCAAGGATGATCTGGACGAGCTCAAGAAAGAGTTTGATGAGAAGGAGGCGCAAGTTGCAGACTTTATGAAGAAAAAGGTAAATAAATCTAAACATTGAGATATATTAACTTGCTAACCTTATTCACAGAAAGAGCTCGAGCAAGAAATAGCTGATACCCAGAAAGAACTCAAAGACAATGAGCACAAGATCGAGCATTGGCAATCAGAACACGACAAGCTAGAGCTTGAAGAAATCGAGTGAGCTTATTATTGTTCGCTACCCCTCTTGACTTCAGAACTGACTTTTCCCAGCTCTGATGATGAGGACAACGAAGAGGAAGATGAAGGCGCCGTGAAAGTGGCGGGCGAGGGTCAGGGCGAGGGCGAGGAAAAGACCCAAGAAAAAATCAAACCMGATCCAGACGCGCCTCCCAAACAGGCCTCACACCAATTGCATGAATACAGCCCAGATGAACTCACGCGTTTCAAGCAGAAAGAGCTCACGGCTGATGTTGAGCTGCTCGATGGTGAGTTAAACTTKGACCTCGCCACTCTATCCCAAGGCTGACTTKTACTCCCTAACAGAGAAACTTAAAAACACGAAGCCAGATCTCAGCGTRCTCCGGGAATATAAGAAACGCGAAGCGGAGTTTGATAATCGCGTGAAAGCCTTGGAGGAGGTTACAATAAAGAGGGACGAACAGAAGAAGCAGTATGATGGACTGCGAAAACAGCGACTGGACGAATTCATGGCTGGATTTAACTTGATCTCACTCAAATTGAAGGAGATGTACCAGGCAAGCAAATTGTCTCATTCCCTTTCCTCAACGCCTGACACGATGCATATATAGATGATCACATTAGGAGGTAACGCCGAGCTCGAACTCGTTGATAGTTTAGACCCGTTCTCGGAAGGCATCATCTTCAGTGTGATGCCGCCCAAGAAGAGCTGGAAGAATATTTCAAATTTGTCGGGCGGCGAGAAAACGCTCAGTTCGCTTGCKCTGGTGTTTGCATTGCATCACTTCAAGGTTCGCATYTCYCTACAYYCYCAGGTTCCAYAGACGCTAATGYGCATATAGCCAACACCGTTGTACTTTATGGACGAGATCGACGCCGCRCTGGACTTTAGGAACGTTTCGATTGTCGCCAATTATATCAAGGACAGGACAAAGAACGCTCAGTTTATCATCATTTCTTTGAGGTGCGCTTCCCCTTGCTCTGGCCTCTGCCATAGTTGGCTGACGAGCGTGAGGGTAGAAACGATATGTTCGAACTCAGCCACCGTCTCATTGGCATCTACAAGACTTCTAATGCCACAAGAAGTGTGTACTATTTTACTGTGCAAAAAGCCTGGTAACTTATAACTCCTTAGGTATATCTATTGACAACCACGTTCTACTCAAAGAACGCGAGAAACGAGCAAAACAGAGGCCAAGTCAGAACGAGAAACTGACTTCTGCACATCCCAATACTTCTGCTATCTCACAAGCGTAAAGCAAAAGGACTGGCATGAGGGGATAGATATATATTTTTTCCTCCCCCCCCCTCGTCAATTTTGGTGATTGTCCTGCTTTTGTATGCGTGTTCTTGCCACTGTATCGTACCATACCCCTGTGTGTATATTTATTCATTTCATTGCAAAAGGTTGTTCGATGGAAAACACGGATTGTCTGCAAGGCACATAGTACACTAAGGCTGCGACCTGAACGAAACTCCGGACGTTGACAACTCGTCGAGCCACTGTGCCAAAGATTTACCATTCCAAACTTCGATCATACTATTTTCCAACGACGKTTTCGCGGAGAGCTTTTCTTCAGCCGTTGGGTCCCAGACCTCTTCTACCTCGGAGCGTGGAGTATCAGTGTTTACGTCAGGCGAAGAGAGAACATCATCCCAATGCTTCTCGATAGAAGATTTGTAACCAGGAGGGACCAAAATGGTCCGAGCAGCAGTGAACCATGGATGCGTAAGCGCACTAGAAAACGATAAACGCGCTCTATACGGATATTGGAGGAATCGGCTCATGAGATCCACAATCGTGGGTTCTGGTTTACCACTGGCCCCTTTCCCCTCGTCCTCCGGGGTAAGATGAGGGAGTAAATCCCTGGTCAACCCTTTACCCTCCACTTGATGAAACACGAGTGTGTTTGCTTGGGGTAGGGTGTTCCATTCAGGCCAGGACTGATCATTTGGTGTGCCGTGGATTTTGAAGATGCTCCAGGCGAGACCGACTTCGCTTCTCGAGGCATTATACAGCGTGTCCCTCGACCAGTGGCCTTGTGGGTTCCCAAGCTCGAGGAGGTTATCGGGTGTGATGAATGGACATTTAGGGGTGTCATCTGCCGGTGAAAGGGGATCGTCGTGATCATCGCAGCTACGTTTCGGGATGAAACGAAGGGGGGTGAAGAGGGAAGTTAGAGTGACGCCAAAGGACCAACGGTCGATGACGTAGGGGTCGTATGTGCGTGCACCAAAAAGCAGCTCTGGCGCTCGATACGCCCTGTTATATGCGCTTTCAGGATGCGTGTGAGACAGAAAAKATATAAACRCACCCGGTAGAGACCTCGAAATAGAGTCTAGTACGAGGTTCTGGCCAGATGTCTGTGGGATGCGGTTCACCGTCAGGGGTGACTTGGTAGGCGATGCCAAAATCGATCAGCTTGGTGTACCCATCGTGGGTGATCAAGATGTTTTCAGGCTTGATATCGCGGTGGGCGATGTGTTGAGCGTGGAGATAGGCGAGTGCAAAGAGCGATTGAAGGATGATTGCACGGGTGATGGTGGTGAAGCGCTCGGTCGATGCCAAGGCGTTATCAACGCAAGAGCCTGGAGGAAATGGATGTGGGGAGAAGGCGGGGGACTCGAGGAGCGCGAGGAGGGACGAAGGAACGTAGGGCATGGAGAAGGCCAGGCTGCCATTGGTATAAGCGAAGGAATCGAGGAGAGTGATGATGCCAGGGTGGTCGAGGGTGGCAAGGAGGCGGATTTCTTTGCGGATGTCATGGGGCTCTGGYGTTAGACGTTTTGAGGTCTGTGCGCACTTGAGGACGACATGGAGGTCGACGTTGAGTGAGACGGTGGACGCGGGGGACTGGCTGAGGATGTGAAGACCCATCAAAGTCAAATACTGGCTTTACTTTACTCTCTTCCACCATGGACCACGACGGGGCAACTCCTAGTCAGGTTACCAACTTAATTTCATAACAAAGTGGCTCATGCTCMGTTGTAGACCAACGGCTACTTGCTGCTGCGCGTAGTGGCGACGAGGATAACCTCCTTGATGCGATAGACGACGAAGCGGACATTAATTGCATGGATGGGTGCGCTCATCACCCCCCTACTACCTATCTCCCATTATCCGGTACTGACTCCCTTGCAGTGCAGGCAACACACGTATGTGTTTCCATCGTAGACTCTGAGACAATCTCATATCATCCTCAATCTTAGCTCTCCATCTCGCGTACGCCACCTTCCGAGCCCCATCCCACACAGCTCCTTTTGCTCACTACATATCCATCACCAGTGTTAGGAGCGACCACTTCCGCGAGGTTCTCGAACACATCTTGGCTCATGGAGAATGCGACGTCGACCCCGTCAACCCCACTACGGGGGAGACCCCCCTCCACTATGCCATCCAGCTCGAAGACAAGGAGACCCGGCGAGAGGTAGTTGAATCGCTGCTCGATGCTGGTGCTGACAYGTCGTATGTGTGCGATGCTTGCTGCTGATAAATAGCGCCGCTCACTGTGRCTCAACGCACAGGATCAAAGATAAGCGCGGCAACACGGTGCTCGACATCCTGCCCGAAGATGACACAGACATCCGGCCACTCATTCGCAAAGCCCAGGCACATGGCGCGATCTCGGCTGACGACATTGCGGAGGGTGAGTCTGTCTTTTGCGAGCCAGCCCTCCGCGTCYTGATAAAGCCCGTTTCAGACGACGACGAGCCTGGATCAGGCTCGGGCTCGGAGTGAATATTGAACTGTACTTGGAGATAATAATAAATGCTGTTGATAATGCTGTGCAACCCTCCACCCGTGACCATGTGATCTGCTCACCAAGCCACAGCTGATTATCATATATAACACCCCCCGTTCCGCCTTCCGCCCCCCATCTCACCTTCCCTTTCAACTTTATCATCATGGCTGTTCAACCAATCGAAAGTCTTCAAGAGTTCAAGGAGCTCGTACGTAAATTGACCCCAATCTCCTGCTGTATCCCCTCCAACAACCTCCTTTTTCGGCCCCCAGATCGCGTCTGAAGATAAAATCGTCTTTATTGATTTCTGGGCAACATGGTGTGGGCCATGTCGCACCATTAGTCCCCTCTATGAGAAATTTGCTGAGCAATTCGGCTCAGATAAAGTCATCTTCCGCAAAGTGGATATGGATGCTCGTGAAGATATCGGCATGGAGCTTAACATTCGTGCTGTACGCCCACCTCGTATATCTACTGCAGTAGGACACTGATGAAGACAATTACTTGTAGATGCCTACCTTCATGGCCTTTAGAAATGGCGAAAAACTCGGAGAGGTTGTCGGTGCTATTCCTGCACAACTCGAAGTCAGTCATTCATTCTCCCTGCGCTGAATACCCACTTATCACTCCACCCTGGTAGGAGTTGATCACAACAAACTCGAAGTTGTAAAGCTTATGTGCAAGGCGTAGGCCGCGCACCAAATCTAGTCGTCTGAATATGAATGATGTATYAACAAATTAGAATGTGATTGGGGCAAAAACTCTTAATTACCCCCTCAGCGGCTGAGCGGAAATTCTTCGATAGTCATCTTAACAGCTTTTTCGAAGCGGCAAGAAGGAAGCATTTGGATCGAAGTGAATCAATCCATAAGAGATGCACTTGGGGAACCAGTGACGCAACTACCGACACTGAGCTCTACAGATAACGGCAAGCTGAACATAATGKCACTCTCCGTGGAAATGAGCTCATCGTACCGATTTAATGACTAAAGAGCTACAAATCGCAGCTTGCAGGGGGTATGAGTTCAGCGCATTCCGATTGGAAACAAGTGGCGTCATCATCAGCACTTAGCACGCTTTAGCCAGGAGGGTGAGGAACTCGGCCAAATTTACATCGCCGTCACGCGCTTATAAGTAAAGTTTAGAAATCATTCGACTTGACATATCCCCATTTACTAACACCAATCTTAACCCCGAAGGATGCATCATATTCACCAATGCCAAAAAAAGGCTCTCTCGCTCGAGCTCAATAAACTTGGGGAGATTCCATTCGAAAACACACCAAGTTTTTAACACGACACAAAATACGATATTTCTATCAAGGGGGGGGAAACTGTCGGAAGACACATAGTGGTATTAAATGGCATTACTGAGGATGAAACCTAGTTRCGCTGGCAGCATCCAACTCCATGTCCGACACCACATGAACCGGAGAGCACTTTGCCACCTTCACAGAACTCGCCATTGGGSCCGAATGCCTCACATTTGCCACCCAAGGAGTCGCATGAAGGGACCGACCCTTGAGCATTAATACCAATGCCGAAGGCGAGAAGGGCGAAGAGAGTAGAAGCAACGACAGTGAACTTCATGATCTGTGGAGTGGTGGTTTTAGCTACCTCCTCTCCCAGCTCACGAACGGGGAACGTACGACGAGATGCGAAGTGAAACGCGTTTGATCTGGTGGTTGACTTGATAGGCGGGTAGTAGGATTTGCATGAATAAGAGAGTTTTCCCTGCAAAAGGAAAAAAAAAAACTGACTGTAGATGCGTGACGAGGCTGAGGTCCGGGTTCTGTCCAGTGAGATGGAAGGGCTTTATATACGAACAGTTTACGATATTCAAATTCCGATCCAAAAAAGGGTAACCTGGAAGTATTGACGCCTTTAAACGCGGGCAGTCAGGTTCGGTGCCAGCAATTACGTTACCTTAGGGTACTGTAGTACATCTCTCCATATGTTATTTCGCCTTCCAGACAGCGCTCTGAAGATGAAACGGATGATCTTTTTACGATTCGTCTGAGGTTGAGATAACTCGTCCAGGAAAGTGAGGTTCTACAACCAGAAACCCACCCCCTCCAAGTGGCTATTCAATTAGCGGTATGTTCGGTTTAAGTATGTAAGCCTGGCCGCAGTCGCTTCGGAACTAGGGTCAAAAAGGGATGGTACGAGATCTCGGGCCAAGCTTGGCGATCACTAACAGTAGGATTGAGTCTTTTGCAACGCGACTCATTATCCCACCCTAAGCCTTCTATCAATCTCAATCTTGGCAGTTGGTACACCACCTAGCATTTAGCATTGACTCCGGCTCTGGGCAACAAGAAACACGAAAAAAATCCACATCAAATGTACCGGCACACCATGGCCGTGTCCGTTTGGCAGATTTTGAGTCAAAGATGAGTATCACCAACGATTGTCGAGAAGAGCGGGCTGAATTACCCACTGTATACGTCAGCATTTGGGCAAACATTCTTGCGTGTGCAGGAAGAACCTACCGTTCGTCGGGCACAACTGGGATAGCCATCTGGGGCCATGACGCTTGGTTTAGTGCTGCCCCGTTCTTTCAGGATCTTGGTATGCCCCGCATGTGACAGAATTGACATCCGTTCCCGCTTAAAAAATACCTACGGATTTGAAGCCCTCAAGAATCGAAGCGAATATCAGCATCGATATCAACAGCCAGCAAAAAAAAAGGATTCAACGATCGGCGCTTGTTGCAATTAAATATCGATCTATAACGGGTACGCCATACTGAGATTCGTCAAATAGTCCATCTGTGATGCCCTATAGTCATCCGTCGTGACCTCCACACCCGTATTATCGTCATCGTTCGTGAATGTGTAGAGTTGTCTTGAGCTATCGTCATACTGTGGCCAGTTTGGTCCCGTTCCATTGTTAGGGTCTAGGTTGTTTACGAAACGGACCAGATAGTCATCTAGAACATGTCGGGACAGATCCGAGCCATGATACTAAAACGCATCACGCATTGCTTGTCAATCGCCTGCTAGGGGTTTCCGAGATAACACTCACAGCSCCGATGTATGGCGTGTTTTTCCCTCGCGTGCTTACTACCAGTGGTGTTAGTCTTTGTAGACCCAGACAAATATATTGAAAACCAAAGCTCACGATAGCTCCATACTTGCTGAGATCCTGCCCGCTGTTGAATAAAGAACCTCCTCGGTGCTTGGAAAACAACATCTCCCTGGAACGCTGCGCTCCTCTTATACTGAGGCGTAATAGCATTGAAAACGGACGTGTTGAATGGGGAGCCGGCGCTCCGGTCGGGCGGGTATAGGTTCAGCACGTCCGTAACGTTCTGCTCTGGGACATCTGAGAGGTAAGTAAAATCGAGAAATTCCTCGAATTGTTCATCGGTAGTCACGTTGAGCGACGAGAGGGCGAATACTGTGCCTTCGTCATCACAGTTCCCTAGGTGTGTTCCGTTCAGCAGGTCCGATTTACACTCAGGTAAATATTGTCACCAAGAGAGCTCACCGGTGACTATCGGAATGTTTGCAACGACCCCGTTTTGCACTAGCTTTTGTGGATTATCGGAAAGGAACTCCCCATCCGCTCTCGGGACCCAAACAAGATCCAGAGAAGTATAAGAGAAGTAGTTGGGTGTTCCGTCGATCGCCGTCTTCAGCTGGCTATATGGGACGTCGCGCAAGCAGCTCAACGTGTCGTTCGAGTCTCCACACCCCGTTTGATTAACAAGRTTATCGTAATGGATCTTGGGTGAAATTGAGTAAAGATTCTGCGGTGAAAACCGAATTACACCGACCTGTCCTTGGGTGTAATTCCCGACTGGGATAGGCGCACCAGATTGCATAAAAGCACCGCGGAACAATCCATCAGTGCTCCCATTATTAACGAGCATTTGCATGGATGCGGAGATAGCTCCTGCRGATTGACCCCATCTATAGATAAAACGGTTAGATGGATAAGGACGAGCAGCCAAGGGCATACATGACAACGCGGGTGTTGTCCCCACCAAAATTATTTATATATTTATTAACCCATTGGAGTGCAACACGTTCTGTGACAAAGGCAAGTGAATATCTGGAGAAAGAGCAAAAACCAAGGCGCCCTACGATCCCGTAACCCAATGTTGCTGACATTGGCGTCTTTAACCTCTTGACTAGCTAAAAATCCCCAGCCTGTAGCCGTGAGGTGAACGTGGAAAGACGAGCAGTAGGCATGTCAGTGCACGCACCAGAGACTCTAAGGTGTCGATTAGTCAAAATATTCCTTTGTTCAGTCAGCGAAAAAGGGTACGCACCGGTAATTCATAGAAACATAGACGAGTGGCTGACCCAGTTCGTTCGACCGCCGAACGATTCTGGCACCGTCATCGTCATAACTGCGTGACCAATGTCAGTCAAAAGCTAGCCACCATTCGTTTAATATATACGTACGAATAAGTAGTTCCCGTTTCGAAACCGCCTGAAAAGTTTCATTGGTACACTATTTAAAGTCTCACATGAGATTGCCTACCACCGTAGATCCACTGTATCCAGGTTATCAATACCCACATTAAAGGAGCACAATTGCTGGTACTTACCACAAGTACAGGGAGGTTGGAGGACTCCGTCGCATTATCCGGTCGCATGACATTGACACTTAAACCTATCAATGCCAAGAATTCAACCAAAATATAGATATGCAAGAAAGGCCACTTACAGTCTTCATTTTCAGGCGGGCTTTTATCATTATCACCCAAGGAAACATCCATAAGCTTTGAATCGACGGCAACCCGTCCATTATCGCCCCTGATCCTGGAGCCATTTACGAACGTCGCTGCTAGCGAAACATTTTGCTGCGGACACGAGTTCCCATATTTGCTTGCGTTGATAGTCCCATTGTAAGAAGTTAGCGCTACGGGTGCACTGTACCTCAGGCTGGCCACGGGTGGGGAAGCGAAGGGAATCCCAAGGAATTTGTATACGCCAGATGTTGCGATACCGTTGACGGTGGCCGAGTCTAGGGTAGCAGTTGGGTTTGTGGATGTAGGGGAGGCGGAGGATGTCGTGCTGCTGTCCTGAGCAGAACTGGTTTGTACCGAGAGGAAGAGAGGAAACCAAAACAGTGCTCGTGAACTGATTTTTGCCATTGTCGTTGTCAAGAGAATTTTGTCATTCTTTTATGGCTCCCCGTCCATATTTATTATGGAGTATAGGAGGTCTGATTCCCAAGGTTTCATCGACGTGATCATGGAATGTCTTGAAAAACCCCTGTTCGTGTACAGCCACCAGTAAGGTACGGTCTCTCTAGCTCCAAGGATGCCATCATAGTAGCGTAGTCGAGGGCATAGTATTTTCGGGACCTGCGGCGGCGAATTGGTCTCTTGTGCAATTAAAAACAGTGTATTCAAGAGGCCAGTGCTCTGATAAGTACGGAATAGAAGACACATATACGAGAAATATCAGGTGCTGGGAGATATCCATAGTTGTCCATGCAAGCTAATGATCAGAGGTGCGAATCGCCCTCTACCGGAGGGCAGTGGTGCGTCAATCATCCTGTGGTAAACAGACGGTCGTTCCGGGCGTCAAAGGGGAGCACTGAAGTTTGGGATTTAAGCTTTGGAGCTGCTCCAAGGACATGTCATGTGCTTTTGCAATATCCCAGCAAGAGTCACCTGGTTCAACGAGGTATGTTTGGGTCCCCGCAGGACAACTCTCTGTGGGGCTGGAAAGTCCAGGAGAGAGRATGAGACGCCAGACCAGTAGGAGGACTATTGATATCAGAAGGAAGAAAGGAAATAGGGTCCTATAGGCGCCTGCATTGATGTCGATGTGAGGCTTGTGAGCCATAGTGGACTACATACAGTGTGCGATTCTGTCAAGGAAAGAACATCCAGAAGAGAGAAAAGCGCATACGTTGGGATCAGTAGCAAGTAGTTGGTAGCCATTGGAATAGGTAGGGGCAGCTTCAACGTCATGGTGGCTGGAGGTGCCTGCGCTAGCGAGTGATGAAGGAAGTGAAGCTGTGTGCAGTGTGGCGGGTCAGTGTAAAGCACAGGCCGGCAAATGCGCCGCACACCTCTCGTCAGTTCGCCGTACTCGGAGCCCTCCTCGCTCTGCCAGGTAACACCGTCTTGGTCCCGGAAATAGTAGCGGCCAGTGTCTGCATCGTATCCAACCCGCTTCATACCTTCCGGGAGGCGATAATCGTCCTGATTTCATGAGTCGTGTCAGCTGACCCGATGGGAAGCAGGTACGATTGGCGAACCTCATCGTACTGTGTCCAACGTCCCATGACTGTCAACCTGGCAAGAACAAAGAGATGAAAGTAGTAAGAAGGACGGTTGCTCAAGACWGATTTATGGTACTGACCAAGGCAGTGCTTCCCTGGAGAGAGTGACTGGGGATCGCCGAACCTGTCACAGTCTATCTCCGTTCCCAGCACTGCACCCAGAAAAGCYCTCCTGCCTAAGCTTGTGATTATCGCTCGTACTCATTGTTGCGCAAACTACGGCACTGAGGGTCATAGGATCAACGTCTTCTGCGCTCTCAATATTGTGAGAGGTTTTTCGACATCAGATGATGCTCTGGCTGCTGTGTTCCACACGGCGACGCGAATGTGGTAGCATCTGCTACCGGCGATGTGTTGACTAACGGTCCCACGACCAGTATTCTTATCCCAACATGTTCGCTTAGGAGGAATTTCTGTCGGGCTTCGTGCACACTTCGTCAATGTATAAATTCCCCGCGTGTGGGACTCTCATTCGCTCGTGTTCTGCTTGGTGCCACCACTGACATTTGAGGACCATGGCTCGCGCTTTCTTCTTCACTATCATTGCACTTCTCTTTGCCGCGGTCTGCGCGACACCCGTCGAGCAAGAGCGTCGCCAGTTCTCCATCGGTGACATCATCAGCGCGCTTGGCATTGGTCTTGTTACGGATATCCATGCCATCATCACTGTGAGTGGGGCACAAGGCCTTTCGCTTTGATCACTGTGCTCACTCACAATTTCTAGACTGAGTCACTCACTACTAATCTGATCAGGTATTTGCTCTTTGAGCGAACTCCATGAATATCTAATCATCGAACTTCCTCAGTGTCGACTTTGATGGTAAGCACTTAAATGAAACTACCTTCTACAAGTCATTCACGAACACGTTTAGTTAAAAACCCTCTTCCCATCGAATTGACCATCAAATCGATTAGCAGCTCTGCTGGCCTGAACGGGACCGAATATGCTAGATTCGACCATACTTTCCCCAGTCCTGGTCTTGTCGTCTCCCCTCTGGGTTCCAAAAACTCGGGCAAGATCGACAACGTTCTCCTAGTACAGGGTGTTGAAGCTTCCCTCGACATTATCCCGTTCGGCGTTTTAGACCTCCTTGACACCGATGCTAGCGTTCAGTAAGTCCATCTATTGTGCCATTAAGGCTTTCTATATCGGCGTGTCTAAACTTCTACAACTACTCCAGAGCGGCGACCATCCTTGGTCATCTCGGATTCCCCGTCCCCCTCGACAACTTGAAACAAAGCAATGTCCCAGCAACGTAAGAGCCCTTTGCCTAGGCTTCCCTTGATATGTATTGCTAACTATGCTCTAGCTATGATCTTGAAGTTTAGTCGATTTTGAATCAGGTTAAACGGTTTCAATTATTCCTTTGTTCGACGGGAGGTTTTTTTTCTTAAAAAAGAAAGGGAAATACTGGACGGTTCTAAGGCGATGTGACATACAATTGAAAATTCATTGTGTTTGGTTCAGCTGTGTCTTCTCTTGCGTTTGAGTTGCGGCGGGTAATGGGGTTCGTGGGCAGTAAATGAGAACCTCGGGGATATATATATTGTGAATACTCTGATGCTCGACATCCTGATGACGACCGTGGCGTGTTCGTATCTAACATACCATCAAGGTACTCAAAGCTGGAGTATAAGCATGGTCACACAGACTGCCGGTAATGACCGCTACACCCAAAGGGATACAACGGAAGGTCTTGTGCGTTCTGTTACGGTCTATATATGTGTACCATAGAGGGAGATTCCGGCGATCAGTATCATCCACTTAGTCAATGTCTTTTGAAAGTTCAAGGCGGTTGGTCTAATTTTGGTGTTGTAGAGAGCGAGTTAAAGAGCGATGCTCATCGTACCAGATTAGTAAGGGGTCGRTTGAATTTCTTCCGTTTATTACAACGTTCTCCTTCGTTCTAGTCTTCATGTGAGGATGTATTTCACATATAATATAGCACCCTAGTTCACTGTCCGAATGTACAGTACATCAATAATATTGTTTATATACCCGAGACAGAGGTAAGGATATCAGTCGGTGTCCACTCGATCATCTAACCACACATTCCGAGATGCAGGATAGGTATCAACCAGAAGCAACCCAACCAGGACGCAAGTCCAATCCACACACACAAATAAATAAATAAAAAGAAATACAGATAGCCAATTGCGAAAATCACTGTTTCAAGTACGGCTGTGGTGGCTGCTGTTGCCCAGGATGCGGTACAGGCGGCACCGGTCTCCCACTCCCACTCTGAAATCTTCCCTTGACAAAATTCTTACCAGCCCTCCTCAACAGTGCCCTCCTCCCAATCCCCTTCATATCAATATACACCAACCCAACATTTCTCGCCGCCCCCGCAGCTAAAAGCGAACTCTCCGCGGCTTCGGGGCCATACTTGTGATGCACAACACGACCAATATTTTCCGTGCCGGTATCAAGAAGGCGACGAGCAGAATCGTCGATCGTGGAAAGGATGAGGTCAGCAGAGATGAGGAGACGAGAAGTTTTGGAGAGTTTGGGTTGGGGTAATGGGTTGAGTGGTGCGCCTCCGGGTTGACCCTGGTTCGTGGGTGGAGGAGGACTAGCGAAGGGTGGGGAGGGAGAGGGTATGTTGCGCGGGGGGAGAGTTGGAGGGGATATGTTACGGGAAAGGGAGGCTGGAGGCTGAGGGGATGGTGAGCGGCGGGGTGGGAGAGGGGGTTTGGAGTCAGTCGCCCATTGGTTCTGAGGGAAAGAAGGGGAAGGATAGATAGGTGGGGGAGCCAAAGTAGGGGTATAAACGCCGGAAGTAGACGCAGAGGGGATGGGCGAGAGGGAGCCATGAGGTGCTGGAATATACCCAAGTCTGTTTTGCTTGGGTCTGGCACCCATGGCTCTGCGAATCATGCTATCGATCGTTTTGACTGTCTTGGTGCTCACTTTGACGGCTTGGCCGCTGACGGTATGTACACTACGCAAGCCCTTGCGGGTGCGTTCGGAGGTGAGGAAGACAAGTGCGCGAGGCGGGAGCGGTGGAGGCGAATTGTGATCATTGGCGGTAGCGTCCCTAGTGGCCAAATTCGAGGACGAGTGGTGCGGCGATGGGGCAGATTTTGAAATGTAGTAGTTGGAGGCAGTGGTGATGGTGGTGAGCAGAAGGTTGGTGGTGAATGAGATAGCATGGCTGGAAGAATAATTAAGATCGGAGAYCTTGRTCGCTTAAGTGAGTGCGTACCTGACAACAGTAGCAGACTTGGTGACCCAGTCTTGCTGRTCAGGAGGAACGATCCGCGCAAAGGCTTCCATGGCATTGGTATCAGACTCCCTTAAGCCCATCTCATCCGGCACCTCTATGATAACAGGATCATTCTCGCGGCCCCTCTCATGCATCACAGGATCCTCCTTGATGCGGAAACGATCTTCAACCTCGCCCATGACTTCACCAGTGTCTTCGTTRATCATGACAAGATGACCACGGAGGTCGGTGTTCTCGCTAACATAAGCTGGAGGGGGTTCCGATGGCACAACAGGAGCCTGGGATGAGGTGCGGAAGTCGGGAGCATATTGCTCAAGAATGCCTTCAAAGGTATCTAGATCCTCGTGAATGTGGCTTGACTTGGTTTCTCCTGGAGGGCAGGGGACGGTGAGTACCAGCTCGGAGGAATCGGTGGGGGTGCTATAAAATGTGTATATTCTCGCATGGGGTGCATCAGAACGCTGGATGACCCTTGCTGGATCTATCGGTATCTCTGACAAGTTCAGCCTGAGGACGAGATAGACATCACGGTCATTGGCGCTGGAGGCTTCTGGAAGGGGGATGGTAACGCATTCGAGACCAAGTACACCGACTTCTGAGAAAGCTGCTGAGGAAAGCGTGCAGTTAGGAAGGCTGAGAAGGAGAAAAGCCTCTGGAGATGCCTGCATGATAAGGGGAAAGGGAAACAGATAGCCGGGAGTTGTGGGCTCGGGTGTATTTATTGGAGAGCGACACTGCCTTTCCACGTGCGATGACATAAATGGTAATCTACCCTCTCTACTGCGTCTTGGTCTCTGCACGAACATCAGTCGCCACCCTCGACCGCGAACAAAACAACTCACTTTTCTGCACAGACTTCTTCCACAGTCCAAAGTTCACCGTCGTCCGCGACACGAACAACACAGTCAGAACGGCCGCACAAATGGCCCGGGCAACCTCCTCATCGACAGGCTCGATCTTCCCCGCAGCCGCACCCCCTAGCAACTCCACAAACAATCCATGCAGATCAGCCCAGAATGGCTGGGCATGTGTCAGGAAGGCGTAGAGACCGGTCAGGGCCGGAGCACACCACACGTCGACTGTTGTCCAGCCATATGCTTGCAGTTCCGGGGGCGTCTGCACTGCCATTGGAGCAGGACTAAGGAACGAGAACATGTTCGTAATGAAGAATCCACCGTTGGCTGTGATCTTGTGTGTGCGTCAGTTGAGAAAAGGCTATATACCCGCAGCTCCTGAATCAGATGCTCACCAGCGAAGTGACGAGAAGGGTCCATGGTGAAGAGGCGATGATRGCTGAGCTGTTCTGTGTCACTGCCGGTGGAATAAGATTGCACAAGAGATATGCACGTGTGAACCCGTCAACGATTGACAACGGAAGTTCAGTCTGCCCGGACAGAGGTGGTACGTAGGGCAAATATTCTACGATCGCCTGAACAACGGCATACAAGACCGGCACAACCCCGGACACCATGAATGACGGTGGAATACCCAAGAAGGGTGCTAGTATCCGCACACCCGACTGAGCATGCTTATCACTGCAGACTTGGGGGAGAGAGAGACTCACCAGTGATTGCCTCTCCTCCATAGACAACCAGCAACGTCGTCGCCACAGCTCGTACAAACGACTGCTCCTCTAAGCCTGCCCYTCCCTTGGTTGCCACGTGTTTCGTTTGCAACTGCTCCCTTACCTGCCTCAGGATRATACACAAACGAAACGTGGCAACAATATCGAGTGTGCTGAGGCTGATACCAAACCAAGTAAGGGGAGCAATGGGCGTCAGTGTGTAGCGAAAGRCCTCGACGAGAGGAGAAACAAGAGGCGACATTGCGAGGGTCTCTCAGCCGTGGGCGGGTCGTTAGGTGGTAAGAAAAGGGGAGGAATGAGAGGCACAACAGGCTTGCTGTAAAATTATGGGTCTGCTCGCTTCAATGCACGCGCCTCGTGGCGCCTACTAGCCTTGTGGGGAAATCATTTTCATACTTATCRGCGTGATTCTGCTAAGAATGAACCAAATCACCATCTACTTGAGAGGGTTTTCTGATCGCGGTAGTGGTATACGGGATCGCTATGACCCTCACCTCTGTTGGTTGCTATCCGAAATATGGGCACAGATCTTGCACAGTAATAAAGATCACCACACTGGGCAAGCGGGAAGGATTTATGTTAAACTTGCACTTACTTGTTACTTGCGTAGATGGGTTCCGTACTGAATTGTTCGATAACTCAGGTCATTATAGATGTCGTGAAACCTGGCTATTTACATTTCGGATCGGAGGCAAAGTGGCCATGATATCGGTTCGCCAAAAGATCTGAGGGTGACGATACAAATACATGCAAGTACTATCTAGGCACGAAGATGGAGGTGAATGTGATAAGAAGCGCAAGGCCAGAAAGACCCCGATATCACGCCGAAGCCACCAAGGGAAAAAGGAGGTCAGAAATATGCGTTGAGCTCACGCATGCAAGCTTCGAGGGGAATGGCACATTGAGCGGTTGTTAGTGAATTGCACCCGTTCAATTAAAAAACACAAAGGGGGGGTCTGAGATGGAAGAAGTTTCAAAATTTACAGGAATCGGAGCAGAGCTCGGGGCTTCGAGGGGGGGCTTCGGCCCTCGGGCTGGTGTTTGGTCTTGTTGATGCAATCCCGTGTGACAAACAGCTATACAGTTTATCTCAGCCACCCACCTTGCGCCAATTCCCCCCCAACTACTTGGGTGTAGGTACCACAGAATAAATCCTCCAAAAACACCATGTCCTAYGATCTCCAGTGGCTCCTGCTCCGTGTGAGTGCCCCCAATTCAAAACGATGCATTCTGGTCTTGATTAAATTGTTGAACTCTAGAAAAATAACTCCTACGTCGTAAGGCGGGTGACGGAGGGTCCCACATTCTCCAAGGAGCCCGTGCGTGATCATGTTTCATTCCGAGCGTAGATGTGAAAAGATCAAGCTCAACTGGAGTTCGATGATACAGGGAAATCTCCGGAACCTCCACTCCTACAAATACTCCGGCTTGGCTAACCAGAAGGTCGGACAACTCGCGGTGATATATGGCATCTCGCCAATAACTAATTGATCATACCAAGTACAGACGATCCACGTCGCTGAAGACAACGGCAACCTCCAGATTATCACCAGAAAATCGAAAGCTTCGCCACATGCCCTTGCTTCTGCATACACTACTTCTCCCATCCGTGCAAGGTCGGGTGGCCGCCGTGCACTAGGTGTTGCTGCTGGTATTGCAAAGAGAGGTTACCGCCCTGATCTTCGTCAGGTGAGTTTCAAAACTCCTTTGTTTTTTTTTCTAGATATTTGTGCGATAGTCGGGGAAGCCCAGTTCCTTGAATCRAAATGCATTCTCGTTAGAACCCACCGGAACTTCAAATGAATGGCTGGGCGTGGACATGTTTGCAAGATGGAAACGAGGTCGATCAAACCTCACTGCGCCATGTCGCTATCGGGCCTCGTTCGATGCACCCCGCGAAAGGCCCGACTCTTTGGCGCATACATATATATWCAGGAACTGGGTTTCACCCTATCRCTTCAACCTTCTTGACTTTCRGTTGATRTCTTTGGAACTACGATGCTAACATGGTATCCGTAGGCCACCCTTGCTCGTATTTCCGCCCTCCAGGCCACYCAAAAGGAGCGCAAAGAGCCCCARCCTAAGAAGCCCCGGGGCAAGAAGGCCAAGGCAGCTCGATCATGATACAACTCTATCTTTACATGTCCGTTGTTTCTCGCTTTCGATTCCATGTCAGCCGCATATATTCGGTCATGCCAATTCCATGAGAATCTAAGTATGTATCCTGTTCCATGATCGACACGGGTGAGCCGTGTGTGGGACAAGAMAAAGTGTATTTTACAAGGTAACAGTTACAAGTTGATAAGTGATCATAGAGCGACAGACATTCARCGTTCATTAATGAATCTTCAAGTTTCAAGCTTCAAAGTCCAAACCCCTTGCCAGCAGGTTGAGCGATGCGACCCCCAGCACCCCACCCTTTCGTTGTGTTTCCTTGACTGTCACGAGTGGGCCTCGTCATCTCGGTCTTCCAGTGAGCATACTCTTTCGTCTTCTCGTTGGAAGAGTGTCTCCTTTCCCTTTTCGGCTGTTCCTCATCTTGGTGGTTGTGATGGGTGTCGTGTTGGTTGGCCTGTCCCTCACCAGGAGGAGCGGGCCTGGGATAATCGTCTGGGACTGCTTCACCATTCCCAGTGTCTTCAGATTCGGCAGGTTCCGTTAACTGGCCCCCCCTATGCACGTTAAGTTTGGCTTCGAGACGATCTTATATARAGGCATGATGCACAGTCACTTACGCATTGGTGTGTGCTTTGGGCCTGTTCGACACTGAATGGCGCCGACCGCCTACTTTCACTTGGGGCCAGTCTTAGCAACGGTACCACTTCGCAGAGAGCATCTGTAAGGACATACCTGCGGGGGGATGCGGCACGGACACAGTATCGGGCATTTCCGTCCTCTGCAAAGCGTCTGGGATTGGTACGAGAGCCTAAGTATTGCCTGCGTCGTGGGGTTCACTTGGAGAGCTTGGCCCTCTGGGGCCGATACCATGGAGCTGATTGGGTATTTTGCACGTGCTGGGTATGTCCCATGACCTGTGGTGCGACGGTTCTTGTTGGGAATTTCCCAGGTCGAACGCTGATTTGGAACCTTACGAGTATATATCCCCTGGGTGTTATCGTGCTCGTGCGGCATGAAGATATCACGTACTTTTGCCGAGTGGAGTATTGGGGCTAAACGGCAAGAGGTAGCAGGGCTTATAAGTGGGAGGGATGGCGGTGGGCCCTAAGCGGTAGTATGCGCCAGCGACAAGGAATGGCAAGGATGAGGCAGGCACTGCACCTGACGCTGATTTCCACGACAATGAACAAGTAGGCGCCGATAGCATACTGGCTCAGAATTAGTGTTTGTGTGTGTGACGGATGTCATGCTGTTCAAAGATAGCGGTTAGTCTCGTCGCTTTGTCATAAATATTCCTAGTCCACCAATCAAAGCTCTTCTCACGATTTAGGCTCATGATCAGCGAAGTGACGCGTGCAAAACAGAGTGTTGGCATGTCAAAGAGCTGTGCTGTTGGATAGTTTCCTGGTTGACTTGACGAACGCCGAGTGCAACATTGGCAGCCCGAAATGGAAATTACCCCGTAGTCACAAGCCCAACAGTCTACTGGTAGTCTTTTCTTCGGGTCCCTCACTTTGGGAAGGGCCTGCTTGTGGTCTCTCGAACGGGCGTTCTAAAAAGGACAGGGCAGTCGTTATGTCATCGAGTCGTGCGGCGAGGAAGCCAGAGAAGACCAGGAGTAGCCTCTCGGCGACCGAAGCGAAGTACAGCAATCGTCCTAGCCATGCGCCATGGTTAGATCTCGTTCCAAAGTGCGAACACAGTACTGCAGAGACAAGGCAGGTCCTCCCCTCCACGCTTCTCTTTTCCTGATTGAAATAGAAGTCCAATGTTCGGCCTCGACATAGGCTCCACGACGAGATCCTCGCATATGTTAGCTACATGGCTCCGACCGCCGAAGAACAAACTGTGGTTACATCCGTTGAGAGTTGTGTCCGGGATGTTCTTCAGAAGCCGTTTCGCCAATGTCAGGTGCATGTTTTTGGAAGTACAGCGACTGGACTCCGGCTTCCGGGCAGGTGTGTGCTATGACCAGTGTTTCCCCCCCCCTCCCCTATCCCGCTCCCCTTCGGTTATTCGTGTGCTCATCGTGAAGCTCAGCGACATCGATTTGGTGATAGAGACCAGTGATACGTATGATACAAAGAAAATGCTCCTTAAACTTTCTGACGCTGTGAAATCCACTGGGTGGTGTCAAAGCGTCACCACTTTGCCTCGAGCCCGAGTCCCCATCATCACTTTCTCCACCATACCCCAATTTGGTAGGTACTTGTCCTTCTAGAAATCGCAGAGTCCCTTGAGTAAGCCTACTTCTCTCTCTCAGGTTCGGTCAAGTTCGACGTTGGTATCAACAATGTGAATGGTCTCCATACAGGAGCGTTTGTCGTGAAATGTTTGGAAACGATGCCAGCCCTCCGGCCACTTGTTCTCGTCATCAAGAAGACGCTCGCACAAAATGGYCTTAACGATGCTTCGAAAGCAGGGATCAGCAGTTTTGCTGTTATATGCATGTGCATATCCTTTCTTCAGGTGTGTCGCTCCTTGTTTTGATTTGGGGTACTGGTTATCAATGATTAAAGTTTAGCTTAACCCTTACGGCCTGCCTGAAGAATACCTGGCTAATCCCGAAGAATCCAARKCACTSGGCTTTATTCTGTWCGACTTCTTGGGATACTACTCGCGGGATTTCCCTTACAARAGCAAGTATATATCTGTMTCTCAAGCCCGCCTTGTGCCGAAAGACTCCGCAAGTTGGATAGACCGAGAGGATCAGAATACGTTGGTTATCYAGTGTCCCTGTGATGCRCGTAAGAGCCCATAACCTTCACTATACCGAATCAGTAGCTGATCCACCTCTTTCATTGAAGAGCGYGATATCACAAGAGCGTTGACTCACAAGAATTTTGAAAAAATGAGAGCTTTATTCGCTCGAGCATACGATACTATCGGATCAGCTACTGCACTCTCCACGAATAYYCTTGGCATCCTGGTACTTGTTGATAATAAGGTAGGTCGACATATCCGGATGGTTCAGTGCCTTATAGAGTCATGTTAGTTTCTCGACTACCGGGAACACATTCGACGGTTGGTTCAATCTGGGGGTTTGGCCAGGGCMCAGGCGTCGAGCACGGGCGGAAATTTACTAGCGGTRAATGGYTCCTCGTCACGTAGACGTAGCCGGGCGTCGGCTATCCCTGTTCTCACTGATCTACCCAATTCTCCTACCAAAGGGCCTGAAATATCTCTCTCCTCGCCCAGGTCTTGCACCACCCAACCTTCGACTCGAGCTCCTTCTGTTGGAGCCCTTGACCGCGAGAATAAGCGTGATAGCCCACAAAGGAAGAGACGGAGACCCCGCAGGCAAACTTGAAATAACTCGGTTGGATCAGTCTTGTAAATTATGGTTCCTGTTGTTGCGTACGCCAGGACCTTATGTATTGTCGTAGATTCCTATTAGCCCCAGAGTGGTTACTTCTTAACTGGGTGATGCCCGATTCAGACATAAGATCCATACTTTGGGACAAGAAAGTCCAAAAGAAATTTGATTCCAAAGTTCTCACAACGGCGGATGTTTCTCACTTCGCACGGGATCTTTTCTTCCTAGTACAAGAACTGCTGCCATGTCCTCGACTCGTGCGTTTGGGAGACTTGAGAGGACGCTCGAGGCCAGGAGGAGCTCTCGGGTTGTTTCGACGACGACCGCACGAAGCAGCCGTCGTTTCGATGCCTGGTCACGCTCTATCCCCGAGCAGGAGTACAATACCGCAGAAGCGAGGCAGGTTTTCTCACTGGGCCACTAGAGAGGTCATTCCTCAGGTTGATACTCAAACCTTGGTATAGGCTTCATGAAGAGATCCTCCAGTGTGTGCGATACTTGTCGCCGACTGGTGGGGAGCAGGTCTTAGTTTCTTGCATTGAGGCGTGTGTTCGTAATGTTATCCTAGCCGAGTCGAGCCAGTGTCAGATACATACCTCYGGAAGCACCGCGACTGGACTCCGACTCCCGGGCAGGTGCGTGTCATTAGTATCCCTTGATCGCCTTTTTTTCTTTTCTTTTACCACTTACCCGCGTGCACTAGCGACCTCGACCTGATAATTGAAGACGAGGATAWAGATGACTTGGGGGCGTTTTTCCGTCTCTTTAGTCTTAGCACGGCTGTGAGATCGACGTCGTGGTGCCAGGATGTTTCCTTTTTGTCGGGGGCCCGTGTTCCTATTGTCACCTTCTCCACCAAGCCGGAGCTAGGTAAGTGTCCTTTTTTGTTTGTTGTTTTTTTTTTCTCAGGATTTAGGAATGATTTCATGAACTGCTCTCAAGGTTCGATCAAGGTTGATATCAGCATTAATAGTACCAATGGTCTGCAAAACGGCGCGTTTGTAAAGGAGTCTTTGAAAAACAGACCGGCACTCAAACCACTTGTTCTTCTCATTAAGAAGGTGCTCTCACAATACGACCTTAATGATGCTCCGAACAAGGGGATAAACAGTTTTGCTGTGATTTGCATGTGTATCTCTTTCCTTCAGGTGTTTAAAGCCGATACTCTTTTGTTCAAGGGGGCTGTTACTAACGGGATGATGATATCCATTCAGCTCAATCCCTATAAACTACCTGAGAAGTACCTCGAAAAGCCCATGGAATCGAAATCACTTGGTTTCATTCTGCTTGGCTTTTTGAAATGGTATTCACGGGGGTTCCCTTACCAGACCATGTACATATCTGTCTCTCGAGCCTGCCTTTTGCCGAAAAGTGGGGCGAGTTGGATAGGGTATGATGAGCAGAGGCGGTTGGTTGTCCAGTGCCCTCGTGATCCACGTTAGTAGTATCCGGTTATCATACTCAACACGATGGACTAATGGCTCTTGCAAGGACGCAATACCGCGAGGACACTGTCTCAAAGCAACTTTGAGGAAATGAGGAGCCTATTCGCTCGAAAATATGATGAGCTTGCGGGTGCTACTGCAGCCTCTAGAAGAATCCTTTCACACCTAGTATATGTTGATGAGAAGGTCGGTTTATATCCATTCGGATGCTTCGTCGCCTTATGTAGGGAATATTTTAGTTTCTCGAATATCGAGAACATGTTGAAAAGCTGTTCCAATCTGGAGACTTGTCCAAAAGTTTCGCAGAGATATTACGCAGCCAAAACATATTACCGTCCTCGCGGCTTTCGCCCCCAAACCTCGCGACACTCCAACTTGACTCGCGTTTCGGGGCTTGAGCAAGCCAGCGCCACTGTGACAAGTAAAAAAAACCTAATTGGTTTAGTGGGTCGTTATGTATGGTCTTCTTGCTGCGTCTTTGCTGTCAACAAGATATCGTGTGCTTCCATGCGCTACAGTTTCCTAACATTAGACATCGACCTGTGCGCGGATTCTGCGCCGAGGTCTAAAATAGTTGATCATCTTGTGCGGGAAACAAATGCCGTTCATGCCTGCCGTTTGAGCCGTCTAAGCGCTGAGTCAGCTGATGGAACCGTTTCCAGCCACTCTTTCTCTCTCCACTCTCCACTCTTTGCCCTCCTCCTTCCCCCTCCCCCCCCCTCCTCCCCCACCGCATATATGCTGCCTCTCGTTCTTACCATTGCCTTGACGCCGCTCCTGGCATTGGCCCAGGATGGGGGCGTTCCTCAAGCATCGGGTTTAAAAGCCGCGAACTACGCTTGCGACGCATCCAAGTGTCAACTGCCGAATTGTAACTGTGCCAGCACGGATCCGCCGGGAGGGTTGTCGCCTGTACGTTGAGCCACTTTTCAACAATATAATTAACGTACTTAGTGACCCTCTGCAGTCCGACGTGCCTCAGTTTGTTGTCTTCACCGCGGACGACGCAGTGCAATCCTATACTCTCGATGCCGTCAACCAGTTCTTGGCCCATCGGAAGAATCCCAACGGTTGCGCTCCCAAGATGACCTACTTCACTTCGCTCAACTTTACAAACTACACTTTAGTCACAGGTATGTCTCCCTTTTCTTTACTTTTTGTTTTTGTTTTTTTCCCCTCCCCTTCTCTTTCCACGTTCTGACATGTGCACATCCTCGACATCCAGATTGGTTTGTTGCAGGGAATGAGATCGCAGATCATACGTGAGTGTGTCGGGGCTTTTTGTTCGTTGCTCATTGATTGACGTCCATGAAGCATGACACACGTAGGGTCGCCGCCTGCTGATGAAGTCAACGGGAATCTTATCGCCCTCAATGCCTTGGCTGGTATCCCGATGAGCAGTATCACCGGTTTCCGCGCGCCCTTCCTCAATTTTTCCAAAGAAACATTGGAGATCCTCTACAACTCCAAGTTCACTTACGATTCCAGTGCGACCTCGGCTGTGCCCGTTACCGACTCCGATACCGATGCTTTTTGGCCGTATACCCTTGACAATGGGATGGCGAATAACTGCCCTGATGTAGCTGGTACCTGTGGCGGTCAACCGCAATTGCCAGGATTCTGGGAAATTCCTATGTATGCCTTCTTTGACAAGGGTGGGGTCAATGGCCCTCACCTGATGGATCCTTGGCTGTGAGTATGTCTCTTCTAGAATGGATCACAGACTCACCCTGGATCTGCAGCGATAATGCCAATGGTGAAACCAAACCGAATGATACCGCTACGTTGGAATACATGAAGGCCACCTTTACGGACCACTACAATAACAAGAGGCAACCGATCGGACTTTATACTCATCCCATCCATCTTTCGGTATGWCAATCATTCTAGACACTGCAGGTTCACCCCGATTGACTGGATCATAGACGACTTATCCTGGTGTTGACGTTAGTAACTCTACGATCAACATGATCAACGCCTTTTTGGACTGGGCTCAAGAACAGTCGAATGGTATGTTCGATATGACACATGAGTACTTCAATACCTCATCCCTTTTCCAGTCTGGATTGTCTCTAACGAACAGCTGCTCGACTGGGTCCGACACCCCGTGCCTGTTTCTCAGCTCGACCAGGTTGCTTCGCTGAAGTGCAGTACTCCTCAAGTCGATGATTCGATGAAGATTTGTAACGGTATGCCCAAGAATGAGGAAGGTCTACTTTCCCAYTGTGCCTTCCCTGATTTCCCGTTCTACACTTGCGTACGTCTACCTTCTTTTATCCTGTCGGTATCGATTAATTTAATTACACTTTTTCGTCTAGTATGGCTGCCCTGAAGTCCAGCCTTCCCCCGGCAACCCAAACCCGCCTCAGCAAGCTCTGGATGGCTCAGGTGCCCGCGTCCGCCGTAAGTCGCYACCGGAGGTTTCTTGCTGCTTGAGACTCATCTGACCGYTGTTYTTAGTGCCTGCCAACTGCTCAACGCCTTTCTGGGATCCTATCAAGGGTCAATGTATCTGCACCTCGAGCACTTGCGCCTTCGCTGACAATTCACGTCCCATTGGTGTAAGTTTGACCTTTATTTTCGATAAATACCTGCTACCTCTGCCATCTCACGTTACTCATTCACGTTTGCCTTTAGCCCAACGGTGCCAACCTGACTGGTGGAGGTACTGGTGGCAATTTCGGACAGAGCGGCTCGCCAACTCCAACATATATTTCATTCAACGGTGATGTTGTGCGGTTCTCTCCCGCAGTCTGGCATGCTTTTGTAGTTGGGATTGTTGGAGTTGTTATCGGGGGCTTTGGCGTTTTCCTCCGCCTCTGAGCTAGTTGATATTTTTTTTTTTTACTCTATCGGACTTTTTTGTTTCGTGTCTCGTTCTTCCCCCTGGAGGATTCTGGAAAATTTATCTTAATATTGAACTTCGTACATTGGACGTCCTATCGGTATTCTACATACAGCCTTGGATATCATCTCCGCCACGCTCTTTCCTGGTTCGGACRATCTTAGATACTCGCATAGTCTTTTTGAACCTATCTGTCGTTTCGATTGGTTCCTCCATCTGATGTAGGACATATCCTTTCCCCTATATGATGGTATCAGGTTTCTACAAAAAGTGATGTAAAAACACAGATAAATGGCTAGTATACTAGAACTTTGAAAAAAAGATGAAAAAAGAGGGGGCGCAGGGAAACACTAGAAAGTTGTTATAGATATTCCATTTATGCGCCCTCAAGCTCTGGCAAATGGACAGCGCCCAACCAGGCCAATATTATCTCCACGCGAGGCCCATGTAAAGGTATATTAATTGGTACAGATTTCTTCTTGGTCCCAGCAGCCCTTTCCGCTGCCTTTTCTCTCTGGCGCTTRGCGACCGGCGCGAGCAGGATCCTAGCACAATCAAGKGCATGGCTAGCATCGGCTCTGTAAAACTCYTGGTCGTTGTCCTCMACYGYCTTCTCTCCCCCGTCATTGGTCGGATTATCACCCCCCTGGYATTGTTGTGGTGAGTACGACTGCTGCTGCTGTGAAAGAGACGAAGCAAGTACGGGGKAGACACGGAGCRCGCTATGGCTATTTTTCCTAGATACAGAAGCCGAGGAAGTCGAAGGGGCAAAATAGTCCACTGCATGGTCCGGTTGAAGCAGCCCATAGGTAGGCGAAGCAGAAGGAAAAGTGTCAAGGTTGATCCCGGCAATCGCGTTCGACAGCGAAGCGCTAGAAGGGGGTGTGACGGCTGAAATAGTCGAAGAGGTAGACATGGAAGGAATAACCAAGGTCGGTGGGGGCTCGATGGCCAGTCTGCTCTTGCCTCGTTGAGTCGTGAGTGAATGAGGCTTTACGCCATTCTCCCATCCCATAGCCAGTCGCTCCAGAACCTCAATGAACTCGGCTTGACCCATGGATCGCGGAGGAAGGAAGATGGGATATCCCTCAACACCGTCGACTAGTGCGACTGTCTTCGCGAACAGCGTTAACAGGCCAGCAAAATCAGCTAGGAGCAGGTGGCAAATAAGCACACTAAAATGGGATTCGATGAGTAGAGGGTGGTATGTAGTCAGAGGCGGTGGGGTCTCGGTGATGTTAGGAGGCGGAGGATTATTGTGATTCCCCGGACGGACGGACTCGGACAGGAGGAAAGCGTATTCCACTTGCGATGCTATGTCGCCTTCTGGAAGTACGACCAGCTCTCCGCTATCGAAATGTGTAAGAAATTTTTCGTGGTCGCGGATGCTCTTCCTTATAAGGTTATAAATTTGCTCTTTGAAGGGCCTCGCCGCAAGCACTTTGCGGTAAGCCCTCACCTTGGGCCCGAAACTACTGCCAATAAGCCCGTCCAGACACAGCCGGAGCTCAGCACCATCTGGAGACGGTAGTTTCTGAACTCCTTCAAGTTCGAGGGCCGCTTTCTCAATAAGGTAAACCGCATGTTGAAGATAGGCAGCGCCACGTAGGAAGAGAAGTTGTGTTTCAATGGGTTCCGGGGCATCGGGGAGGACAGAAGGGTGTAGCGGAATAGGTTCCGCACCAGGTCCTTCAAGGGTCCCATCCAGTGCGGATGTACCCTCCGGTGGGGCTTGTCCGTTGGTATGCGTATGAGTACTGCTACCCTTCCGCTTCTTGCCCTTGGAGTTRCGCGATTCACTCCGYGACGCATTATTATGGTGTGCCATTTTGGCTCTACGTTGTGCGCGGGCTTCCTTAAGCGCGAATGTAAAGTCTTTGGTCGCTTGTGTAAATTCATCCCGGAAACAGTGGACGATGCCCCTGGTTCGGTAATATTCTAGCCGGTGCGGGAAAGCAGCTATCAGCTCATCCAGAACTTTCGTAGTAGTGGATTCGGCCAGCTGTCTATGRCTTGATAGATCAGTACAGCRGATGAACAACTACRCGGACGRAATACGGCACACCTCGATGGGATTTTYTCGTGGAAAAAGTGRATATATTTCGCATCCGCATTGTTTGGGTCTTTTTCAYGGGTCTTGGTACAATACTCCACAATCAARCGATGAAACTCACCTTGCCTGAGTACCCGTTCTGCTACATCGTCAAAAACGCTTCCACCTTGCATGACCATGACGCTAGAAGCTATTTCGTCTGTCTTATATGCTTGGGCCAGCTTTTGCACGGCGAGGGCACGTAATCTGTAGACCCGATTTGCAGACATGTTAACGTTCCTGCCTCCTCCRCCGGTCATTCCCAGAGGGTTGAGTCCTAGAGATTGCGCGGCGGCCCACGAGCTTCCATTATAGGAAGAACTGCTTCGCATTGACCCAAGCTCGACCGCAGATAAGCCGGACGACGCACGAACAGATAATTCTGCGGCCTCGTCTATCAGTTTCCGTATGCTGGTCACTGAACGCAGAACGCCYGGATCGATRGGAGGAGGAGCGGGTTTTCCGGAAATAAGTAGCGGAGGGAGAGATGATATCGCATTGCGAGGAGATTCGGGCGGGGATGAATCTTCGAGATTGGGAAAGGAACGGAACCTCCTAGATGGGCTGATGGGGGAGGTAGGGAGAGAGTATGGGGTGCGAACRTCAGGAGCGACGTGCATGGCTGGGTCGAGGTTGAGAATGAGGAGGGATTCCAAGAGCTCGACGGGGAGTTGGAGCCAGGGACCCTATGAGAGATTGAGCGACCGGGAATGGTGACTCTGATGAATCACACGAACATGATAAGAGCTAATATAACGCCAGTGCTTGTTCCTGCTGATACAGAGAACCTGTGGACGATCCTCGAGGTCGACCTCCTCCGCCCGGGTTTTCGCCTTGGGAGCAGCAGCAGGGGGAGTCTCCTGGGCCTTGGCAGACTTCTTCGCCCTTTTCTTCTTTTTCTTCTTCTGAGCAGCGGTTGCATGGTCCGCGGGCAAAAGTTGTTCAGGGAGAGTTGGAGAGGCATCGGCAGAAAAAGTTATGGGTGTGGATACTTCTGAGACTTCTGTAGCGGGATCATCTGTATATTCTAGAGTAGACGGACTATCGTCGTCGCGCAGGCRCGTCGGGTCCATTGCAAAAGGGCCGGAGGATATACGACCAGCGCCCCTGGCGGTGGTGGTGGTTGTCTGGAGAGTCAGCGGTACGGAAAGTCTTGTCGGTGTTCAAACATTTTGGGCGCTTCCGTGGCGCTTCGGGAAGAAAATCCCACGCCATGATAAAACAAAAAACATTTGCATGCCAAAATGTCGAAATGTAGGATGCTATGAACATGATACAAAGAGCAGCGCAGAACACTATGAGAAAAAAAGCAATGAGACAAGCAACTAGCAAGATAGCGGTGGATGGAAAACCAAGAAAGCAAGAGGGAAAACAGCAACCAGCCAGCCACATCCCTAATCAGTGTAACTCCTCTCCACTGCTCTGATATTGGACCCTGAGATCGTCTTCATCTCATCAATCTCCCGAATACATGGGGCAAGTCCACCTCTCGCTGCTCTGCCCTTGATCTCACACAACTGTCTGAATGCCATCGAAAACGCAAACGGGGAATCTGGCCGCTCCCTGTAGGCATAGGACGCCTTGATTTCGTCCACATTTGGTGTCGCTATGACACCCTCTACCTCAGACGCAAAGAGCCTCGCCGCTTTCGCAGTGCCTCCCTGTTCAGCGGGTGACGACGACGATTTCCCACTCTTGGTTTTCTTCTTGCCCTTGGGCCTTAAACAAGCCTCAGTCCACATGTCGTACGCCTTGTCAACATGCTTGCGGATCCTAGAAAGGTCATCGAGGAAGTAGGATAGCTCCTTCTTCCTCCCGTAGGCAGCATGAGCAAAAGCGAGTGCCTTGTCGTACGGCGCAGCCAAATCCTGATCACGTTGGTCAACACTGCGCCCCGCGGCACTTGCATACATCGCCATGAGCTCTTCCCCTTTCTTTTGCCCAGCTATCACAAGTTTAGTCAGTATAGAGGATATTCGCTCCGGATCCTGTGGATGCGTTCGGCGTGTAACAGGTGATTGCGGGTCACCAAAATATTCGTCTTCCACAAATGGTCCATTTCCAAATTCCTTGCTATCGATTTCGAAGACTCCATCTCGGAGTGTTAGCCCTGATTTGCTCGCATCCAAAAGTGTATTGAACCTAATGTGCATAGCCCGGTCAATTGCCAAGCGCCTTTATAATATGTCAGAAACTCACATGTATGAAAGTCGAACGGTCTTAGGGTGATTATACCCGTGCTTTTCGACCGCGTTATCGTGGAAAGTAGAGTAAAGGCCTTTCTGGTCCTCGTTAAGACTGAGTAATAAGGCACTCTGGAATTCTGCCTGTTGGAGCGTAGGGGGGCTATGCTTGACACGTGCGCAGAACTCATTTACAGTTTCGACGTGCTTCTTGAAATTAGTGCTCAAATCGTCGGGAGGGGGAACAAAAGGTGTGCTCTGGAACGGCTCCACAAGTTCGGGCTCGCGCAGAATGAATAGCTCGTCTACATTCAAGATCAGTAATGAGCTGATAATCGCATTTCGCATCAAATTTACCTCCATCCATGTCTGCAAGATCGGCTTCAGCAAGCAGAGTCACAGAACCAGACACAATCGAAACTCACCTCCTCCGCTAAGCAGGCTCACAAGACTCCGAGTCCCTTTCGTGGATGTTATAATGACATCTGGCCACTGGTAGAGCTCCGGGATGTTCACGGCTCTGACTTTCTGCAGATCTGAGGCGAGAAAAATGGGGTACCTAGTGCGTATAAGAACAAAGCCTACGTCAAGGGTGATGGACTGAAAGTACCTTCCGACCTAAAAGACTTTTGATTAGATGGAACAACGCCGACGGCAAAAAAATGACTCACAATTACATCACCAGTCAAAATATCGAACGTCCTCTGCGTACGAGGATCGAGAAGACTCTGCGAAGACCGGTAATAGATTTCACCTTCCCCCAGAACGCCAAGAGGATCTACGGAGAGCACGTAAACCCCCAATTGGCCAGCAAATCGAAAATTGAATCTCACCTGGAACGACAAATCCCGAAAGGGACTCAGATAGCGGAATGTGATATTTCTCAATGGCGCTCTTGATGGCCTGCTCTATAATATATTTCAATTTATCCCGCAGGCACTTCAGTTGAGAGGGGTGAAATCCTGCTTGAACAAGCTCAAGCGCAGACTCGCTCAGCGAGTATGGAGCTATGTACGAAAATAAGCCTCGTCATCGCTTTCTGATAAACTATACAATTGCTCACCTTGACTACACTCATCTCGCCCAGAATTTGTACTATTTACCTCGAAAAACGCATCCTCACTGTCGACTGTACTCCCCTCTGTCTCCCCCCATGGCCGCTTCGTTAACCCAAGTGCACGACTGATGCCAGCAGTCACACGCTCAACACGAGATCTAGCCACACCCCCAGTGTTATTAATCGCATGCCACAGGTGCACCAAAGCTTTTGGGCGGTCCCAGTCGACGAGCGGCCTGATCTCATCTTCAAGTCCCTTCTCCAAATAATCCGTGAGTACTTCGTCCGGAACGCCGTTGAATGATAAATTGGCAATACTTTGGCGAGAGAGCGACACGGGGAAGGAAGGCTGAGAGGGGGAAACCAATTCAAAGATCCTGTGGGAGCGGTTAAGAGTTGGCAGGTGGATCTTGTTCTGAGAGTCACGAATCCAGATCTTGAACTCTGAGCTTGTGTCGTGCGGGTGAAGGATCCAAAGACCCTTTGCACCCGCAATACGGCCTTGAACCGCGACGGGGAGGCTGTGTTTATTAAGCTTTGCATTGATAGCAAGCAGCGCTGCTTGATTAATGAAACCACAACCGTCCGTCATTGTCTCCTCGGGAAAGGCCTTGCCGCCTTTGTAGTCGCTACCATCTGAGTGTGGCGTCATGAATTAGAGATACCTGAAAAGAGCAAATAGAACATACAGATATCATCGATGAAGTAAATGTGTTCCCTTTCAAACTCAAGAACCGGTACACTTGTTGATAGCCCAAGAGCATAACGGGTCACGTATTTGCTCAGGGCCTTTTAGGATGTTACCGTGAATGTTACATTAAGTAAAACGCGCAACAGACCTGCTTATGATTGTATTCGGGCGGGTTGTGCCAATTAATGAAATCGGCAAATGAATGACGGTGCTGGTCGCCCAATTCCGTTCGCGCATTACGCTCCCAGTTCTCATTGGTCTCGACCATGTAGAGACTATGATCCTTTGCATGGAAAGGAACATATACCCGTCCGCACAGAATAAACTTGCCCTGCAAAAACTTCTTCAGCTGTGCATTTTCCTTTTGAAGGAGTTCTTTCGACACGCGAAGCTGCAGAATCCGACGCGATCCAAGATACCGCGAAAAGCGATGAGAGCGCCGTTTCTCCATGGGCTCAAGGTGGATCCGATACTGCGTAACCCCTTTGGAGAGTCGAGCAATCTGTTGGATGCGTCCGCCGAACCAGTCATCTTGGTCGTGCCAACGACCCATCAGACCGAGGCCTCTGCCGCTATTCTCAAGAATCGCTGCCTGCTCGCGATCCAACTCTTGCCTAGTGAACGTCATGACTATAACGTTCACACAAAGTCCGGAAAACATACCAGAGTGTGAGGTTCACATTGCGACCCTCACGTTGACGCATGATCGGACCCACTTTATAGGCCGTATCGGCGTTTGAGCCCTTGAATTCATTCAATCTCATCTGAAAGACATCATAGATGTCATCCCATGTCCACTCTTTGAGGGAAACCCCACGAGCAAACTCATACTGCACACCCCAGGCAATATCATGTCTATCCATTAACTCCTGGACCCTCGTACAATGTGCAATTATAATCGGCTTGAGATCGATGCCAAGAGTGCCGTGGAAGAGCGCCGAGACAGCTGAAGGTATATCAATCGACGGTGATGGAGTAGAAGGAAGTAGTTTCTGGGATGAACCAGTTTCGTCTCCTCGGGGTTTCGCGATATGAGAGGTCGTGAAAAAGTCATCATCATCATCGGCCAGGGCCGGGGCTGAAAAACTATCGATTTTGCGAACCTCAATTTCTGATGCGTCACTTGACCTCAAACGTTTTCGTTTGGCAGCAGCATTGATCGGAGGCTCACTTTCCGATGAGCTCCAGGAGCCTTGACCTCCGCGACCACCGATAAACCAGGACGAAGCTGGAGTAGTCAGAAATCCGGAGCTTTGGGAGGTAGAATAATCGAACAGAGAGGCCGGCCGGGTTGGGGGCGATGAATCTGTCTCGATGAGCACTGTTGATTGGTTAAAATCCTATAAATATGGGACCCAGAAACCGAGCTCACTGTCGTTCACTGAAATGGCCACAAATTTAGGTCAGTTGAAAATGCACGGAACTAGCATAGGGAAACTCTAACCTTCTTCCTCTTCCTCGTCATCGCAAGAGACCTCGATGTAGATAGCTTTTGTTGGCTGTGTAAACACAGAGGCTTAAGATAAAATAAGGCAAAGCAAATGACACATACTTGTGGTGCAGGGCCTGCATTGGCCCGTGATGAGTACGGTTCGGGGTCGCGCCGTTCCTTTTCTAAAAGGAGGACCACATGTTATCGATGGTGGAGTCAAAGGGACAATTTCCAGACGCTAACTTGTTGGAGAGGAGAACGCTAGGCTCCCTAATGCCTGAGTAATAGCTCTCGTCCTTCCAGTAGACCGTATTTCGTGCATGGTCTGGCTTTTCTTCTTTGGCGTTGTTGGAGGGAAGCCGAGATTGGCCGTGGACAATAAGGCTATGGCAAGTGTTAATTCAAAGTTTGATAAGTGAAAAATATCCCCTTGCATTTCGACATGCCTACACGAGCCTCAAGTGCATCGGATACCATCACTGGTACTAGAGGGTCGACTGAGTGGATGCCTTTCGAAGCTGGGTTGCGGTCGTGGTCAGATCCTGGTGCAAATCCGAATAATCGATAAATGGCCAGCCAAGAATGTATACATCAAGCTCACCCCTTGATGAACTGCTTCCAACTGCCGTACGCACACCCGATTTCTTCCCGGGTGTCACGAGGACCTCAACTATCGGATGTTTGAGTAAACCTGTAGAGTGATTGTAATGGCAACCAACTGGGTGTCTCTGCCACTTCAGCCCAGAATGCCTGATTTTCTGGATGCAACTTATCATATTCTTCGTCCGAGGAGTCTCCGCCCCTCTTCCAACTCGAATTCAGGCGTCTTCAACCCACCCAAGAGAAAGAAGCGCTCACTTTTGACTGAGCTCGAGAAGACATTCATACAAACAACGGCAGCGTCTCCAGACGCTGTAACTGGGGAGGGTTATGATATATGAAAACGGCGGGGAAAGATCGTGGCGCGATAACGGAGCGCGTAAATTGCGCTCGTTAAATGCGTTATGGCAGAGAGGACTGGAACAGTTTAACAGCACTTGTAACGTCACGTGAGTCGCGAATCGTGATGTCTGTCACACAGGCCAATTTACACGGTGTCCTTCTCCTCGGTCATGTATACCTCATCAGCCGCCCAGAAAGCGAAAAGACGATCCCAGACGCGTCCAGAGCTCAGCGACGAACAAAAACAGGAGATTAAGGAAGCCTTTGAGCTTTTTGATGCAGACAAGGACGGCGCGGTAGACTATCACGAACTCAAGGTTGCGATGCGGGCATTGGGCTTTGACCTGAAGAAAGCAGAGGTCCTGAAGCTGTTGCGGGATCATGACAAGACGGGTCATGGCCACGGTCTGATGGATTTTGAAGACTTTGCAAAAATCAGTGAGTTATTTGTTTGGCATCAGCTGTGAGGTCCCATCCTCAAACGCATAATGTCACCTTTCCTATCCTCCGTCTCTGACTCTTCGACCAGTGACTGAGCGGATATTGGCCCGTGACCCAATGGAGGAAATTAAACGAGCGTTCCAGTTGTTTGACGATGACCACACGGGCAAAATCTCACTCCGTAATTTGCGGCGTGTCGCGAAACAGTTTGGTGATCGGCTAGAAGATGAAGAACTGTACGTGTAATCTCAAAAAGCGCGTTTGAGTAACGCTCAATCCTATTTCAAGGCAAGCTATGATTGATGAGTTCGACCTAGACCAAGACGGAGAGATCAACGAACAAGAGTTCTTTGCCATCATGACAGACGACGCGTAATAGCCGCCCCACTCCACATCCACCCACCTTTGTATGGGACTTTTCGTTGTACGCTGGTTGTTATCACTTGTATTCACCAATGACGCTATTGGGTCCCTTCAATCATCCTCTTGTACGATTCTCCTTCTCGATGCTTTGATACCGGTGTTTGATTACATATAGGAAACACGTAACCCCCTTTGGCTGAGTGTGGTGCGCAAGTTCATTATGACAGAATCGCATATTGATGAACAACATATGAAATCCCGAAGTCGTCGAATAGGTTGGCCTTTGTGCCTAACAAGCCCAATTTCCTTTGGTGCTCATGAGACCCTCGTGAGTCTGTGGCCGTTTCAATCCCAAACCTGCAATTTGCAGGAATGGGGCTGAAGACTAGGCCTGGGGCTCATGCAATGGATATTTAGCCCTCGAAATAATGCTTGAACGGTAGCCGTGCAAAACATGGAACTAGGTTGACTATCGGCATTACCCTCGACAGCTTTTTCACTCAAGAAAGCCCACCAATAGGTCAACACATAAGCCAGGAACAGCCCCCGACTCGCCATCAGAAGAATGAGTGCCGTCGAAATTCAGCATTAGATAGGCTGCAGCATTAATCCATTCACCCGTTCGACCATCATTCAAATTATATCTGAGGATAGCTGCTGCTCTTAAGCATTTGCCGGGCATCGGCCTAAATTGAATTAATAGCCGATAAGATGCGGTTAACCGCTGAACGCATCAGCTCTTACCGTGTCCTCAGATTGACAAATGGAAGCCAGGTTTCCTCACACTTCCGAAGCCAGAACTCGATCCTTGAATATTCTTCTCGTCTGCCTCCCACAAATCGGAAAGGGTTCTTCAAACCCTGGGGCACGCCTCCCGTGGCACGCCTCATCCACATAGAGCCACCAGTGACGATCCATCATCTCCCAGCCTCATGACCCAAACACCTCCACCCACGCAAGCCGAAAGACACCGCATGTGGCAAAGTACGAGTCAGCCCACACTCATGATGTACTTCTTGCGTTCCGACTTCGGTATGTTTTATATCACTCTTCTAGATTACCCTTCCTACATGCACTTGGCGGCATCGAAGGCCGGTCCCCAAGTGGAGTTGTTTCACCGTCCCTGTGATTCTCATTGACGCAATCATCATATGTGTACTTATTAGCATTACACGTTGAGCCAGAGGTATCCCGCTGAAGGAACCACCCGATCAGATAGAACCAAGTTCCTCATTTGTATTCCGGGCGCTCAGAGTCGAGTATGTACCTCGACATATAGCGTATCACATGACTGTGCAACATCTTGATCCCCATTACACGTCACAGACCACCACGCATCATGAGGCAAGCGCTCGCTCGCTGCCGCCAAAGAGACGATTATGGTTTTGTAGTGCATGACCAGAGAACTGGTACAACAGAGGCCACTCGGGGAACAATTTTATTTGCGGCACCAAGGAGTCCATCACAACGAACAATGCTGTATCCGAGTCGCATGTCGCGCCGGCAACTCTGCAAACTGACAACGGAATCAGAACCCCTTTAAGTATATCTCCCTTGCTGGATGTTCTTGTTCCTGCGACGATGCCGATCTCAAATTTCCGAAATGGGCTCCATACCGACTGCTTTCGCGGTTTCTGGGTAGAATTTACCCGAGAAAGGCCACCCAGCGTCTACTGGTGAGCACATGGGTAGAGATCATCACTGAATTTCAAGTGATATCAGAGTCCTCGCAAGAATGTTCTGGAATTTTCATAGGAACGAACCACCTGGGCCTATTTTGAAGCTGTTAGATCCAATTAACCCATGATGAACTGGAGCCAACCATCGGGCAGAGGTTCAGCCGGTGGTGGCTTTATCATGGCCACCCACTCATATATCGACCCTTCCAGAGTTGGAATTGAAATATACTTAAAGGTACGAGACAAAGCTTACTCGTAATCACTTTGCGTGAATGAAGTCGTATCCTCGCTTCCCAATCTCTAGAAGGTCAGGTCCCGGATCTAACTGTCCATTACTGCGTAAGGGCAGATAAGGATCGTTGAATTCTTTGATTTTACAGTACGTGGCTGGGATACGGGCTGATACCACATAGCAATTTTAACAAGTTTCAGGGCAGTGTCCATTGTTACAGTACATAACCTTAGTAGCTCTTTGGAATGCGGTGCGGCCGCAGTATCTATTATTTGGTATGCCGCGTTGACCTGATCATGATGAACTGCAATCGCCAGTATAGACTGGCTCGATTGTTTTGCGTCCAATCACATAGAAGCACCCCAGCGGGCTGTGAGGAACAGTATTACATACCTGAACTCTTGGAAAGCCCATTCGTGGGAGTTCCTCAGATTAGATCCTCGTTGAGCGAGGAGGAAGCTCTAGAGCTTCAAGCTTCGCGAGTCACAGCAGACCGGATTGCTGAGTGACTTGAGCTTGTGCTGTTAAACTCCCCTACAACACTCTTTCCTAAAAATACATGGGACAGTATCGTCTTTCCCGTCAATGCCGCCCATCTTCATTTTTAGGACCCGCAGCCATGATTTTGTCTCAGAGAAGCATGGGGTCTCTGACCCGATGATAGCAGACCGGCCATAACCCAAAAAAAAAATYGCTGATACGGTAATTTCGCCCAATAACCACCCCCATCAATTAATTTGGCCGCCACCCTCCGCGTGGACCGTCTCATGTCTCAAGTACTTATCACAAGTAATGTAGTAAGACCTGATAGAGGCTGATATAGCCTCGATGCACACTTTCATCAACCCTCCCGAATGATAGCCACATCACTACGCTAGCATGCTGCAGATTTGATTTAGCAAGCTACCCTCTGACTCGCAGAACACGCCACATCGGACTGTTCCAAGACCGAGAACCCAGCCCATCAACCAGCCCCCCCCAAGTCATCCTTTTCGCCATCTATTACGTTACAAGAAAGCGCTCGCTCACCATTGACAACCACCAGCGCTTTCCACCGATCGCATTTTTTCTCAGAAAGGCGCCCCCCAGAAAAGGTATCATGATAATCACGCGATCAATAACAGCGCAATTTACTTGTTTTCCGTCATGTTCACCTAACAGTGAGCCACTTGCATCATAGCGAACAGGCGCGGATGAGTAAAATTAGGAGGAAGGGGTGTTGGGATTCTCAAGCCCCGAAATCTACACAAGCTGTCGTATCGAGTCAGCCACAAGTTTCTTATCAAATCATTCGATCTTGGCGTTACTTGCCAACTCCATTCATCCAGAGAGGGTGGGCTTTTACCCCGACAACCGGGAATCCGGTCTCCCTCACAACCCCTTCTTACCCTCGGAAATCGGTTTGGATGGGATGGGGGGGGGAGGTGGTTGGGTGTAGTAAAAGTATATGGGGCTCACCAAAAGTTTGGCCACACATCACCCATTTCCCGCTACTGAAATCGTAAGACGGGATCAACTTTTTACAAAGCCAACTGGGCAGGYGCAAACGCATGGGTGCCTGATCTTCCTCTCGAGGCTCCAACGCCATCTTACTGGGTTTCAGTACTACAGAGAAGCCTCTAGCATCCAACTGACTGCATCAAATCTCAAAAGACGAGGAACGCATGACACACGTGTCCAATCGCTCAGCTTTTCTTTCATCCCACCCACCCCCGTGCTAAGCCCACGCTACTTAAAAGAAAACGAACGATGTCGATGGGTAGCGAGCGGGGGGGAAGGGGAAAAGAGAAGAATCGAAGTCAGCGAAGCGTGTGACGATCTCTTCCCCCACCCCCCCCCTTCCCCCTCCCAACCAAAAAGTCACAACAATTATTAATTGCTGATTGTCCCGTTGTTCGAGATTCAAAAAAAAACGAAGGACGTCAGCGTACATGAACAACCGACAGCCGCGGGGGCGGGGTGGGGRGGACAAAAAAGCTCTCCCAATCCTTCTTTCCCCCCTTCCAGTTGTTTGTTCTTTGATAACACCATTCGTGCCCGCCATCGAGAACCAACTCCCCGTTCTTCTTCAAGTAGGTAAGAGACAAATCCGCAGTAAACATGTCAGTAGTCAAGTTCTCAATGACCGAATTTGGGGGCTCCCACAGATTACGAGTTGGGGGCGTACACACTCTCGACCGTAAATACCGTAAGGCAGAGTATCCCCCGGATGGATTAACGCATCAACAGATCAAATGGCCACCAGCGACTCTCGTTCTTTAAGCGAAAAACCTTCGTCAACCACACGCAACCTTTGATTTAGAGCAGCCCTTCTAACACTAGGGAACACGCCCCCTTCCGAACAAGGTAACACCTGGAGCTTACTTAAGACCATAGGACATCTATATTCGATCTATTGACTACTGTTCCCAGGACTGGAGGGACGGAACTAAGGCACAAGGCAAGAAAAACCTTGCTTTTGGTTTGGCTATTAGTTGTTGGGGATAGAAGAAAGATGAGGGAAGGCTGGGGYCCACATGGGATCCTGGCCCACGAAGATGTCGACAGAAGCGGAAGGAAGGCTACTACGTGAGGAAGTCTACTGGGGAACTAAMAAGAAGGATGGAATGGAAGACAATGGTAGGGGTGATGAGACGGGAGATGCGAAGGGGCTTGTATTACATAGACGATCATATAAGTGGTGAGATAATGCATCATAATACCGAAACCGAAGAGAGGTAGAGGGGATTGGACATAGTTTTTGATGATGCGGAAATTCCCAAAAGTCCCAAAGGCATGGAATGCAAGGTGATGGAACGTGGGCATTACAACGGGAGATAATTGAGAGCATAAATTCCCCGGAAAGAAAGAACTGGGGTGGAGCGGGTCGGAACAGTCATACAAAGTCGTACAAAGGGCATAGCAGAGGAGCGATAAAAACATTGGAGTGGAGAACCAAGATAGCTGAGCGCGATGAAGCACTAAAATGTCATAAAAATAAACGCACTACACGCTAGGCGTGGATGCATGATGATGGGTGGTTCGAATATATGGATAGATAACGCGATTGAGAGTGGAGGTGAGAAAGGCTATTGTCCGTTGCCAAGAGCACTAGAACCAAAAAAAGAAAACATTTGTGATTGGGGATCGTCCTTGAGATGGATTGGCAAGAGAGAAGAAAGACGGGGAGGCAACAGATATTTTGATCATCACCCCCGATGTTACTTCGAGAAGGCCGAGGTTGCACATACGGGGGCGATAAGATCCTTCCATCCCGAACAAACAAAGATTGGTCGCAACGAGGCATTCTCGTCAAATCCATCCGTAACATAGAAGGATGGGGGAGGGAAGGAGGATCCGAAGGGCGGCTGTTCACGCGTTCGGGGCAGGTACGTAGTCCTTGTGTACCCGCATATGCTGRCCGAGGTTGTCGTGCCTGCTAAACTCTTTGCCGCATCCAGGGTACGGGCATCGGTGAGCTATGGAGGGGAAGCCCTGTCAGAGACATACATGTGAAACAATCTCAAAAAGAATGTCTTACGCTTCTCGTACGTGTGGATGCTCCGCACATGCCGCTTCAAATGCTCTCCTCGTGCAAAGCACTTTCCACATCCCTCAACCTCACATAGATACATCCTTGCACCTTTCCCAGCGGCCTGTCTCTTCCTGCCGGCGCCACTTGTTGCGCTTCTCAGATCCTCCAACGAAGTAACGGTGGGAACCCTTCGTCCCCTCGACTTCTTCGTAAGGTGAGGAATCGGTATCGGGATGGGGAGACTATTAGTCGGTCGTGGTCGGCGGCGGGAAGTGTTGGATGTAGTGGTAGAAAGGGTGGTGAAGTTGAGATACCCCTCCTGTAGCGTGGTAAGGTCGGGGGTGGTTGCCGTAGGAGAGGAAGAGCCGGCGAAGCGCTTAGAGYGGCCACTCTGCGGCGACCCATCATATGATTGTTGATCCATGTAGTCTCCACTGTTGTCCGTAAGRTATTCGTTAGGGTAAGGAGCATACCTCGTCCCTGAACGTGTGCGGAGAGCTCGGCCCTCAGTGTATGCGGAGGACGGGTATGAAGAGGACATAGTTCTCTGCGGGCGCCGTCGACGGCGCGGCATAGACCCAGGGACAAACTCGCTGTCGTCCGAGTCTGAGGAGGAATCATCGCTGAACTTTGAGCCGTCCGTGTCATCGAACAGAAGCCCAGTCTCGCCATCATCAGGGTCGGCAGACAGTACCGAGGGCCCATTCGACAAACTTCCGAGAGATTGTTCGACTCCCAAAGGATCTTCATCTTCACCTTCTGCATCGAGGTCACCCATATCAGCGTCAAGGGGTTTTCTCTCACTGCTCCAATTGGGCTGCATGACGGAGGATCCAATAGTCAGACCGGATCCCAGCTCAATCCCGAGAGCGCTGTCGAGATCTCCACCGGAACCCATATCGGTAGCACACACATACCCCGCTAGGTCATTGCCATCCGTGCCAACAGCTCCAACCCCTGTAGCGGCCAAGTCGGGAAAGGCAGATACCGGGGAGTTGGAGTCGAGAGGAGATACCTCAGCAGGTTGCACAGTGGCATAGAGTTGCTGATGGCTGTACGGGAGCCGAGGCTGGGGGAAGTGGGAAGGGGAGTAGAAACCAGGGGGAAGTTGCTGATGCTGTTGATACAAGGAGTACCGAGAGCTTATGCGTGCCTGAGGGAGGGCAGCCGTAGAGTCGGCATTCTGCGGAGGGATGATGGGGCCAGTCACATCATAAAACTGATTCTGCAGCTCGACATGCGGCTGATGCTGTGTGCTGGCGGCGGTGGCGGCGGGGTAGCCACTCATGGCGCCGTCGAACAAGAGGCCGTCCTGCTTCGGTCGCGGCGTCGGTTGCGAGTCCAGAGTCGGGGCGGTATAAGATGTGCTAAAATTAGAACGGGTCAGACTTTGTTTGATAAGAGTGAGAGAACGAACAAGGCGGGCAAGTCGAAACAAAATGGAGCTGAAATAGCTTACTTTGGGTGACCATGAGGGTGGACGGCAGTGGGCGATGTGCTCCAGTCGTCCAGATCGACATCGAACATGACGTCGTTGCCAACATTGGCAGTGGCCAGTGGCGGCGCAAGCGATTGCTGTGCATGAAGATGTGACTGGGTTTGCCGCTGTTGGCGCTGTCGTCGGTGGATCGATCGAATCGGATGGACGGGGAAGGAAGGACGTACGGCAGTCGGTGGAGAGGGTTGGTTATGCCGCTGGGGAGGTATTGGGGGTGGGATGTAGACGGTATGCATAGCTTTGGCGAATGGGGTGTCGTGTAGGTGGGGAAGAGGATGGTGATGGTGAGGGGAGCTAAATAACTGTGATGGGGGAAGGGAACGGAGGGAAGGTAACTGTGTCCTCTTGAGGTCGGAGGACAAAGCTGCCATCATATCGTAATCAATATCGGAAGCATATGGTGCGGCTATGTCACCCTGTGAAGTGAAGATCTGGATGGAAGCCGAGCTGGGAGGAAATACAGCAACATCAGGATCGTTGTTAACTGCATCTGTAGGACTTGGAATGTTGTCGGAGATGGGACTGTTCTCGTTTAGGGTGCTGGAAGCGGACGAAAAGGGGGAAGGGACGGAGTATGGAGAGGGCATGCTCTTCTGGAGGGAATTTCGCTGCTGAAAGTAGAGGGTGGACGAGAGGGGGTGTTGGTGGATGGAGGCCATGGTGATGGGGGAAATGAGGTTGATTATATGACCCCCAAGCCGAAATGTGTGCCCGAACCTGAAAGAACAGAGCAAGCGCTGGGGTCGCAATCAATTGAGCGTGAACCTAGGTCGGATAAATAATCAAGGCCAATTTAAATGGGAAAACGGACTTACACAGGCTTGGCACGGCTGTGATCGATGAACTGGCGGCTGAGGCGGATGTGTGCCTGCAAGAGAGAGGGAAGGGGGGGTGAAGCAACAAGATAAGGGAAAGTGGTCAGAGAGGGATGGGATAACGAGGCCAGGCAATAAACCCAGAAGTCGGCTTATAGAGAGCCGCAAGGCAGGAGAGATCGATCTCGATGGAGTGGATATGAATGAAGAGGCCAACGAGCTCWGAGATGACCGGTAGAGGAGAAGCCGGAGAGCTGRRTGACGACKWGGGCRGAGAGCTCGAGGGGAGGGTGGGGCGAGGGGATGGGTATTTCAAGGGGAGAGACTGATAGGCAGAGTGGGGTCGACCGATTGCGGATTAGTATCGAAGTGGAACGCAATATGACAGAGCTGACTKGCGGAAAGAGACAAGGCCATGAAAGAGTACGTTTTTGCTGGAAATTGATTCTATCTCTCGGGCAGCGGCATCCATATCTGCCAGCGCCGCYTCATTCCCAGATCTTCCAGGACACCTTGAGGACACAAATAGGTGACCTGGCCGTAAGGCAGGGTGCGCCGAAGCGAATTCGAAGCGTCACTGCTTCATAGCTGCGAGTCCGAATCTCGTTACAGGCCTGACTAAGTGCGCGGCTCTCCCGAACTGCCTCTGCCCACGCGACCGGGTCTGCCCTGCCTTTCTCGGCACTTTCCCGCCATTCGCCACTCCAAACCTTCTGTCACACCGGTTCGTTTCTCGACCTCGACCCCCCACCCGTTGGCCCTCCCCCCGCACGACCCAATGCCCCGAGCATTGCCTTGCGAGAGGCCACCAGAGGAACACCGCCAGTGCGGCACTGCACTGCACAGCTCAGCCCGCCGCCCCTAGTCCAGTGCAGCGGAGTATCAATTGGATCGCAGGCGGAGCCTTAACCTAATTTAAACTCCATGCATCCTGAACTTGATCGTGGGTGGAATCTGGCATCGGGGTCCTCTAAACCCGTGCACCCGCCGATCTCCCGCATCTCAGATCTCGCCCATCTCGATCGCCCCCCTCCCAACTGGCCGACGAACGAGTTGAGGTTGGCCAGCCCGTCACGATAACGACTCTTCCTCCTCATTCCTTGAGCCACTTTACCACTTTGTCCCCACCTACCTCCCTTTCGCACCCTCATCACCCCACAATCGCTCCTCCATCCCTCCCGCAGGCTCCGTAGACTCCACTATTTTTAAAAAAAAAACGAAAAGAAGCTGGGACTCAGTACCCATGCTGGTATAGGTCTCAATAATTTTGTCTGTCAGTCTCAAACCAATGTCGCAATTATGGTTATATCGCTAACGGTTTCATTTCCTGTCTTATCTCCAGGGTTACATGGCCCCGGTGTGAGAGGAAGAACCCCACCTCATTCATGACGGAATGTATGTACATACAATGCCACGGGTGCCTGCACATCCTTGCTCAATACGTTATTCGCAGGCCTTATCATGCCCCCCCCCCTCTATTTCATGAAGGTGTCAAGGCCCTTTCAACTTGAAGCATAGTCCAAAACCTCACTTGTTCTTAGCCCCGGCACCAACCAACAAAAAACAGCCGAGAATCATGTAGTGCGCCCTATCTAACCCARGATGGGCAGATGATGGCCCCAAGAATCCCGAAGGAAGCATCAGCGGTCGTCGAACCCCGCCCCCAAGAGGGCGTACTGTCCGAAACATCCGACATCTCAGCCGTAACCCTCTCCTTTTTCATCAAATGAAATTTTAATATAAGCCACAGAACCAAGGCAGCGATGGCGACAACAGCGACGAACGACCTACCGAAAAAAAAAACATCATCTAAGCTTCGTAGGCTTCGGGTACCACCATTAGTAAAGTTCAAACGGAAATAAAATCATTCGCCGGCCTTCTTCATTTCTCACCACATATGTAGAAGTCCCCCGAAGCGATCGATGCTTTGTGTGGYATTCCCTCCATACGATGCGTCAATGCATGAAATGAATCGAAACTCTAACGTCTGCTAGCACGATGCTCACATCCATAATTGTCACAATGTCTCCAGTGCCCTGGCCAGGGGAAGCAGCCAGTCGCTGTTTCAGCTGGGATAATGAGTCCGTTCTCCTGAAAAAGAAAAAAAAAAAACTCCCACTAGTGAGCAAATACCCACTCCAGCCCAACCGCCACATTGTCGAGTCAGAAACCTCGACGCCGCTTCGGCTTCGTCATTTCCCTCATACACGAAGCTGTATTACCATAGATTGAATGCACTAACAGATGTCATAGACATTCAGAATATTATCTGTGGAGTAATGCCAGACGTCAGGAAGTGGTATGGAAGACATGTTTTTCGTTGAGGAGGTCGTCCGTTTAGGCAGTTGGTTCATTTTACTTAGGGTAGTCAACAAGGGGGTTGCATCTTTTTTGCTCAGAGTCGTTGCACGTTTCACGATGAACGTAGCATGAGAACCAAAGTTTTTTTTGTTTTTCTGTGAACTGTTTTAGCTCAGGGGGCTCATTTCTCCTTATCCAGTGCGGCAGCAAGCCGGATAGGCAGTCATATAATGAGAAGGAAAGGGATGTAGATGCCGATACTTGAGGATGCAGTGCACTCTCTATCTGAGCTATTGCAAGTTCCGAGCTTTTTTTTGTTTTTTTGTTCAAGGCACAACACAGGGTATTCGAGTAGCGAGCGAASGCCTCCGGGTCGGAGGGTGGGAAATGAACTCTCCTGAGTCTCCGATTCTCTGCGAGAGAGAGCGAGAGAGAGAGGGACTACACTTCCCAACTGACTAAGATGATCACTGAGTTCTAGCRGGATCTTCAATCTAATCAGACAGACCCTTGCCGTTACCGCACTCCTTTCATATGATGAAAAAGAATAATAATGGGTTCAGCTAATTTCCAATAATTGTCTCTAAATTGACATGTATAATGAAGTGCACCCTAAACGTATGTCCGTCGAACCACTCGCCACTTCGACAAGAGGGACTTCACACACCCATTTCCATGAAGCCCGGGATGAGAAAGTAGCACGAACAAAAAGTTCCCATGTTATCCCAAAAATAGATATCACGACTGACAAAGGTTGACGGGAGGGGGAGGATCCAGGCGTTATTCGTCTTGATAACAACAAACGAACAAAATACACCGGATTTTCTTTGAGACCTTCTCCATCCTCGAGCGCCTGCCAACTCGGGAGCGGTCAAATGATGTGTCGATGATGACCTATCCTCGCAGTCGGTGATTCTGATCCCCGCTATCCGGAATACTGTATGCACAGCCGTAGGCATGTTTGTTCGTCAGTCAGAACGATCCGAAGAGACAGAACCGAGACAAGCTGTTCTCCCAATCATCACAACTATGGGAGTGAACCRACATTAGCTACCGCTCGGATTGACGCTCTTTCCTACAGATGATTGTTTCTCTCCCGGTGAAGTTTGACTTGGCAGGATCCTTGAATTGAAATATCTTCTMCATTGGATACCGACAAGTTCGTAGTACGTGTGGCTCTCACGTACGTTACAACAGCTAAATGTTATGGAGAATGGTATGCGGATGGAATAGACTCACGGCCAGTTAGAATGACTCTTGCGGCGGCTATCAAGGAACCGTCGTAAGTGTGAGAGGTCTGCAACTGCTGCGAGCAACAACGGGTCCTGGGTAATCGGGTAATCAGCAAACGAGGATCAAGGAACTGCACAGAATCACCGAGTGTATAAACAACTCACAGGACCTGGCACCATGTCATAAGAAATCGCCTTGTTCTATTTTTGTGCAACTGTCAAAGCCGCCCTTCCATAATAGATCTTCAGAGCAACGTGTACCAGCACGAGGCTCACAATTCCTAACCGGGAACTATAAAACCTCATAAAACACAGGAATCCATATATCTGCTTAACATGTTGGTCAGGCAGCTGGTGATACACGGATGACACTGTTGTTGAACACCAGGGACGGGTGGCATTTACTGATTCGTACAATATGACGCGCCGAAACCGCAGTCCGCCCGCTCCACCTTATCAATCAACCATCATTTTGTCAAAAGGTTGTAAGCAGTGCTGCTCGACGTATACTTGATCCAGAATTGAGRCAAAAATTTGTTACATGGGTTTCTGATGGGGTGGAAATATGGAATGCCTGGTTGGATAAACATTGGGACTAAACAATCTCCGCGTGATAAGATTGTCACAACGAAGGTGGGTTCTCGATCACAGGACGATGATCTATTTGGCAGGAAAATCAACGTGTGGAGCTCCTGCCGCGCTCTTCGCCCACGCCCTAGGACTCCTCGCATCTACTGTTGATTTTGAGCAAAATTGAGCACCCCCGAACCTACTTTTAATTCAAAACAAGAACCGCCCGGAATCAAACTGGAATTTGAACGATCAGGGGTTCGCCCGACTCCGATGAAATCCGCTTGGGCAGTGCTAAAGAATGTTCCATTCTACCAATTACTCAGCCTTTTTYACCCTCTTGTTCGTTTTCTCTCTGTCTTTTTCAATAGACATCAGCCCGGAGCGAACACATGTCCGATCCTGACCCATCTTGGCTCACACGCATCGCCGGTTCGCCAGAGCCTTCTGGGCACATGTTCTTTAGCCTGTCGTGGCGTCAAATAGTCAGAGTAGACGGGTCGTGCCCAGCATCTTGAGCTTGTTTGGCAAGGCTATAATTGATTCTAGATGATAAGRGCGAGCATATCTCGTTCATTCGTGTATATGAGAGTGTGTAGGTGGACCTTTTGGTATGACGCAACCTTGTACTTGGAATGGTCCCAAATCTTGGTCAGATGAAATACAAGGAACAAATTCATACGTAAAATCGCGGGGCACGGGGTTCATGATGCCTACCCAGAAATGGCGCAGTACCTGAGCCAGTAGAAACAAGGAGAGCAAAATAGCTTTGTGACTTATTATAATCGACCCGTATTCCCATACGCAGATGAAAGCGAACACCAAACACGGGTGAGCTTTGTCTTGGCTCGAGCATAAGGCGAGGTTCCCTCGCRTCCACAATCATAAAAATTGTCCAGATAATCATACTACAAGCCCATGATCCCGCGAAGGGAACATATCTTGCAGACCCGCATAGTTAGAACTCTCAACCGCCTTCTCCTAGATAAACTGGTGCCTGCTGGCCTCCCCGCCCGGATCGTATGCCATGCGTGTGCCTCGCGCAAAGGGCAGGAAAAGCCTGCTTTCTCTGTACGATATGATCCCTTGGGGACGGCAAGGTCCTTTTTACATACATTGGTAAGTCTTGTCCTCGCAAGGAGCATATGGGGGAAATGCGATCTATCGGGAGAAGGGAATTGAGTTCCGCATATTTCCGGCCCGGCAGAGTCAATATCGGGGATTGAAACACTCATTCTCCGCTTTCCCGGCATCCAAAGGCATGATATGGCCACAAAGGCCCAGGCAGTGTTATGCGTGTGTGTGTGCGGGGAAGGGGCGTTTGCGCGTCGCTTTCCCCTGTGTGACATTCAAGAACAGATTGATTTGATTCTTGCTTGAATCGAAAGGTTTCTCAGTTCGCCTCTGTTCTCACGTTGTGGTTCGACTCGGGTGGTTCATGCCAWTTGGACAACCGGGAAAGTTTCATACCTTTGGAAACATCGCAACATATGGGGGAGTTGTTTCATTAAACGGTTTTAATCCACGCAAGATCACCTTTCTGCGGGGAGCTCCGTATGATTGTACTGATCTGATGCTGGCATCATCTCGAGATTATCAAAAACATAGCTGCCTAAGGATCTGCACCGCCGCCCATACAACGCTAAAAAGGGTTCCATTTCACAATGGCATGCAGAAAACCCATATGGCGATTCCGCAACGAAACCGTCCACGGTACCGGTAAATACCAGTATCATTAGACCAGACAGATACTCACGCCGGAAGAGGGAGGGATTTGTTTGAAGCAGACAAAACCGCAAACGGGGCTGCTCCATCTCARTCGAACGATCAAAGGCCGTTGAACATTCGGTAGGTTCGGTGAATAAAAACCTGTCCCGCTTCAGGTTTGGCACTACGGGCGCGCAACAGCCGCAACAGCTTACCCAGTTGGTGAACAGGAACTTTGCTGTTTTGAAATCCGCACTCTCAGTCAATCGGAGCCAGGGCGCACTGAAAGTTGCGAATTTGGGGGAAGGGGTGTACTGCCCATTCATTTTTCTACCCCGATACTTACCAAACACCCTGAATGGCTTAGCCAACAAATGCGCCGACCAGGGAAGACTCGGCCAGCTCGGCGTCAGGGATCAAAGTGGCAAGAGGTCTCTCTCCCTCGGGGGTCTAAGGCTCAGGCAGTGGCAGATTGCGTCGAAATTCGAGACCGACCAGAGTCCCGGATATTTGTCACCGTAGCCCTCGAAAGACTCTCACCACATGTAAGAGAAACTGTTGGTATCATATGTACATAGATTGGAAAGATGCGGTGCTTCTGTTAAGTTCAATCAGACGCTGGGGCCTGATGAACCGTAAAGGTCATCCCTTCCCTGCCTCATGTATCTACCACTGTGCGTCTATACCCCCCTGCCTGAAACGACGCAAATTAGATTTCGGAACATACCTTGATAACTGACTGCGTAATCGAACCTTGGCGCTCTATGTTCGGTCCAATTTCGGAGCTACAGCGCTGGATAAAACCATCAATCAAGGCAGGGAACTTCCAACCGCCGTTGACGACCCAATCCCGGGGTAAATCAACAAGCTCACTCTTTTATCCGCAAACCCCCCTCCCCACTCCATCCCCTGCTTTCTCCAAATTTTGATGCATCCCCAGGAACGCCRTCCGAGGATTTTTCTTTTCTTTTCTTTCCCTCAATTCTCCCGTGCCTCTCTCAAACATGATGGCCCGGTGCAGCGGGATGATGGGATGGAGCACAGACACACCCCAACTCGAACTTTGTTTCCCGCCCCCCCCTTCAACCCCTGCACAGCCCATGTCACAAGATCCCCCCCCTTTCATGCAAAAAAAAAAAAAAAAAAAGAGTCAACAACACACCTCGGAACTTGATTTCGATTAACATTTTGTGCGCGTGGGTTCAGGTGGAACCCACGGRTTTGGGGCACACATGACAAAATCTGTCACACCCATCTTCAAACTTGTTCGCGATAATATAGCCCATCAACGGATTGGCCGACAGGTTCTTCCATTCTTCCCTTTGGGCTGTGGGTTTTTGGTCTTTTTTTAAGGTCGGTTTGTGTGTGTGTGGGGGCGGGATGGGGGATTTCCCGAGGTCTCTATAGAAAGTTTTCCGTTGGCTTAAGATTCTTTCAAGTCTGTTCACGGTTTGAATGAGTGAGGAGGGGAGTTCCTCCTCCTCCCTTCCTCCCCCCTCATGCCTCGTGGTTATGACGATATAATAGCATGTCTGTCTGCCGGCTTGAGTTCATCAAACAGATATGTATATAGGTATTGATCTTGTGTTTTTTGAATAGCGGCCGCAGACTAGCGCTATAATTGAATCTGGGCCGTTCATAGATCAAAAAATATGAAGCCGGAGATCAGATAGTGGGATCTTTTTGACGGGTTACACACACACACAATACACACACGCACACACGAATCATTCATGGGCCGAAAATTGATATGGGGCCCCCCGAGCGCTTGATGGGAGAGAAGGGGAGTGGGAGGGGGGGGGGAGCAAACTATATAGCCTTCATCGTTCATGATATGTAAGTCTTCTGATGGGGGAGACAATCACCCCACTCCCCCCCCTCTCTACCCCCCCCAATTCCCTGCGGGATTCCGGGGAGCAAAAGGAAGAAAGAAGAGATCGTGGAGGGTCAAACGGGGGTGTGAACTCCCGTCCTTTAGGAAAGCGCCCATTGTCAAAAAAGACCTATATAAACACTTCTTGGCATATCATCATCATCACTTCCGCAGTTCGCAAGCCGGCATAAAGATGAAAAGAGGAAGAAAGAAAACAAAAAAACAAAGGGCAACTCAMATCATCAGTCATCAATCATCAATCATTCTGATCTGACTTTATCGTCTAAAATTCTCCCCGCCAACTCTTTCGAAAAGATGTATACACAAAGGCCGTTTAACAAATGATGATGGGATGGTATGCTTTCAAGGAACCGGGGAAACCATACGTAACCAACAAGCAACATTTGAATAACAACAAAAACATTTTCTGTCCCTTTTCCTTCTCCAAAATTCCCGAGCTGTAGATGACTCTGACCCTTTCCTTGACGACCAAAAGCAAACAAAAACATCAAAAAAGCGATGCGCTTGCACCGCACAGGATTCTATTTTCGTATAAACCCAAAACGATAATCATTGCCGGTACAGTGCCCAACAAGTCAAAAGTTCTTTCAAAGCTGTATGTGACCAAGCCCCCCCCCTTCACCCCTCTTCCCATCAATCAAGCAGTTGGGTTAGTTATCCCCAAGTCAGCAGAAACGGACAAAAGAGGAAATAAAACCAGATAAGGCACCGAGAGCCCAATCGACCCCGTGAGCAAAAGAGCCCAAAAGGTCCAACGAGCGCCATTCCACAAAACCGGAGCGTTTGCTTTCGATCATAGAAGCACGAAGAAGCTCACAGGACACTAGAACCCCCAACCTGACTTTTCTCAGCGCGGTATCCAGTGTCCTTATATATATATAAATATATATACATCAGTCAGCCCCATCTTCCTTTCGCTCCCCCACTCGGCATGAGCCGAACCAGTCGTTATGTGCTTTTAATATCCAATCTTTGCACCAGAATTGGTTGCCTACTCTAAAAAGGCATCAGTAGAAGCGTCCGCTGCCCAGGGCCTCTTGTTCATTGCCCAGAAATGGGTCCCTCTCTCCAGAGTGCTGGTATCGCTTATTGAACTGGAACAATGGTTTAATTAAGGGTATTTCGGTTGCTCCACTTGTAGTTCGAAAGTTTGTCAGTTGCCAGAACGGCTTCACATTTGGGTGTAGGGAAGAACGACCGTTCACGGAACCGTTTGACGGAAACCTGRCGGGGCACGGCCGGGTTGCTGTTCAGTTAGGGACTGTGACGAGAGAGTGGGGGATGGCGGGTTAGGGAAACTCCATAACATTGGAGGAGTTACAAGGGATCATCATGTCAGTTGACAACCCAAACCAACGTGCCCCCCCATTCTTGATCACCGTCGGGAGGCATGACGGCACTACAGTTTAGTGATTGAATGAATTTCATAAACTGAAAAAAACCTTGGCCTCCTCCTTTCCATATGTATGTCCTTCTCTTTCTCATTTGTGAGGACATAGCTGGGGGTGGTGTGTAAAAATTCAGAAAGAGGACGTCACGACAAATACCAAAATAGAATGCGCCACACTCATATAAGCGTTTTTATAATTGGTTTCGTACCAAGATCTCTCGCTCTCTTCAAAACTGAACCGAGCAATCAAATGAAAAAGGTGATGACGGCAGTGTCATTGTACCCCAGAAATGACTGATAACCCAGGTTTTGCCAAGGCTCGATCCGAACTCGTAGGAGAAAAGAGAGGAGGGGTGCTGGATAAGCACACGAGCGTTGCCTTACAGCGTGTTTTTTGAAAGTATCTCAAAAGTTGGGTGATGACCCACGGGGGGGGCAGGGCTCCCGGAATGTAGGATGATGAGATGCAGGGAAACTCTGTCCGCCAATTTGGTGCAAATCGAGTCAGAAAAGGGCATGGCCGAACATTTTCAGGCATGTCACTGACACTGGGCGACACCGAAATAGAAACATGGGTTCTTCGACCAGAAGGTGGAAGATAAAAAAGGACAATGGAAGATTCTTCCATACCACACGAATGTTGTTCATAATACGCTGGTGTTGATGAGAGCCTGGCGTTTACAAGAGTCCAGGTCCACGGCATGGTCCCGGGTGAAGTGATCGTAAGGAGCTTTTGATTCCCCCGGCAGACATGAGAACCAGAGGTGCAAGCATAGAAGGGAGGGGTCGCCTTTTCGGGAAGGGGGTGTCGATGAAAATGGAATTATCACCGGTAAGGAGATGGGACAGAATAGCAGTGAATTTGTAAAAGAAAAGTCAGGTGCGGATTCTTAAAGATAGCGGCAGCCGGGTTGGATGGATCCATCGCGGGCTCTACGTCAGTCGGACAAGGCATCTGATCCCACAGAGCCGGATTTGTAAACTGCGGAACAGGTCGGTGGAGAACCCTTGACGGGGACGATGGTGATAACCGACAAAAGGTATTTGTGTCTGGCTGAGACACTGGGCGGGAGCGTGGGGATTGGTGGATGGAGGAGATGAAGAAAGGGTTATAGCTGTGCCCTGATGAACACTGCCCACGACGAAGGAAATAGCCTGGGGGAGAAAAGGAGAAAGAAGCCGTTGGATATCCTTGAAGCGGATGTGATAGTGACGGGACACGGAGAGATTGCCGGCGAGTAGGAACCTGCTAACATCGGGGGGCCGGTGTGGTAAGCGAACTGAGTCGAGTTAGGATCATGGGGTATGTCCACATCAACTCGGTTGGACGGACCAGTTGGCTGTTTATGGGAGCGGAAATTCTAGTAGCTGGGGGATCGCTTCTGCAGAATTGATATAAGTAGAGCGCCGGGTTCTCGAACGAGAGAGACCACTGTACCACGCACACAGGAAGACAGTCGACATGTTCCCTATCCCCCAGCTTCACGGCCTTGCCTCGCGACCGGCCTCAGAACGTGTCGATGGCCCCGGAGGAGGATTGCGTAAGAAGAGGGGCTTGGCGAGTGCAAAGCATAATTGAGTGAGTGTATGCGCCGAGATTCCCCCTGACCTCGACTAACAGTGCATTACCTAAGCCAGTGATGGCGAACACGTGCTTTTTTTTGAGGAAATGACTTTGGCCAAAAAAGTTTGCACGACGACTTAGGGGCTCAGTCCTCCCTCTCCCGCTCCCTTGCCCCTATCTCGTCCCCGCCTCTTATACCGTGCGCACCTCCCGACGTCCCCCTCGCTCCCAGCGCCCGCAAGCTCACCCACCACACCGCCTCATTTCACCCCCGGTGCCGTCCAGCTCACCATCCATCCCGCTCAATGGCCCTCTCACACGACTCGGACTCGACGACCGAAGGCTCTATGCAAGAGGATCCGCAACAACCCAACGACAACGTGAGCTGTGGTCCCCTGCTCCCAGCACAGGCGTCTTATCATCACATGCAGGCTGTCGGCGGCCCGGAGTCACTCGCAGCAACTGACGAACCACCTCCTCTCGAAACGCGCCATTCTCCCCGGCATCGCACGCGCTCACAGACTGGGAGCACTGCCAAACGCCGTCTGCCCGAAGACATGCTCCCTCCATCTTCCTCCTCCCAGAAAACATCTGCCCCTCGTAAGAAACAAAGACCCGCGTCAAAAAAGTCCTCCTCTCCGGCCGACACTGAGTCTCAGGAGGGAATTAGAACGGACTCCCCTGTCATAGACTCCAAGGACGTGTCCCAGCCAACAACGCGCAGCTCCTCGCCGTTCAGCTCAACCCCGCCCTTGACCTTTCTCGAGAGCTCTGCCTCCCCTGGGTACGCTCCGGAGCGTCGCGGTCCCCGGTCCCGCGCTACCCTGCCCGTCCCTGTCCCCAACCTGATCAAGAAAAGCAGAGGACGTCGCGTTCCCACCCAGGAGGCGGCCGAGGAGCAGGTTGATCCCAAGGACAAACGGACGTATATCTGCAAGGTGGAGGGATGTGGGAAATGTTTCCATCGGGGGGAGCACCTTAAGCGACATATCCGCTCCATCCACACCCATGAAAAGCGTGAGTAGCAATCTCGTCAAAAAAACCCTAAAGCTTTTTTTTTTTGACGTTTTCTCTTAGCTTTCAAGTGCACCCATCCCTCTTGCGGCAAGTTCTTCAATCGGCACGACAATCTACTTCAACATCTCAAAGTGCACAAGCAAAACCACAGCGAGGAGAACGGCAACCCCCGTCCGATTCTTCAACTCTCCCCTGGATCACTTTCACCCACGTCAGAGCCAGAGCAGGCGATGGATCATGAGGACGATTCCTCTGTGTCAGACTCGGAGATTTCGGAGGTCCCTCTCCCAGCACCAATCAAATCGACACTCCCCATAGCAGTCCCCGTTATCTACGATACTTATATTTCCTCCACCCGGTTTGACGTTGCCTGTGAATCCTTCACGACCAACATGGCCGTCTCGTCCCTTCGCACCGAACTACCACCCCACTCTCCACCCACGTCCCGTGTCCGCGATTCTCTCTAGACCCCGATTTATTAACACATTGTTTGGCTAACTGTTTCGTCGACATTTATTTCTGGTCGTACACCCCGGGATGTTTTTGTCATCGCATTTCTGTCCTAATAGTCCATATTTTGGATTTACCCCTCGGCTGTGTCCTATACACGTTGTTGTCTTACTG
>JAECYV010000001.1:168256-191702 GCA_023014305.1 Lepiota subincarnata | reverse complement strand
TTTTTTTAGTGTATATCCCTAGAGCACAAAAGTATTAGTCTTGCTGTCCTGTGTGCATTGTTTGTATCGGGTTGCTACCTCAATACACTCCTATACTCCTTTTTTTTGTTCCCCATTTTTTTTTACTAGCCAATAGGAGATAATGGGTATTCCACCCTGAATCCTGAACAAAGACCTGACTATGTATCTTTTTAAATTTACAGCCAACTGGACGGCAGAAAGAGTCTTCCGAGACTCCGATGGACCATGATTAGATAAGATAGATCACAATCGATAATTACTGCGATAAGTTCGCATCCCTTCTCCTACTTACCCGAGCCCCCCACCACACATACCGCGACACCAAAACAACACCTACGACAACAACAAACCAAAGAATTAAAAAGATGGACGCGTCGACGTACAAGCTATTCTGCATGGGAAACCCCCTCCTCGATATGCAAGTCACCAATGGCGAGAGTCTCCTCAAGAAGTATGAACTCAAGCCCAACGATGCTATCCTAGCTTCTGAGAAACATGCTCCCATGTAAGTCGTTGTTATAGTTTTTTTTCGGGAAAGAGGGAGCGGAGGTGTAGATTGAAAAGTCTTTTTTTTTTTCCAAAAAACAATAATCATCGGGACGCACATTCAAAAAATACAAAATTAAACATTAAAGCTATGATGAATTGGTCAAAGAACATAAAGTGACTTATGTAGCTGGTGGTGCTGCGCAGAATGCTGCCCGAGGAGCTGCTGTGCGTTCATACTTTTTTTATCTCTCTCCCCTCTCCAAAAAACAACCTGACTTTGTTTATTTTAATTTCTAGTATATTCTCCCACCGAAATCCGTCGTGTATACCGGTTGCGTCGGTGACGACGAACTCGCAGAACAGCTCAAATCCGCCAACGAACGCGAGGGCCTCGATCAAGTGTATCAAGTCAAAAAGGGAGAAAAGACAGGAGCTTGCGCTGTCATTATCACCGGTCACCATCGGTAAGTGTCCGAGGTTTTTTTTCATAGAGGATAAAACACCATTCGTTAAAACAGTTCTCTTGTGACCACTCTCCAAGTGGCCGAGAAATTCGATGAATCGCATCTCGAATCGCCTCAAGTCGCGCCTCTCGTCAAGGCTTGCCAGGTTTTCTATGTCGAGGGATATTTCTTGACTCACGGGACATCTATCGTCGAATCGTTGAGCAAAAAGGTCTCCTCGGCTAACAAGGTAATCGTGAATATACACTCCCCAAACTCCACACACACATACAAAATAATTCCACCCCCATTTTAGATTTTCGCACTCAACCTCTCCGCCCCCTTCATCGCCCAATTCTTCCACGCCAACATCCAAAAAGTCCTCCCCTACACCGACATCCTCATCGGCAACGAATCCGAAGCAGAAGCCTGGGCCGAAGCAGCAGGCTACCCTGACAAAAAAAATCTAGCCGAAATCGCCAAAACCATCGCAACCTCACCAAAAGCAAACCCCACCCGCCCGCGCACCGTCATCTTCACCCAGGGCGCTCAATCCACCTACGTCGTCACAGCCGATGAGCCCGACTCACCCAAAGTCTTTTCTGTGACCCCCTTGAAGGATGAGGAGATTGTGGATACGAATGGAGCTGGTGATGCGTTTGCGGGTGGCTTTTTGGGTGCGTATGTTGCGGGTAAGAGTCTGGATGATTGTGTTCTTGCTGGACATAAGCTTGGCGGGATGTGTGTTGGATTGGTACGTTTTTTTTTTTGTGTGATATATCACTTGAGGAAAATCCTTGCGAACCGATTTACATTCGTCCTTGTTCTAGGTCGGTCCGACCTACAAGTGGCCCAAGGTCCAGATCCTTTAGGAGAAAAGAAGGGGAAACGATATTTGAATGTTATGTAGATCTCGCAGTACGCACATATGGAATTGCTCAACAGCCGTGTCCCCCCGTATCTTAGCTTTCAACCCCAACGTGTACGCCCTCTTAAACTTATCCGGATCATATCCGCAAAAAAGGTTTCGTGTGTATGACCATATCCCATTTGAGAGTATATTTGTGCAAGTCCAGTGTCAAAATGTCCGTGACAAAGCTCGATGAAATGGAAGTGAAAATATCGGGGAAAAGGAGATTGTCAAATGTCCCCCGTAAAGAAGCCCAAACTAACGTCTGGCGCGTAGTCGGCATAATTATTAGGATGTCAGATACACTGTTGACCAAAAAAAAAACTGCAGCGTTAGTTGCTTGGCAGTAGAACAGGAGTGTCTGGAAAAGGATGAGGAGCGTACCTAAGATTAGACCAGTCCAAAACCCAGAGAGGAGACGGGAAGGGGGTTGAGTAAACTACAAATATGACAAGACTATACTATATCCAGGTTGAGCGATATGAATAAACGTAGAAACAGCAMTTGTAAAGATGCGAGATCTCGGACAYATGGAGAGGGAATGGAAAAAAGAGGCGAGCGAACTGGTGCGAAAGCATAAATCGACAGCGGTGTATGATTAGAAGAGATTGAACAAGGTTATAACGTGTCATCGGAGGTGGCCGACTCGAACATTGGTTTTACGGTGAAGGCGGCGTCGCAGGGGACTCCTGATCGCCAGGAATGAGTTTTTGGCTCGTAATTTGGAATGGAGGTTTTCATGGTTTCGTTACCTGTGTCAGTAACTCCGCTTGGGATTGAGGTCAGCAAGTCGATACGACACCATGGACCGGTGGACGGGACACCCTTACCTGGATGAAGCATGGGTTCTTCGACTTCGTTTATGATATGCTCCATGGGGGAAGATGGTTGGTCTAGCGGGGATTCATATTYGTGTAGCTCATCAGCCCTGCTCGTCTTCACCTTCCGACATCCAACAAACTCTTTCACACTGCCCCTTTCGTCCACACCCATATCCACATCAGAGTCTTCATCTTCCGAAGACTCTTCCTCCATCCCTGGGCTCCGGCGCACATTCGGAACGCCTCGAGCGGCAACAGCTGMCCGAGAATAGGATGGGGTTTCACTGAGAAACGGTGAMCCGTCTACCGTTTCCCCACYACCACTCAAGCCCAAGCCCATACCCACACCGGTCTCTACCTCCACYTGCTTTGCCCGCTCTTGCCTCACAGATTTTAGCACAGCAGCCATAGCCGCTTTCACTTCTTCCGCGGTGATACCTGTAGCAGGATCAATACACGCCTCAATATCTGTAATCTTTTGACTGTCTGTTTCCGTTTCTGGTGAGGAGGCCAGGTCATCAGGCTCAGGTGCAGGTGCAGATCCAGATCCAGGGCCAGCTGGAAGGGGTGGGGGCGTGGTAGTGATAGTATACACCCTCGTTGGGGATCCTCCCCTAGTGCATCTGGGGGAGGATTTGTCTCCCCCCGATTGTCTGTGGTTAGGACTCGAGTCTGGTGTCGAGGGTGTCGAGGGTTGAGGGTATATCGGKGCAAGTAGTGGTGGTACCATATTCGGCACGGGGGGATATCTGTAATGGGGTACATAGTGCGGTTGCCCGGTGCGTGGACTGCTACTCCGCCAGGAGGTCGGATACGACGACCATGTGGCAGCGTGTAGGCGAGGTGTAGGGATAGGTGAGGCTAATATCGCATTGAGTGAGGAAGAGTGTGTTAGTGGCCGGAGTGCTGGAGGAGGTGTTGATGGTGGTGGTGGTGGGGGTGGTGGGGGTGGTAGTGGTACACGCGCTGTGTGAGCCGTCAAGCACTCGGCTACGGACGGGCATGAGGGTATTGACGTACACGTAGTCAGTGCGGTGTGTTGTCGATAATACCGCGAGGGCCCCGTCGCCTCCAGTGGGGGGRGCTCGCGGTCCCTCCTGTCCCGAAGTCGCTTTCTGCTGCCCCGAATAGGTGAGGGGCTGCGACTCCGTGTCGATGCGGTGCTCGCTGCATTAGCCTCTCCCGCCGACGCAGGCTCTTCGCTCCCCTCATTGTTGCGGGTGGGAGCCTTATCCACATGGTGCCTGTAAACCCCCAACTGAGTAGAACCATCTTCATTTGTCGGGGCCTAATTAATTTCCCCCACCCACCTTGATTTTTGATGTCGCCTTAGAGCATCAGTCTATAAGGCAAAAGTGAGCTCGGACGGGATACAGTATCAACTCTCGGACACGTACCCTCGTGAAGCTGGCGTCGCATTCCTGACACGTACTAGCAACAGAGGGGCATAAGCAAGACCAAGGGGGAGAGAGAGAGCGACCGACATACAAGCTCGGCAAGCAATGCGTTTTTGTCGTCCTCTGGTGTCGCTTCAGATCCGCCTCCCGCACAAACTTCTTACCACACCCATTTATCTTACAGGGCCAAAGCGGCGCAACGTACGGCTCCTTGTGCGCCACCCGCCTCCGCGAGACGGTCGCTGCGTCCGACTTTCTGCTGCTCTGGGGAACACGAGGGGTGGTGATCAGCGCACGGGTGGTGGTGATGGTGGGTGTAGGTGCAAAGAGACGCACTTGGTCGTCTGCTCTTACCATGCTGTCTCCCAATTCCTGAACACCTCCGGCCCTTCCAGGAGCACTGAGCTAAGCCGATACTGAGTTGGCAGAAAGAGCGTCTGGCCCAGGGTCCCCTGGCCGTCGCGTCCAAATGTTCAAACTCCTCTCCACTAACTCCCCCTCGGCCCGCTCCCCCGGGCGCCCGTCTCTCGTTACAATTAAACTCTGCAATAAATTATGTAYCCTAATCACAACCTCTCACTCAGCGCACTCGTCTTCTCYAGCAGCCCCTGCACCCGTCGCCCCAGTCGCTCAGCCTGCATCTTGCGCTCCAAGACCTGGTGCGCCGGCATCTTCTTCTTCGGCATCCACACYTTCCCACCCCCATTCTTCGCTTCAGCTCGCCTGGCATTCAGCGCCGACAGGTCCACGACCCTTGGCGATGACGAGAACCGAATCACGTCCCTGTACAACAACTTGGTCTCYGTCGCAAGTGCATGCAGAGTCGGKGGTGTCCTCGGTGCATCCTCGTCCGAGTCYTCYGCATCCGTATCCGACAGTCCTGATGCCACCAATGGTGGCGTCGGCGTACGGGGTGCAGGAACAGGAAGYGRAGGCAAGGCCTCAATTTCACGGAGCAGATCCTGCCCTTTAAGATAYGAGTTCTCGGTTCGGAGGAAACGGACTGTTCCACGGAGTGCCTCGAGCTAAAACAATCATRYTGGGTCACCCTGCGACGCAGGRGTCGGCTTRGGGCACGTACCTGCTCCAATAARTACGATGTCTCTAGGTTTCCTTCGATCGGCACGTTCTCAGTTTCGATAGGTTGTACGCCGGGAGCTAAATCGAATCAGACAATAGAATAGAAACAGGGGAAGAAGCAGCCCAAACCTTGTTTCTCTTGACCAGCGGTCATAGCTTTCAGCCGAGAATTGTCCTCATACAGGTTATCCAGTTCCCCCTGGAGTTGCTCCGTAGCCTCTTCATACTCTCTCTTCTGCTTCTTCGCGTCCGCCAACTCGCCCTCCARGCTCGCAATCACTTCGGCTTGCTTCGTCATCGCCTTTATCCGCCGGTCCATCCACTCAATCTTCACGGAAGATTCTTGGATGTTCAACTCCTTACTCTTCAGCGTCCGCACAAGCCCTTGCATTTCATCATTGAGCTTCGCAACCTTCCTCTCCGCCTCAACATTAACCTCCAACGCCGCCTTGATCTCCTCAATGCGAACAATCCAAGGGGGTGTGCCCGTAACTTATTGAAATAGACTCGTCAGTCAACCAAGAGTTAAAACGTATAGCAGTAAACTCTTACTCTTAATCATATTCTCATTTTCGAGAACCAGCGGAAGCAGTTTTGTGCCTTCTTCTACCAGCTGGGCAATGGCAGTCCCAACAGCATCCCAGAGTGATTCGCCTGGCTTGAGGTCTTTGGCGACAGTGCTCGTAGCCGTGTTTCTGACAAAGCCAAGCACCTTGGTCAATTGGAATGATGATTTAGAGCTCCTTGCATCRTTRGTATGGCTCATGATGAGCTGAGCGAGCTACAAGTTCCAACCATTAGTCAGGGATATACTTCCTGGAGATGTGCTCTGGACATACAGAGATACCAAAGTTGACCAACTCCGCGACAGGATTGCTCAATGCTTTAAGTTGGGGGATRATGTGGGCCTTTAGAGCYGCAGATTCCTGTGTCAAGTCYTCCAAACGTTTGGTGAGCTTCCTGAAATRGRTGGTGAATACCGGATGAMCACAAGGGACAACATCAAGCATACTTGGACAAGACTTTAGCGCTCYTGCATTGGTCCAACARCTTTTGTAGAGGCTCAAGTAGCTCCGTCTCTACCTGGTAGCCGCCCAAATCAAGAACAACGTCTACAAGGGYGTCAGYGCCTTTCTAAGAAGCACCAGCCATGAACATACCTTGATCCYCCACAACAGCGGCAGCACAAGTTTTCGTCAATGCGATCGATGCTGAAAACATATCCAAGTCTAAATCGAATGAGATTGCATATCCTAGCTCGCGCTCAGCAAGGTCATGTTCAAAGCCGCCGAAATACGTCTCTGCAAGGTGGTCAAACTGCGCGTGAATCCTACAGCCGGACCGAGGAAAACAGACCCTGATCAGCTTCACTGAACCGAAGAAAATAAGAGACGTACTTGGCGATATCGCTGACACATTCCATCTCCCTAAACTCGTCTCTCCTCAACAAATCAATATGCATATCAATACGCTTCTCGAGGGGCGCAATCTCAGGGTATATGCGTCCGACGTTGAGGAACGTCTCAACATCGCAATGTTTCAGGATAGCAGCAAACCGTTTGCAGAGCGTTGATAGGCCCGCGATACGGCCTCTCATCTATGTTCATTAGATACCGCTTGGCGAGAATGCATGAGTGACAGACGTACCTCGCATACACCTACAAGCACCTCAGAGACGGGCCCATTAAGCGACTCTGGCATGTTGTGTTTCTGAGCCACAACCGTATTGACAAGATCTGTCTTGTAAGCCAACCGCACAAAGAAGAGGTAGCAGTTCGTCGCATCGCTATCTGACTGAACATATAATTGTGGAAGGTAGGGCTGGAAGTTTGGTGATTAGTCCTGTAAGGATCCCGGTTGAAGAACAAGCAATCGATGCACCTGAACAATAGCTAGCAACTCCTTGGACTCTCTAGCTTCCAATTGCTTAATCTCGAGGTCAATGTTCCGTGCTTGATTCTTGGCAGCTGAAGACTGAAGCTTCATGTTGAGAGAAATCATTGCTGCAGCTTGGGAAGCGGCAGTGGCCGACTCGCTTTGTGCTGTTTGCGTTTGCGTACGAAGATTATCAAGTTCGCTGCGCCGAAGTCAGCATGAATGACCGATGCAAAAACGATGCCCAATCATACGTCTGTAGCTGCAAGACGAGTTCTCTAAATTGTCCAATGGTCCCTTCCAGGTCTTGGTAGGCGTCTTCCAGAGCAGAKATTTTACTGAGGTAATCCCGTATTTGGGTGTCTCGTTGTTCTAACAAAGGAGTCGGCGTTAAACATGCGATGAACCGTGTACGGGGGCTTACCGATGTCCTCATGCAATTGTTTCTCAGTCTCAACGTGGTTCTCTTCAAGCTCGTCATTGAGCTCCTTCAGGGCTTCAAGATCCTCGATTGTGATACGCATCTCCTCTATTTTCTAAAGAAAGAAACAATAGGACGTGTGAAAGGTGCGACAAGACATGAGGAAAGAGTTCCTACCTCGCCCAATTCCAGGTTACGCTCTGTTAGCTTGACGAGCAGGTCTTCTGCRTGCAATGCATCGTCAAGCTGCAGTTTGAGRCCTTCAATCTCGGTCTCCGCGTTGGCGAGTTTGATCAGAGTCTCATCGTACTGGACTAAATGCAAGTTGGGTGGTGATTAAGGGAAAATAATTGTGACYGACCTTGCAGTTCGTCAAGAGTATCAATATCCTTCTCCATTTCTTGTATTTGCCTTCGTTGTTCGTGCTCGGTCTCTTGGGATAGGTCGCGCAACCTAGGAGAGGTTAGGTCCTCAGAGCTTCCATCATAGTTAAAAGCTCACTTGATGAGGGCCTCTTTTAGTCGTTCATTCTGCCTTTCTAGTTGAATATATGCCAGAGCATCTTTTGCRGGAGCTTCACCAGCTCCCTCGCCTGGCGGCCGATTTATTGATTTAGGAGATCATATTCAACCAAAAAGGCATAAACGCACCTTCACCGCCTTTCAATACATTCATTTCGACCTCGACCACAGCCAACCGTTCCTTCAACTCCTCCAGCTCCGAATCCGCTRCTTCTGCCTTTTCTTCTGCCATCTCTTTGTCCAACATAGCCATCTCCAATTGCTCTTGGGCATCTACGACACGACCCTCAGCCAACTGAGCCAACTGCTGTGCATCTGCAAGTTCCCGCCGTGTTGCGATGAGATCCTGTTGTAGCTGATTAAGCTTGGCTTGTAGCTTTGGTCGAAGGGCGACGAAGGATTCGGCGTCTGCAAGACGGTTTTCGAGTTCACGAACATGTCGTGCGTCGTCGGTGCGTTTGGCCTCGAGAACACGGATCTTGGCACGGAGTTCCTGTGTTTCTTGGTCATCTTGTGGACGCTGAGGCTAGCGTGTATGCACATCTGAGCTAAAGGTAGGGCTGGATACAAAAATACGATACGCACAGGTACTAGGGCGACTGGGGAAGTGGTCTGCGGTGGCTGAACCGGCAATTCTCGTGCTATGGCTGGCRCCCGTGGGGAAAGAGGGGGAGGAGAAGGGCGAGATAAGTCAGGTGGGATACTGAGAGGAGACGATGTGCGAGGCGCTGTCACTCCAGACCCTGCTACTGCTACCGGTCCTTTGATAGCGGATGCAGTGCCTGGAGYGTCCGATGCAGGTGACTGGCGTAAGGCGATAGACCTGCGGGGCTGAAGATTGGCGGGTGAAGTTCGTTTGGTGGGGGAAGCGGCTGTTGCACGGATGATTCTGGTGGTTGTGGGGGTCGGCTGGGTGATACTGGGTCTAGATGCAGGGCTCTGGGAACGAGGAGAAGATGCGGTTGAGGAAACACTTCCTGGACTCGGGCGCAATGTGCTGGCCCGTAGGAGACCCCCGCTGCTATCTGTGCGCCGGTGACCTGCGGGACGTGCAACGGTGGCCGGTGGTGGTGGTCGCTGGAGATAAGAGTTAGCCATTTATGAGAAGYATTCGCCGCTGGAGTACTTGCTGCGGGCTCTGTTTCCATGCCATGGAGATTCTTAATCTGACTTTGTCGTACAAAAACGCCGTAGTTGGCTCTGCAGCTGAAGTACGCCACGCCCTGGACGGAGCCATCGTTCTTTCCGCTTGGTTCGTAGAGCTCGATGCCAATCCATTTTCCGACTGCGAACTGGGTTGGGCCAGAGTAGCGCACGACGCCCCTGCCTTGCGGGACAGTGACGACGGAGCCCACGGGAGGGTCCATGAGCTACTGCAGATCTAATAACAGCGGAGGAGGAGAGGATTCATCGCAGCGCACGTGACACTAGACACCATCTCCCTTTGCTCGCGACATCGTTCATAAGCAATCCAACGGCTCGACGCTAGGTCCGTTTTTTTCCTCCTCATTTCTGCACATTTTGGCCAACAACAGTTCCTTGTCTCCCTCGCGACCCAGCTGCAGACTAAGAACTGCCAGCGTGGACGAACGGGCAGGCGATGTTCGGATCATCTCAGAGACTGCAAAATGGGCCAAAGTATGCTGGAGGTGAGTCACCGCGTGCTCTGCGTCGCTTGTTCCTCACTTCAGCGACCAGGCGGCCGTTGGCCTCACCCCCCCGCATCGAGAATGGGAACCCATAGCTCAGATTCCGATACCGAACGCGAATATCGTTCTAATTCACTCTCAGACCCCTCCGCGCGACTCCAGAGAGATAGCATGATGAATGGTATCATGAGCCCCGAAGAAAACGCGAATCCCTCCATGGAAACCCTACCTGACCCTGCGCCTCCAATCCCTTACTGGTCTGCCAAGCGACACCTAACATGCGGCAACCCAACCCCAGGACCCCCCTGGTCCCAGCAGTTTGTCCCCTGGCGCGGCTCCGCACCCGGAAAACTAAAGACCGCCAACGCTGCCCTCGTGCTGTGCCTGAATATCGATGTTGATCCCCCTGATGTCGTCAAGACTAATCCCTGCGCCGTCCTGGAAAGTTGGGTTGACCCACATACTCTGCCATCCCACAAGGCGCTCGAGGCTATTGGATCAAACCTTCAGCACCAGTTCGAAGGGCTTAGCCTTAAGATCGCCTACAAACCCATATTAGATCCTTCCCTCGAGGATCTGCGCCGCTTCTGTCAAACTCTACGCAGACAGGCGAAGGATGACGCTGTTCTTTTTTATTACAATGGCCATGGCGTTCCCAGACCAACTTCCAGCGGTGAACTTTGGTGCTTCAACCGCAACTATACACAATACATCCCTGTTTCCCTCCAGGAAGTCCAGAGTTGGATAGGATCGCCTGGCGTTTACATATGGGACTGCTCGGCAGCGGGGCACCTCCTTAATAACTTTAATACCTTTGCTCGACGACGTGATCAAGAAACAAGGGCCACGCACGGGGAATTTCCCGAAGGTGCTCACCCGTTCACTGACTCTCTACAACTCGCTGCATGCGGCCCAAACGAACAATTACCATCATGCCCAGAGTTGCCCGCTGATGTCTTCACTGCCTGCCTCACTTCTCCCATTGATATCGCTCTCCGTTACTTCATCATGAATCATCAACTCCCCAGCGGTACTTCGATAGACATGGTTATTCAACTCCCCGGAGACCTCAAAGACCGGCGGACTCCTCTTGGTGAACTCAATTGGATTTTCACGGCAATAACCGATACCATAGCATGGACAACATTCCCTCGCGATATATTTGTCAAGTTGTATCGGTCCGATCTCTTGATTGCTTCTCTTTTCCGCAACTTCCTCCTCGCCGAACGTATCATGAAGAATTATCACTGTACACCACTGACCGAACCACGACTTCCACCGACTAACACGCATCCTCTATGGGATACATGGGATCTCGCCGTTGATGCTTGCCTTCGCCAATTACCCGATCTCCTCTATAGGCCGCCGGAACTGAAAGGTGGTAATCTCGCAAAGCTCGGTCTTACACCTGATAAACTAAATCAGCTAAGCAAAGACACCCTAGGTGGTCTTTTCAAGCCGCCTGATGCAAAGCCTTACGCCTACGTTCCCAGTCGTTTCTTTGCCGACCAACTCACCGCCTTTGAAGTTTGGATTTCCCGAGGTGGATCCGCCTTAACAAAAAGGGGCCCTATGGCACTGCCAGTGGGGCTTGCAACCCAGGAAACAGTCCCAGTATCTGCACTCGGCAACGAGAAAGGAGAAACCAAGTCAGCGATGACAGTTTATGGGCCACTCAACGAAACGGAGACCATTGCCAAGCGGACTGTAGAAGAGATCAGACAAATACGCCCTAAACTCGACGGTATCAATGACCAGCGACACCTCGTTCCTCGTAAACCCCCCGATCAGCTACCCATCGTCCTCCAAGTCCTCCTCTCTCAACCCCATCGCCTTCGCGCCCTCATTCTCCTCTCGCAATTTGTTGACCTCGGACCTTGGGCGGTACACCTTGTACTTACCATTGGCATCTTTCCATATATCTCCAAATTACTCCAGGCTGCCGGACAAGACCTCCGCCCTGTTCTCATTTTCATCTGGGCTCGCATCTTGGCCGTTGACCAGTCCGTGCAGGCGGATCTCTTCAATTCGTCTGGATTCAAATATTTCTCGACGGTGCTAGGCCTCAAGAATGACGACGTCCTACCAAACAGTTCCGAACATAAAGCGATGTGCTCTTTTATACTCGCAGCCGTCTCGCGAGACTTTCCACATGGCCAAGCAGCGTGCTGGGCGGAACGCGTGTTCGATAATTGCTATGACCGGCTAGAAGAACCTGATTTTCTGCTGCGTCAGTGGACGGCACTGTGCATAGCGCAAATGTGGGCCGGAAATGATGAGATCAAGGTGTATGGCGTGGATCGGGGGACGCAAGATAAATTGATCACGATGCTTTCGGATGATTCGGCTGAAGTGCGTTCGGCGGCTCTGTATGCGCTTGGGACATTTATGGGAGCGGGTGGGTCCGCGGATCCAACGAAGCCCGCGGGGGGTGGAACGGGGACCATGTATCAGTTGGAAGAACGGATCCATTTCAGGATGGAGGTCGCTGTTGCGACGGGTGCGACGCTTGCGATCAAGGATGACGCCAGCCCTATGTGCAGGAAGGAGCTGCTTGTCGTCATTAGTTGCCTGGTGAAGGAGTGGAGGGGGTATTTTGTCGTGTGTGCGTGGTTATATTGGGAAGAGGATCGAAAGTGGCGAGCGGGGATGACAGTACATGCACATGATGATGACGTGACGAATCAGGCTGTGGCGGAGTGGTTGGATAGCTTTGTCGATGATACTTTGAGGGAAGAGAACCGGGTGTTGTTGTCGTCGTTCTTTACCATCTTCGTGGTTTTGCTCGACCTCTCTGTGGACCCGTATACCGAGGTGGCGACGATGGCGCAGACAATTGTGGATTACATTATGGCCCTGCTACTGGAGTCGCCGTTTACGAAGCTCGAGAGCTCGACTTGGGACACACCGCCGACTGCTCCTAACGAGAGGCGCATGCCACCACACATCAACACGGAACGGGTCCGAGTTCCCTCGGTAGCTTCAACAACGGGATTGATGTCTCCATCATCACCCATACCTGAACGCCCCTTACTGACACGGATGGAAACTCATCCTCACCCGCACTCATTAGCCAGTACCCTCAAACGCACATCCTCCTTCGCAAACGCCACATCTTCCTTTATCAAGTCCATCGCTTTCCCTTCCACCTCCTCGGACGACGGCAGGTCCTCCCCGGCCCCTCCCCTCTCCGGATCAACAAGTCTACAAGAACCGATTGACCTCACCAAACCGCCACCACCTAACCTTTACCGCGCAAAATACGAGTCGCCCTATCCCGAACCTTTTGAACGCCCAAACATTGATAGGAAACCCACAAGCTCCCCCCGGTCATCCCAGGACATTCCTTACAATGCGCATGACTTCCAACCCTATCACGTCATGGAGGCATTGATGGAAGAGGATATGGAGCGGCTGCGGGCTCGTCGTCGAGCGGGATTGTATCCGAGACGGAATCATCACCAACATACACATACGAGTGGTTCTGGTACTGGGGGGGGATCGATGCCGAGTCCCAGTAATAGCAGTTTTTCCCGAGATTCGAGTGATAGTAGCGTGATCCTAGGATTGGGTACTGGTGCTGGGATACGGGACGTGCTGCCTTTGCGGAGCACTTTTTATGATTGGTGTTGTGAGTATTTTAAAGAACCACAGATGAGAGTAAGTGTCGATTTTGCCCTGTTTGCTTATTCGCTTCCCGAACTAGAGCTGAGCTTGCGTTTTTGTGTTTATTGTAGCAAACGGAGGCAGACGAACCTGGAAGTGTCCAGTATAATTATCAGGTGTGGAGGCAACAGAGGAATGAGCAGATTAATAGTGAGACACAGGAACAAGCACGTCATGCTGGTGCGTGTATATGGTGTAACTTTATTTTTGAATGAGTTTTTGAGGAAATGTCGCAGAGTACTGTCGGTGGGACAGGCCCGTTGCGACTATACAAACGGGTGGATATCCCCTTACAATGGCTTTCCATTCCTATGATCAGCAGGTTGTTATTGCGAACGAAAGTGATATGATCGGGTATGTTACAATCACAACCAGATTGACTAGACCCCTTGCTGATACAGTACTCAGCGTGTATGATTGGTCAACGCGCAAACGATTAAGCCAGTGGTGCAATGGCAATCCCAGAGGTACAAGTATTACATCTCTACACATCATCAACCAAGACGTCGGTGGTATCATTCTCGTTGGTTCAGGTAAGTACATGAACCTATTTCCCCAACCCAGAGCCCTTTATTGAAGGTGTTTATAATAGCGGAGGGTATCGTTCGGCTTTATCGTAATTTTGACCCCGTGCTGGAGCAAGGACCAGTACAAATTGTTAGTGCGTTCAGGGCACTGAATGAGATTGTCCAGCTGCGACAAGGAGCTGGTATGATCCTTGACTGGAAACAGTCTGCTGGAACCCTTCTCGTCGGTGGTGATTCCCGCGTGATCAAAGTTTGGGACGCGCAAACGGAAACACAGGGACTTGTAAGCATTTACCGCAGCTGTAGTGTAACATCTGAGCTGAAGGGGGTATTTTGCAGGATATGGATACCAATTCTGAGAGTCCAGTCACCGCTATTGCTTCGGATTCGGGTGCCTCCCAGACGTTTATTGCCAGTTTTGCGGATGGTATGGTTAAGATATTTGATCGACGGATTGAAGAGGAGGATTCGATTGTGAGGACGTATTCTGATCATACGTCTTGGGTGCAGAATGTTCGTTGGCACCCACGGGTCGGATTACAGTTCCTGTCAGCAAGGTCAGTGGCAGCTCATTTTGCACCTGTAGTTTGATCCTTATTGGGTTCATAGTCTGGATGGTCAAGTCAAACTGTGGGATATGCGGGGCCACACCATGCCCGTCAAAACATGGCATACCCAACCCCAAGGTCTCTCTGCATTCGATGCTCACCCTCTGACCGGCGTCTTTGCCACGTAAGTTTCGGGCTCCTTGCTCTTCATTTGTCTTCGTATAAATCTCTACTTCCAGATCGTCTGCTGTCACTTCGGGCAACTGGCGAGCTCAGAAAATTAACGTTAGCTCCCTGTCTGATTCGGACCCGCTTTCATCATATCATGTTCAGACTGGATTAATGATGCCTCCCTTGCGTTCCTTGCCATCACTGTCCATCCCGAGACTCGGCTCGCTAGCGTTCCATCCGACTGAGATGCTGTACGGTCTGGGTCAACCTGACGGTTCTAGTAAGCTGCCCTCCCCCCCTTTCATCGAACGGCTACTAATAGGCTTCTTTTAGTCCGTATTATGGGATGTAAACTTGCTTCAACAGAACCTTTGATTTGAATAAGGTGCTCATTGTTAGGCACCACCCTATCTTTTGCTCTTGTATATAATAGTAGTTGTTGTATTTCACTTCGATACCACATAGTTCAGATAGAGTACTATACAGCTCCACTACCGCTATAACTTGTATTGGACGACGAAGCCACCCTTACCCTACAAAGGATATTTATGCGCCAATTCAGTGAGGAAATTGAAACCACCCTCGCGATGATTGTCGGGGTGAACCTCAGGGTCTGGGAAGTTGCCARAGCCGTCACCAGCGGGGAAGAGGTATAGTTGGGGATCATCGTGATTGTAAATTGGCCAAACGGGGGATGTCCCTCCGATATTTGGGTCGAGGTACTTGGTAAACTTGGCCGCGTGTTCCGTCATCAGATAGTAGTTGTCTAGGACAGCGACATCACTGCCATGAGACTAGTAAAGAGTTAGGGACTGTGGCATAAAATGATTGTTATGGGATACACCTACCGATCCGAGTGTTTTCGTTTCTTTGAATTGTTTAGACACTAGTAACAGTTTATCAGTAAGCAAAAGTTGACCAGTCGAAGCCAAGAGCTTACAATAGACCCAGACATTATCCCTTCCGGCCTTGGATAGTTCCTGAGTGAAGAACCGACGGGGGGCTTGGAAGACCATATCACCCTGGAACGCAGAGATCCGCTTGTACTCTCCCGTGAGGGTATTGTTCTTCCCTGTGCCAAATGGTGATCCCTCGCTGGGAGTGTTGGGATAGTGATAAACCAATTTTCTGAGTTCGGTCCTTTTTATTTGCGGAGCCCAAACATTCCTGATCCATGACTTGAACTGGACTGGGAACCTTTTGTCGCGGTATCAGGTGGCGAGCGAAACTCGGGAGGTGAATGGGCTAACACACCCAAGATAAAGAACCGCCAAAGAGAACAGAGTTCCCTCGTCATCAACATTTCCTACAAACACATAGTCTAGTGTAGCCTCAACTCGGATGAGTCGATGATATGACATACCAGTGACGAGGGGGACGTCAGAAACTTTCCCTGCCTCTATCAGCCTATACGGATGATCGGTTAAGAATTCACCGTCGGCCCTAGGGGCCCAGGTGAGCACCAGGGACTGTGTGACGGTGAGATCTACCGAAAACTACGACGCTCAGCACAAATTGGACATACCTTTCTAGAAAAGAAGCCATCAGTTGCATTGACGGCGTCTCGAAGGCAGTCCAAGTCGGCATCACGAAGGCAAGTGAGCTTGTCTGCCGCGTGATTACAGCCAACCACTTCAGTAATGAGGTCAAAACTATCCTAATACCGGGTTTATCAAAGTGAGCTACTTTTCTGATATTACAAGTACTTACTTGTCCGTTTTCAATATCACCAACAGGAAGTGGAGCCCCGGACTGAGCGAAAACACCGTGGAACAAACCAGAGCTATCCCCGTCGTGAGCTAGCATTTGCAGAGACGCCGAAATGGCTCCAGCAGATTGACCCCATCTAGGCAGTAATTAGCTACCAAATAGCAAAACGCTAGCAAAGTCCAACACTCACAAAACCACCTGGCCAGGGTCACCACCAAAGGATCTGATATACATTTGCACCCAGCGCAAAGCCTCTCGCTCTGCCTTTCACATGAGACAGATGAACGTTTCTTAGTAAATGAATAAGGCTTACGGTCCCGCAATCCGACATTGCCAACCCCACCATCTTTGACTTCCTTTCCGGCAAGGAAACCGTACGCTGACCATCCTCCAGTAATCTGTATGAAAGAAGAATAAACATACACATACCAGAAACTCTGGGATATGTACAACCAAATCAGATTACACGACAACAGTGATATAGCATATATGCGCACCGATAATTGAACGAGACAAACATCACATCCTCTCCGTTTTCGACTGATTTTTCAACCATAGCTTTACCCATCCGATCCCACCTGATTAATATAGGTCAGCATATTTTTTGCAAAGAGAGTTATCGACCCACGTCTGACTGTCACCAATGAGAAAGCCACCTGAAGAACTTGTATATCAATGTCAGCTCAATGATACTGGCGATGGGGGTACCTCCATAAATGTACTAATAAAGTCATTTATCTTTCATACATTCGTCGTGATGGACTATAGACGGTACTTACAACAGCTACTGGTAGTCGAGAGCTTGGAGTGGCAGTTGCAGGCCTGATGATGTTAACGGACAGGCCTATAACATGGACGTCTCGTGTTATGCTCTAATAGTAAGTTCATATGACCTTAGACGCACAATCCTCGCTCTGGTTTTTTGGCACTGGTATTGTCAGATTAAATTGCTTCATGATTACTTTCATAGTGGGCGTGGCGGTAGTCATTATGTCTTGCTGKATACACGCTGGGCCATACTCGGTAGCGTCGATCTCTCCGACATACGCCTTCAAGGGCTGAGGTAGGTCAAAGCGAGGAGCCGCTGCAAAAGGGATACCAAGGAAAGACTGGGTTATACCGCCATCATTGTTGACACCGATGACAGTTGCGGTCCCCAACGAGACCTCAGGGGTGGGTGGATCCTGAAAAGCGAGGAGGAGTTGAAGAGCACGAGAGAAGAGAGAAGAGAGCGTGAACATTGCTTCACGATACTCTGAGGAGTATTCATGGCCAGAGGATCTATTTATCTTGGAGCCTGAAGCGCCAAAAATCGGATGCAAGTGTTTCAAGATGACATTTGGAGTAAACTTCAATTCCAATGGAAGCAGCAAATAACCAAATGGAAGGGAACCTGCAGCAAAAGCTCCAGAACCATTGGCGGGCGGACCTTGGGGCGATTGAGAGGAGCCGAAAGTCAACATCCGAATCGATTGCCAGCTCTCAAACGTTTGTTCCAGCCTTAGGACATCGATGAATATCCTCAGAGCGGAAATGGAGCAATTTTGATAACGCAAAACGCAGAACAATATTGGCAAGCCTCGAACGCACAACCGATTTTTGGAATAAATCTGCAGGGACTCTGGGTGTCATTTTCTTGACCGCCCTGCGCGTTACATAAAAAGTGCCTCCTGACACTGCGTGAGCCTGGCGGCAACTCATTTCAAACAGGTTCATTATTGTTTCGTTGCAGTCTGCATGGACAATTCATACGGTGTCGACCAGAAACGTGACAAAAACTTCGGCTCCGAGTTAGATACGAGGGATAACGGCAAGATCACCGTGAGAGGCGGCCGCCAAGCCCAGAGTCGACCGAGCATTGAGGCGGGCAGAATACCACCTTAAGTATAATCCCCCTGGCTGCGGCGGCTCATGGCACCATCATGCATACATGGATGACTTATATGACAATAAACCTGACATGTAGAAATATGAATGTCCGACAGACTCAAGTACTTGTATGGCGCGACAACTATTTTACTCTATACACAGGAGACCGCTAGGCCGCATCATTGAATCGAAGGTAGAACAGATTCAGAATCGGTGTAATTTTTCAATATAAATATTTCCTTTTATAGTAATCGATTAAACCCTTGCTACCTTCGGTACTGTGTATCGATCCTAGCTTGTCTCCAGTGATACTTCCAGAAATACTAGTGTTTATTCTACATGTACTTCATAAGCTAAATGATAAAAAGACATAAGGTATCATGCTCACAAATATAGGTAGTAGGGAAAACTATCTTACTAATTCGCGAAACAACACAATCAGTCAAAAGCGCATGGAATGGCCAATGATAGATAGTGAAAATCTCACACGTAAATGTAGGCCCGAGTCGTAGAGATGAGTTGGCATACTTTCATTGCGCTGATGCTTTTCTACCTGGTGTGTATAGGCACTTATGGTCTCGATCTCATGATAATTGTTACTAGAATATAACACATCGGGATCGGTTGCCGGCACCCTGACGGTGTCCTGCCGCTGGCTCGGTAGGGCGCCGCAAAGGGAGCTCTTGTCAGCCTCAAATATCTCGTATCCTACACGGAGCCGAAGTTTTTGTTACGTTTCTGGTACGCACTCCAATTCATACCATGCCCACAAAAGCATGGCGCACTCAGCGCAGAGGCGCCTCCGCGTTCGATGCTCACTCTCTGACGGGCATCCGACCGCTACATAAGCCTCGGGTTCGGTACCTCGTTTCCTCCTATCTCTATTTCCACTTCCAGACTGTCTGTTACCGGCTCTGGCAACTGGCGGGCTCAGAAGAACATCCTCAACTCCTTGCCTGATTCAGAGCCGCTTTCATTATACCATGTTCAGACAGGATTAACAATGCCTCCCTTACGTTCCTTGCCATCATCGTCCATCCCGAGACTCGGCTCGTTGGCCTTCTATCCGGCTGGCGTGATGTATGGGCTTTGGTCAATGTGTGAGTCTGCAACCGAGGACGTAAGGACGACGGAGCAGAGCGTTGTCTTAGTCCGTGGGTGCCACCGTCACGGCGGTCAGCCCTCCGTCCTCTAACCGTCCTCATCCACATCATGGCTGCTGGCTGGCGCTGCCGCATTCGCACCCACGCTGTGACCCGCATATGCCCGTGGCCTCACCCCAAAGTATGACGCCTATTCTGTACAAGGTTTCGCGTTAGCGCGGTGCTTGGTCGCCACATTGCGTTTTCCTCATTCACTATTTTGAGCTTTTAGAGCATGAGCTGTTTGTACTDATTATTGGTAGACGTACTCAGCGTTACGCTCGTTATGCGAACCGCTAATATATTTTCGTACCTATTGGTAGACGTACTACACAACATTTTAGTTATAGTTATTTTAGTTAATAACGTTTTTTACTCACCTCAGCGTTACGCTCGTTATGCGAACCGCTGAGGTTTGTTTATCTACTAGGGTCCTTTTTATGTGAAAATGAAACTGTATAGTTATGACAAAAACGGAACGCCGGCACACGGAATATGAAATACGYGTGCCGGTGTGTGTGCAGACTTGTTCTGCTTTTGTTGAGAGAATCCGGAAAAGGAAATGCCGGAGTCGCTGCGCCTCGCCAACACTCCCCCAGGCGTCGCGACTATTAGGTAGTTCGGTTTTTCAGTCCTCCTCGGTCTCCTTATCTTCCCTCTGCCCTTCCATCAGCCCTAGGCTCGTGACGTGCCGCCTAGTCGCATCTCGTGGGAGGGCCTTAGTGAGGAGGTYGGCAATGTTTTCTTCACCAGGGATATGCGTTGGCTGGAACTCCCCCTCGTCCACCTTCTCCTTTACGAAGTGGTACMGGACCGATATGTGTTTTGTCCTTTTGTGGCCTCGGTAAGTCTTTGTGAGATCAATAGCGCCATTGTTATCAATGTTGACGTTGATCGGGCGCGTTTGTGGCAGTGCAATTTCGTCGAAGAATGCCGACAACCACATTGCTTGTTGAACTGCACGTGAGGTTGCCATGTATTCAGCTTCGGTGGTTGACGTGGCCACCGTTTCTTGTCGTTTGGTCGACCATGAGACGGGTCCTCCTCCAACAAAAAATACGTGTCCCTCGGTTGATCGTCGTGTGTCTTTGTCACCAGCGAAATCGGAATCGACATACCCAATCGGTTGCAGACTGGCTCCTCGCCGGTAGGTTATTCCATAATCTAGAGTCCCTTTGACGTATGCGAGTACATGCTTCATTGCCTCCCAGTGCGTTCTCCCAGGGTTTTGTGCATAGCGTGATAGGAGGTTGACTGAATATGATAGGTCAGGTCGAGTCCCTACTTGGAGCCACATTAGCGACCCCAACGCCTCTCGGTATGGTACGTTCTTCATCTCCTCAGACTCCTCATTGGTTGATGGGCAGTCGTCCTTCGATAGCGCAATACCTACAGGTAGCGGGACCGATTTTGCCTTGCATCTTGACATGCCAAACCTCTCCAGCACCCTCTCTGCATATGCCCGTTGGGATAATCTAATCCCGTCGTTTGTTTCCTCCACTTTAATCCCAAGCATGTGGTCCACCGTTTTCATAACTTTCACCTCGAACTTCTCCCCCAACTCCCGTTTTGCTGTCTCTGCCTCCTCGCGGCTTGTCGAAATCCCCATAGTATCATCCGTATAGGTCACGCTTATCGTATGTTGTCCGTCAACTCCTTTTCTTGACCGAATGGTTGGTTCGGCACGAGATTGGTGGTATCCGAGCGATTTGTAAGTGTTCCCAAGRGTCCTGAACCAGTCATGCGCTCCTTGCATTGTTCCGTACAGGGTTTTATGGAGCTTCCACACCTTGTCTCCTCCCCCCTCCTTAAAACCCACCGGCTGTTCCATGTACACCTCAAACGCGATGTCACTATTCAGGTATGCCGCCACAAAGTCCAGTTGCCACAAGAACAGACCACGAGAAGCGGAAATCGCGACGATGAGCCGGAAAGACTCCAGGCGAGCTGTAGCTGCGTAAGTGTCATCAAAATCCACCCCCTGCACCTGCGTAAAACCCTTCGCTACCAATCGCGCCTTCCTCTTCACCAAACAGCCATTACCGTCAAATTTTGGTGCGAAAACCCACTTCGATGCCACCACGTTCTTCCCCATCGGCCTATCCACCAAAGTATAAACCCCCCGAGCCTTCATCATTCCCACCTCATCCATCATAGGACCCATCCAAGCCTCCGGCTCTTCCATCGCTTCGCGAAAATTTTGAGGGATCTTGAGTCCACCCATGAACACCATAAATGCCCCTGGTACGTGGCCCCCTCCCTCACGAGACATGTACTCCTGGGACTCAATCAGACGCTTTGAAGGTCGGGTCTCACGATGCGAACGTCGTAGCRCCAAGGGTGCATCCGGGGCACCTCCCCCAGCATCTGCCTCTCCCCCGGCCCCATCAACCTCTATCAGCCTCGTTACTTCCTCCTCAGAGGACGTATCATCATTAGTGATAATATCACCAGTGCCACCGTCAATGTTCATTGTGGGTCCTGCAAAGTCTCGGTCTTTGGTGTCATCACCCTGGGTAAGTGGCCGTGTAATAGCCCCAGTTGATTGCACGTCCAATGTCCCCACCGGTAGGGGGTCCTCATCATCCCCCCATTCCACCCGTTCAGGACCCTTCGTGAAGTTCGTTGGCCCCTCGTCAAAAGTGACATTGCGCCCACTGTATACGGACCCAGTTGTTCGGTCAAGGAGTTTGTAGCCCCCTCGTCCAAAATAGCCAATCAGTACTAATCGAGTTGCCCTAGGGCTGAGTTTCGAGTTGGCTAGCTCCACAGGGACATTCACATATGCAGTAGCTCCAAAAGGCCGAAGGTGAGCGACACTCTGTCGTTGCCCAAACCAGTGTTCTGCAGGTACAGAATCGGGATGTCGCTTTGATGGTATCAGGTTCCGGACATATACTGTAGTTCGGACCGCCTCAGGCCAGTACTTCGGTGGTAACCCAGACTCCACAAGCATCGACCTTGCAGAGTCCAAAATGGTGCGCATGCTCCGCTCCACCGCGCCATTCTGCTGATGTGCATAGGCCRTGGTAAATTCCATTCGTATCCCAACRCCTCGGGTGTATTCCTCCCACAGCCTGTTGTTCCACTCCCGTCCCCGGTCACACCGTACCACCTTCAACTTATGGCCTGTTTGTCTCTCCGCCTCCACATGAAAAGCCCTAAAGACCTCCAAAGTACTCTCAGCTGATTTCTCAGGTAAGAACTCCACTTTGCGAAAAGATGATGCGCCATCCATCAATAACATAAAGTAACGTGATCCCCCAGCAGACTTGGTGGGCGATGGTCCCCATAGGTCGATATGTACACGCTCCAGGATTTCGGATTCATGACRGACTTCACCATCGTATGGCCTTGCATGGGATTTACCAAAAATGCAGTCCTCGCAGGTTCCCCCCATGTCCAGCTGACCAAGAATAGTTAGGCCATCAACAAGCCTCTTCTGCGCCATGTTTCGAAGAGAGTCAGCRCCAGCATGTCCCATCCTCCTGTGCCACACGTCAAAACCAACTGGCTTGTTCTGCGATCTCGCCACCAACACCCGGGGAGGCTCCACTATGTTCACAACATACAGTCCACCTTTTAACTCTCCCCGTACTGCCAATCGCCCATCACCGAAGTGCAATTCGACACTTTCGGGACCAAAAGAGGCAAAGAGTCCCCGAGCGCAGATCTGTGGTATCGAGATCAAGTTCGACCGTAGGGTAGGTGTGTGTAGGACTTCATGTAAAGTGAGGTCAATCAACCTCCCCTCTGCTGTAACAATCATTCTAACCGTCCCACTTCCTATTACAGGGAAATTTGTCTCTGCATCGGCACCACTACCAAGGTATGGTTGCTCAAACTTGGTATATTCAATGAAGTCTTCACGCTGGGTGAAGCAATGATTTGTTGCTCCTGAGTCAATTACTGTAGTGACGGTTTCGAATTTGTCGTGGATAGGAGTTGTTTTGGTCATAAGTATAACCACATCTTTGGAGGTGCTGACCGTTGCTTGGCCATCTGGATCACCGACAGTTGTGTTAAAGGACCGGGGTTGTTGGTTGGGGGGAAAATGATTGTTACGGGGTTGTTGACTCGCTGGTTGAGCCTGGTTTCTGCGACGTCCAAAATTCGGTGGGAACTGGCCTGGTTTTCCCCCACCTGGCCAGTAACAATCCTCAATTGAGTGTCCAGTACGGCGGCA
>JAECYV010000001.1:104499-167011 GCA_023014305.1 Lepiota subincarnata | reverse complement strand
ACTAATTTATGTATGTGGGATAAATCAATAGAGTTGTGAGGTGGCATAGAGGGAGAAAGGAAGAGAGGATGCGGAGGGATCTGTGCGCCCACGCAATCTGATAGGGGATCAAGGAGAGCTGTGCACAGCAACAGAGTGGCTTCACCTCGGCTGGTAATTGAAGTAGCAAGATAGGTTCATTTTTATGACATGAGAAAAATCTATTGAATAACACATTTTCTGTTGCATATCTTTGTCTTTTRTACCCGGAGGAGGTGTGATACATCACATATTGCTCTAATATTGTATCCTAACATGCCAAAAAGACACTCACCAGCAGTGCTATCTGGTCGTTTTACATTGTGTTCAGGCCCCTGACGTCAGTCACAACTTATTGTAGATGTGGGAAGACTTCAATCCCTCATCAATTGCATCCGGACACATTGACTCCTTCATACCTCCTTCTTTTTCCCTCTATGCCGCCTCACAACTATATTTATTTACCTATATAACTTAGTACAAACAGCTCATGCCCTAAAAGCTCAAAAAAATAGTGAATGAGGAAAGCGCAATGTGGTGACCAAGCACAGCGCGAAACCCGAGATGTGACGGGAATAATACTTGTACAAAATAAGCATCATACAAAGTAACTAGGACCGCGCCACGGGCTCCCAGCCCGCCCCGCGGCTCCTCTCGACTCTTGCGGTCGGCACCCTGCCAAGCAGGGAAGCCATTTGGGTTTTAGCCCACCTCGACCTCTGTTCCTTATTCCCTTTGCGTATTGTCCTCCCACTCGCGTGCGCTCTCTGTGAAGTAGCGCCGGCCCGCCGCGTTCAAATGAATGTTTTATATCGATAACGCCGGTTTAGTGAAGTGTAAGGATAAAGACAGATTATTTAAGAAAGTCCTCCCTTTCGTAGACCGGCTACTAATACCTTTCCTTTAGTCCGTATTATGGGATGTACAGTACACTCGCTCCAACAGAACCCTCTAATGTTGTACGGTCTCGGTCAACCTGACGGTTCTAGTAAGTTGCCCTCCCTCCCTTTCATAGAACGGTTACTAATAGGCTTCTTTTAGTCCGAATTATGAGATGTAAACTTGCTTCAACAGAACTTCTGATTTGAATGAGGTGCTCATTGTTAGGCACCACCCTATCTTTTGCTCTTGTATATAATAGTTGTATTTCACTTCGATACCACATGGTTCGGATAGGGTACTATACAGCTCCACTACCGCTATAATTTGTATTGGATGACGAAATCACCCTTACTCTACAAGGGATATTTATGCGCCAATTCAGTGAGGAAATTGAAACCACCCTCGCGATGATTGTCGGGGTGAACCTCAGGGTCTGGTAAGTTGCCAGAGCCATCACCAGCGGGGAAGAGGTATAATTGGGGATCATAGTGATCGTAAATTGGCCAAACGGGGGATGTCCCTCCGATATTTGGGTCTAGGTACTTGGTAAACTTGGCCACGTGTTCCGTCGTCAGATAGTAGTTGTCCTTGACATCGACATCACTGCCATGAGCCTAGTAAAGAGTTAGGAATTATGGCACAGGATGAAYGTTATGGGATACACCTACCGATCCGAGTGTTTTCGTTTCTTTGAATTGTTTGGACACTGGCGGTAGAACATCAATGAGCAAAAATGAACCGCGAGAAGCTGAGGCCTTACAGTAAACCCAGACATTATCCCTTCCAGCTTCGGATAGCTTCTGGGTAAAGAACCGACGGGGGGCTTGGAAGACCGCATCCCCCTGGAATGCAGCGATTCGCTTGTACTCTCCATTGAGGGTGTTGTTCTTCCCTGTGTCAAATGGTGATCCCTCGCTGGGAGTGTTGGGATAGTGATAAACCAATTYCTTCATTTCAGCTGTTGTTATATTTGACATCCACACATTCTTGATCCACAATTTGAACTGGATCGGAAAACTTTTCCCGTGGTGTCAGGGCGTGAGCGGAACTTGGCAGGTTGAAGGAAGGAACATACGCAAGATAAAGAACCGCCAAAGAGAACAGAGTTCCCTCATCATCAACATTTCCTAGAAATACATAGTTCAATGTCACCTCAGCTCGGAGGAGTCGATGATATGGCATACCAGTGACGAGGGGGACGTTAGCAACCTTCCCCTGCTCAACTAACCTGTATGGAGTATCGGTCAAGAATACACCGTCGGCCCTGGGGGCCCATGTGAGCACCAAGGACTATTTGGCAGTGAGCTCTAAGGAAACCTACAATGCTCAGCACAAATTGGACTTACCTTTTTAGAAAAGAAGCCGTCGGTTGCATCGACGGCGGCTCGAAGGCGGCCTATGTCGACATTGCGAAGACAATTGAGCTTGTCTGCCTCGCGATCACAGCCAAGAATTTCAGCAATGAGGTCAAAACTATCCTGAGACCCGGTTTATCAAAGCGAGCTACATTTCCCGCCGTTAAGATAACTTACTTGTCCGTTTTCAATATCACCAACAGGAAGTGGAGCCCCAGACTGAGCGAAAACACCGCGGAACAGGCCAGCATTATCCCCGTCGTGGGCTAGCATCTGCAGAGACGCTGAAATGGCTCCGGAAGACTGGCCCCATCTAGGTAGCAATTAGTCACCGATCGGGAAACACTTGGGGATTCTGACACTCACAAAAYTACCTTGCTAGGATCACCACCAAAGGATCTAATGTACCTTTGCACCCAGCGCAAAACCTCTCGCTCTGCCTGCATTTGAGATAAACGAACGTTTTCTCAATAAAGAGCACCTACGATCCTGCAATCCGACATTACCAACGCCGCCATCCTTGACTTCTTTTCCGGCAAGGAAACCGTACGCTGATCATCGTTCAGTAATCTCTGTGAAAGAACTTGAACAAAGGTGCACCTACCGGAAACACTGGAGTGTTGTACAAAACCACAGTTAGACTACATGACAACAGTAAGAACTGCATATAGGCTCACCGATAATTGAACGAGACAAAGATCACGTCTTCTCCATTTTCGACTGATTTCTCGACCATAGCTTTGCCCATCCGATCCCATCTGATACATATCAGCACAGTTTCAGGAAGAGGCCTCCAGACCTACGTCTGGCTTTCACCAATGAGAAAGCCACCTGAGGAATTTGGATATTAGGTATTGTCAACTCAATGATGCTAGCGATGGCGGTACCTCCAAGAAAGTGCTAGCATATTCATTTATATTTCATAACTTTGTCGTATTAGACTCAGCGGTACTCACGACAGCTACTGGTAGTCCAGAGTTTGCAGTTGCAGTTGCAGGCCTTATGATGTTAAGGGACAGGCCTACAATATGGGCCTCTCTTGTTAGGCTCTAATAATAGGTTGATATGACCTTTACGCACAATCTTCACTCTGGTTTTCGGGCATTGGTACCGTCAAATTAAGCTGCTTCATGATCATTTTCATAGTGGGTGTGGCGGTAACCATGACGTCTTGCTGGATGCATGCTGGGCCATACTCGGTAGCGTCGATCTCCCCAACATACGCCTTCAAGGGCTGAGGCAGATCAAAACGAGGAGCCCCTGCGAATGGGATACCTAGGAAGGACTGGGTTATACCGCCGTCATTGTTTATACCGGTGACAGTTGCGGTCCCCAACGAGACCTCAGGAGCGGGTGGATCCTGAAAAACGAGGATGAATTGAAGAGCACGAGAGAGAAGAGAAGAGATCGTTAACATTACTTCACGATACTCTGAGAGGTATTCATGGGCCAGACGATCTATTTATCCTGAGCAAGAAGCGCTGAAAATCGGAAGTAACTGTTTCAAGATGATAGCTCCAATAGAAGCTGCAGCTCATAACTCAATGGAAGAGAAGCTGCAGCAAAAAATTCCAGAAACCCCGGCAATCGGACCTTGGGGGAGGTTGAAGGGAGCCGAAAATCAATGTCGATCAGTAGCCTTGTAACAATGGGGCCACAGTCCCCGCAAAGCATTTGCTCTGCAATAGACGTTTGTTCTAGTCCAGGACGTCGAGGAATATTCTCGGTGTAGACATAGAGCGACTTCAACAAGAGCGTAGGCTAGAGGARCGGAATAACATTGGTAAGCCTCGGCCACATAACTGATTTGGATTGATCTGCAGGAAGCCATCTTTACGCTCGGGGATAATGTACACGAAGCGAAAGATATCCGAAATCTGCTCTCGCTGTGGTTGTGGCAATAGTACGGCGAGGAGGCGTTTTGAAGTGTGGATAAGGCTGACACGACGCAGAGCATGTGCGAGAAACGAAAAGCGAGGCTTCGGGTGCCGAGTAACGCTGTCAAAGATAACTGGACATGCTGGGGCGTTATCAAATTCGGTCCATGGTCCAGAGGTGACGGAGGTTGGAGTGACCATTAAATGCTCAGTTAATTGAAATGACTATAAATTATTGTAAAGGTGAAATAGGTTATCCTGCCCCTATCGTCCAAAGCAAAATTTGAGTTCATTTCCCAGGCAGTAGCTACCGAGTCCGATGGCCATGTCTCAGATGAAGTAAAAGTCTACTCGGAATATGGGAGAATTAACAGCCGTTGAAAAAGGACAGTGTTTTCCTTTTTTTGCTGCATAAGCATGGTTGCCAACCGGCCAATCTCTGGTGCACCCGCAGAGGTTCAATTACATTTGTAGCATAGTAATCTTCATTGGAACTTTGTTCTCAGTGGGCAGAGAATTTATTGTTGACTGTGAGGTCTCGATCGCACTCTCGAATATGACACAATATGCGTGAAGCTCTAGCATAAAATTTCCCACCTAGGAGAATAATGTGCCACGGAGTGGCAAGAGCATGGTACCCCTCATTCCCCTCCCACAAATGATGATCCTGATATCCCAATGTCCTATGCTTACATGCCAACTCACCGGTAAAGGGGCGCCAGGAATGGTACTCAGACGGCTACAATGGCTAAGGCTGCATTATCGTTACATTATCAATCCTTTATCAACGAAGATTGTGCGAAGCCGAAGTTCCACATGACGCACCTGCCAYGTCCTGGAATCCTGGCACCCTAACCACTTTACGGAACCCCATGTACGGAGCCTCGACCGAGCCTGCCTACCTGTACGTTGTTGGATCTAGAAGTTTGCCCACCGGTGAACTTGCACTCATGCCGGCCTGTTCTCAACCAATTGTCCGAGCTCCACTCAACCTCCCTGCGAGATGCCTTTGTGGTGAATAACTCACCATGCTTTGTTGTTACAACAATTACACAACCCCCTCGTGACGTCTGTTTTGTTTGCTTGCTGCGAGATAGCGTTTGATAATGGCAAAAGGAATCATGTCCCAGTGCACCAAGCAGGGGCGAGCAGCGGCGCCAACGGGATTGATGTTGGAATGACCAGCGCTTGCTCCATTCCCTACCCTTGTGAGCATTCTTATTATTCTTGATGTATCGTCCCTTAATTGTTATCTAAGTGGGACCCAAGACGAGAACCCGTGCGCATCTAAGGGTGCCTATTTTCTTGCTTTGATATCCTGTCCCGGCACTTGGCCCTGTTCAGACATGAAATGGTGTCTCTCACGAGCAAATCGTACCCCAGCTGCGAACAATCTCCCAGGAGAAACTCTGATAGCAATTTACTCGCCCAATGTAATCACCCTTTGGAATATCAGTCTCGTTGCTTGTACTCAAGCGGAGCAATGGGCGGTTCCAGGAAGATGTTGAGATGAGGACGGCGCCAGAGCTTCAGGGATGATTTGCCGAGTATTAGTTGTCTATGGGGGATATGAATTACCGCTTTCCCCCCACATCAAGAAGCTATCTAGTGTGGCGCCGTGGTCCCTTTGCCGTTCAAGTGTCCTAGGATCACTCCCATCTYCCCAAAGTCTTCCCCTCTCTTGCACACTTTGCCAGCTCTCCACATCACCTCCTCAAGAAGGGCCCGCCCAGCATAAGCTAGTCCGGCCTGAACAATTCGAAGAGCTTCACATTAAAGTAAACACCTGCTATTCTATATAATTCCTTTTGTGTCGCCCCAATTTTGCTAGCTTCCTCTCTATGTTTTCCATAGGGCTAGAGATGTGCCCAGTGAGAGCACAGAAGATCTCTACTGCTGGACTGGGATTTTCGATTCCATGATCTTGGTGGTCCGCTCAATCACCCCAAGGCTGATTGTTATGAAAAGCACGTTTTTTTCGGACCTATCTAGTCCTCGGCATGTTGACATTTCAGCACCCAAGGCTATTACAGTCGAACCCCTCATCAACCCATACAACTCGGTTACACTGTCAAGTTATGGGTTATCGGAGGATATGGGGTATCAGGAATGGCTAAAAATAGACTCCAAAATTTGAGGAAAACCCCAATATTATATGTTTATTTATTTATGACYGAAATACGCAGTAAGCTGAGTCGGCACCAGGGATTTGGACCTTTCCAAACAGATCTGTCGTTTAAAAGAAGAAAGAATTGCCTCCATCTCACACGCTACTGGATCACTCATATTGTCGATGCACCTGCCAACTACAGCTGTGGCCTGGAGTATGTCATGGTGTGATGGACCAGCCTCGAAGGATGCATTGTCCTCAGCATCGTCATCCCCCCATTCACCACCCCCTCCTGTGCTACTTGTGATTCCATGACAGCCATAAAAATATCTTTTTCATTTTTGCAAGATATTCAGCCTTTTTTAACGAATTCAAGTGGTTTTAAAGTCATGGGGTTGAAGAGTGTATTTACAAGTGGACGCAAATCCAACATACAATGTTGTTGGAATGCTTAGTTACAAATATGGGATGGGGCACGAGTAGGGCGGGTTACTGACTAAGCCACTAGCACTGGTGCTGGATCCCAAAATGTATGGGTTTTGCTGAAAAAAGGTATGGGGTATGGGGTATTGCGGATCTATGGGTTATGGGTTGGATTTCCCCGCATTCCAACTTGGGAACTTGAAAAACCTATGGGGTATCACAGGATATGGGTTTTCGGAGGTATGGGAAAGGAGGGTTTCGACTGTAAATAGCAATTGTGGATCATAGACATGACAGCTTCACTTTTATTCCATCATGAACACCATAACCATAAACATACTCTTATGCCCACTGAATCCCATGCTACACATCACAAACAATCTTGAAAAGATGTCCGGGGACAATAAACCCTCTGGATGCCATAGCGTACACCTGCTTGAGCTGATCAGTCGATTCATTTGGGACTTCTTCTGCGAGTGTGCATGCTGGTGTGAGAATCTTACGGTCGACCTAGGCAACCATCTTCCAGCTCTGCAAGAGATGTTCTTTGACATCTTAGACGTATTTCCCTATTTAAGACGCCCTTCCTTTTCTAGCCTTATCTGAGGTAGCTCGGGGCCACCACTAGCCACGTAAATGAGCATAGCAGTAATAAATCTAATCCATGGGTACCCCGACAATGCTACGGACAGTACAGCTCACGGATCTCACCGCTGTTTCCCTTTGTCGAGTAATCGATTTACCTCTCCGAATCAGCTATTTCAAGCTATAATATGGCCAATTAATCGTTCCGTTTTGTTGCAGACTCGGCGAGGACGAGGAAAACCACTCCGTCCATGTTGTAGAACTTGAGAGTTTATGTCAGCGCCGTGAGACTCCACTAATGCTTCATTTCCCCAATGTCACGGAAGAGACGTTAGGGAGATTGCAATCCTATCCTGAGCCGCATGAAGTCATGAAACCCGAAATTAGCTGTGTATTTTATCAACAAGTTATATCCATTGTTTTTCAGTCGATTATACCAGCGTATTGAACATTCTCGTGTTTCCTCAGGTTCTCCTGGGGCTGCTGATGGATCTGAGAGGCTTTTTCGAGTGATTATGATCTAATGAACCTATTGAACGCTTGGACAATCGACGGTTGAATGAGTGCTGCGGTCCCCTTTCGTGGTAGTGTATGTCACGTGCTGTCACACAGGGGCGTACAAATCATAGACAACGAGAAGGCGGATAAAAGTTTTATTTTATTTTGACTCCGCATACCGCGCAGTTTTAGTAGAGAGTAATATACAATTCCGCTACAGCAGTAACTACTGCTTTTTTRTGTCAGAGGGTAATCCACCTCTCATCCTACAAAGGATACCGATGTGCCAGTGCAGTGAGGAAAGCGAAATGAGCATCCCGATGTTCGTCAGGTAGAACTTGGGGGTTTGGTAGTTTGCCAGAGCCATCACCAGCCGGGAAGAGATATAAGTAAGGATCATAAAAGATGTACTCTGGCCAAGGAAGGGTAGTCCCTCCAAGATTTGGGTCGAGATGTTTTGTAAACTTGGCTGCATGATCAATCATCAAATAGTAGTCGGATGCAACGCTGACGTCGCTGCCATGGGACTAGTGAGAGATTAAAATGTGTAAGGCAGGATCAACATTATTATTTTGTTAAATTCCCACTCACCGATCCAAGTGGCGACGTTTCCTTGAATTGTTTGGACACTGTTGGTAGACCCTGTCAGTAGGTGGAATGACAGCTTCAAGCTTCAAGCTTACAGTAAACCCAAATGGGATTCCTTCCAGCCATGGAGAGTTCCTCGGTGAAGAACCTACGTGGTGCTTGGAAAACCATGTCACCTTGGAATGCGGAGACCCGCTTATACTCCTTTGTCAGAGTGTTATTCCTTCCTGTGTCGAACGGCGATCCTCTGCTGGGTATACCGGGATAGAAGCCCGTTAATACTTCCAGTTCAGCCCATGAAATCTCCGGGATCCAAATATTTTTGATCCATGACCGGAACTGGGGTGGGGACCTTTACGCCACATCAGACGAGCGAAACTCGTGAAGGTAAGGGCAACGTACTTAATATCAAGAACAGCCAAAGAAAACAGGGTTCCTTCATCGTCAACATTTCCTAGATACAGATGTCCTATTGTTAGCCCAGCCTAAATAGACGGACGAGAATTGAGCACACCAGTAACGAGGGGAACCGGAGAGACCTTTCTGTCTCCGATCAGTTTGTATGGGTTATCGGTTAAGAAGTCCCCATCAGCCCGAGGAGTCCAGGTAAATGCCAGAGACTATATAGCTGTGAGCTTTACAAGAAACCTTAGCGCTCAGCAATGGTCAGCGTGACCTTTTTAGAAAAGAAGCTGTCAGTTGCATTGACGGCGTATCGGAGTTTATCCAGGTCGGCATTACGGAGGCAATGAAGCTTGTCGGTCCTATGTCCACACCCGGTCATTTCGACAAGGAGGTCAAAACTAGCCTAGTATCGGGTTATGAGTAGAGCCGTACTGCTCGTACCAGAAGGACTCACTTGTCCATTTTTAATATCACCAACAGGAAGTGGAACTCCCGACTGAGTAAAAACACCATGGAACAATCCAGAATCATTCCCGTCATAAGCCAACATCTGCAGAGATGCTGATATAGCTCCTGCAGATTGACCCCATCTAATTAGGGGCTCGTTAGCGAGCAGCAGATCGCCTGCATATTCTAGTACTCACAAAACCACCCTGCCAGGGTCACCACCGAAGGATGCGATGTATTTCTGCACCCAGTGTAAAGCCTCTCTCTCTGCATTTCATATATCCACCTGAGATAACGCAGATATTCGCCAACGGATGGGTGAAACTCACGATCCCGCAACCCGATGTTCCCAACACCGCCATCTTGAGCTTCCTTTCCAGCAAGGAAGCCGTACGCTACGTCGTCTGTCAGGAAGCCCTGTGAAAGAAGGACAGATATACACATACCGGAAAGGCTAGCATATACAATTAACTGAGTCGGAATGCGTGATAACAGTGGGGCTGAATAGGGGACATACCGATAATTGAATGAGACAAACATCACATCTTCTCCATTTGCGATCGATTTCTCGACCATAATTTTGCCCATCTGATCATATCTGGTACAGGTCAGCCTAGCCTTCACGAACGGGAACGCCGACTCACGTCTGACTGTCACCAATGAGAAAGCCATCTAAAAATCTCGGGTGTCAGGTTATGCCAGCTTAAAGATGCTAGTGATAGCAGCACCTCCATAAAACCACTGGTAAATTTGTTCCTTGATCAAACGCTTGTTATGCCAAGGTATTAGGGGTACTTACGACGGCTACTGGCAGTCGAGACCTTCGAGTTGCAGTTGCAGGCCTGATGACGTTGATAGACAGACCTTGAATAGTGCAGGGGTCAGATTGGGATATTGGTATTGAAGGGGACATTTTACATACAGTCCTCGCTCTGGCGTTCGGGAACACGAATTTTAAACTCCAATTCYTCCACCTCCGCTTTCATACTTTCAGTAGCCGTAGTCATTACATCGTGCTGAATGCATGCTGGCCCATACGCGGTGCCATCGATCTCCCCAACATATGCTTTCACAGGTCGAGGTCGGTTGAAGCGAGGGGCCGCAGCGAAAGGGATACCAAGAAAGGACTGAGTTACGCCACCCTCGTTGGCAATGCCAACGACCTTCGCAGTCCCTAACGAGACCGTAGGGACGGGCGAGCCCTGAAGAGCGAGGATGAATTGAAGAGCGCTTGAGATGAGAGAGGACAGCATCCCCTTCACAATATTCCACAACGGTGGAGTAGGAGTAAGAGGGTGTATTTATCCTGGGACAGCAGTCGAAGGCGGGCGCCTCGAGTGACAGCTTGAATGGTTCCGGTGGTCCATGGATGGGCGAAACACGCAAGCAACCGAATAGAAGAGGAGAATCCACTCCAGAACTCTAAACACGAGTGCGGCGTCTCCAAAAACACAGACAGGCGGCAGGGTCCGTGCGGTCGGTTCTGAGGTGGTGCCGAAAATAAAGCATCGATGTTACAGCACCCTAAACGTCAGCTCCCGAGGCWCACAATCCCCATCAATGTACAATCTATGCAAGACGTAAATCCCGCTCCAGGACATTGGCGAGCATGCTCCCAGCGGATTACGCTCAAGTGGAGCAGTACTGACAAATCCCGGGGCGGGGAYGCACAACATGTCTACCGCTGCGTCCTGGGAGGCGTTTCCATGAAGCGAAAATATCAGAACCGGTGAACAACTGATGTGACAAGGTCTATGGAAGATGTTCTGGAACAAAGGATAAGGGGGCTAACGTAACGAGTACCTCCCTGGGTTCGGCGTTTGTTACTCCTTTCAGGCCCCGAGTGCCCAGTGGGTGCCGGTCCCGCTCGCAATCATTCTRCAGGCCCGTGGACCTCTGCGCACCTTCGGGATCATTGTGTACACTATCCGTAGAAAACGTAAGCTGTCAAATCCTCGGACGCATGGTCGACTCTCTGAGAATCAGAAGTTTAGGCGAGAGCTCAGAATAATTTATTCAGTCTGATCTTGGGAACTTTCCAAGGTACCATCAAATTCTTATTGCTGGGGAAGCCTGAGAATAGCTGCAAAGGCCARGCATGAGTCCAGGGAACACTTAAYCTGTGCCAAGAGACAGTCGGTGATTTCGCTAGAAGGCGAAAAAGGGCCCTTCGGATGTCGAAGATTCATGTTCCAGGACTACGCATGTGATAATACACTCGTGGGGACCCGATGGCGAAGGCACATGGACATTGGCTCAGTGCAAACACAGAATCATTTTAAGACAGCTATGGAGATGAGATTTGGTTAGGGGGTGGTCTTCAGAATTTACCCACGTGTGCTTCTGTTCTCCACCAATCCATCTTACCTGCCCTTCACGCTCTTTATTTGAGCCCGACGCTTCGAGGTACATACAACCCGGTGCGACAGGGGCTCGTGCCAAAGGTCCAGTGCTAAACGTTAAACATTGTCGGCGGCGCCGAATAAATAATATATCACACAGGAAAGTCGCTACTCGGTAAAATCCCGTTCAGGGTGAACTGTCCCTTCGACCAGTGTTCATTCCCCGCAATGAAATCCCCACGAACTACCTTCCCCYTCTCCCTCACGACCCCACCATGTTCCACCTTGATATACACTCCCTCTACCCTTCCATCGTAGAATTGTGACGTCGATTCAATTAATTCGAGAAGCTTCTCTCTTGACGGCATTTCATTCTCCACTTCACCCAAAAGGGGAACCATTGTGATGGAAGTGTCRTGTAAAATGGCTTCCAAGGTAAGGCGATCAACAAAATGACCGGTGCTGCGATCGTACAGGTCAAAGGCAATGAAGAGATCAGGAAGGTGGGTATAGGGGATGGAGTGCGTCGCATACATCCATTCACCAAATAAAATGTAACGCTCTGCGTAATGCAGGTCGCGGTCGAGGATGTGATATAATTCCGAGCGGTGCTGCTCAACCCATTTGCCAAGCTTCTTGAATTGTTCATGAGTTTCCGGGTTGACAAAGTGTGAGCGGTTTTGAACAAGGATGTTGGAGCGGTCGGGCGAGAGCGAGAATCCCATATTGGCACCATCAACTTTTTCGGTGATAACCACACGGCCCAAGACCTGTCGTTTGAGAGTGAAATCGCAGGACACGATATCGTCAAGCGTGGCGCCCCCAACATCGATTAAGTGGGCCGTACGGGGGAATTTCAATATGAAGGTGGGCGGGGGGCATAATTTCCAAATAAGTTCTAGAACAGCCTGAAAGGATTTAATCCTAACGATCGCAGTAAATCCCTCAGACAGCTGGGGTCTGACGAACTGCTGATGCATCTGAGAGATGGCATTACGAACGCGATTGCCAGGCGGGAGAGTGGGATGTCCTGTTCGCATTTGCGCTCTCGATGTACAGAGCTCCCGATCGTAATCAAACCAGACACAGACGGGGGACACAGCCCAGTTCGAGGCTAGGCTAAGCCACAATTTCCTGTCTATATCCGATGTGTTACAGCGATCAAGTATAGTAAAGTCATATCCAGGTTTTCTCGAGATAACGGATTCGCACGCCGCACGACTCCCAAATTCATCCTGGCAGACAGTCCAGAAGTGTTGTGGAGAGCGAACAACAAGCGCCTTGGAGAACCACGATTTTCCTGATCCAGGCAGGCCAACAAGTACAAAGAGATTAGCGCTAGTTTGGATCGTTCCTTCCACCTCCATAGGACAAGGGAGTGGTTCAGAAGGCCGCGCAGGATATATCGATTGCCGTTTCCAAATCGTGCTGCACCATTTGGAAACGAATTGTTCTTGTTGGGCTGTTTCTATGCTTCCTGGCCTGATGGAACGTAAAACTTGAACAGCTTCTGCTGCGGCTAGCTCGGGCTGGGTCTGCTGTGGGTTGGGCTTTTTAAAGCCATAAGCAGCAAGGTAGCACACCACAACTGTGCCCGCCCTGCCTTTTCCTCCACCGCAGTGAACTAAAAGAGGGAGGTTGCTTTCATCCTCCATCAACTGCATCACAATGTCCACCTGCTCAATTGACGGCGGGTAGTAATTAGGAATAGGTAAGAAAGTGTTAGAAACTGGTTTGTTTCTAAACCAAGACTCAGGGAGTGGAGTCTCTTCGGTGAGAGTCAAAATATGACGGATACCAAGGTGAGGGGATGCAAGGGCATCGATGTCTTCCTCCCTCTTAGGCGTTGACATCACAGCCAGGTGATATGGAATGACCCAACGGAAAAAGCGAGGCAGCTTGTAATATATGGAGGAAGCGATCGGAAGGAATAGAGCGTCCCGAGACTCGAGACAAAGGGAAGGGGTTAGGGCCAGATCGCTGAGAGCCTCTCGAAGAGAATGGGACCAGGGCCTGAGCAGAAGATCCGATAAGACTCCTTCCTTCTCGTGCTCTTGTAAAACGGCGCCCCACTCCGTCGTCTGAGAACATTCAATTAATTTCTTGAGGCAATATTTCTGTAGTTTGTCGTCATGCGTTATGTCGTAGGCTTGCGCATAGGCAAGCATCGCTTCTTTAGAGTACCCCAATGCAAGTGACGCGTCAGCGAGCCGGAGAAACCCTTTCTGCGACTCGGGAAAAGTATTGATGAGTTTTTTGGCAGACTCCCTAGCACCATCGTAGTGCGAGAAGGTAAAGGACGTAAAGGAAAGGTGGTCCAAAAACTCTGGGGTAGATGGGGTTGATTGATTAGGGAGGAGTGACCGGATGCTCTTATCCATATCGTGGTCGTCACATTGAGTCAAAGTGATATGGAAATGTTTCGGGGGAAATCCGAGTCGTTTTCGAGATTGCTGGCCCGCCGCCCATATAACCACAACAAAGAAAATCCCCGCCTTTCCACCTCCAACACCCGCGTCGAAGACGTTTCTGATATCTGGGTTGAGAGTGTCCTGTTCTAATTGAGGGAACGAGAGGGTACGGAGTTCATCTTTAGAGATGAGAGTAATGTGRTATTCCGTCTGTGCGCTAGCTGGAGGGACTTGAATATGCGGAAAGGCCCGTATAGCCTTATGGGCCATCTCGTCAACGAGAGGTCCTACTAGGGCCCAGGTGCCGCGCGTTTTTTGTAAGGATGCCGCCATAGGAAATTTCGAAAGGTGACAAAAGATGGGCTTGAGCAATCATCGTTATGTGCGCAATATATGGTACCGCATGGTGAGTCAGGCTGACAGCTGGTGAACCAGCAAGCCTGATGTGGCTGTGTCTCGTGATATTTTCTCATTTATCTCGCAAGGGTCGCGTAGAAATGCCTATCCTGCTCTCGGTGGGCTCTAATGCACAAGGGCAACTTGGAAATGGRACCTTCGACGACTCGCACACATTTCAGGCTTGCTCATTCGCCGGAACACCACCCGGGACACTCCCATCCAACTGTATTAACGTTTCGAACATCTCCACCGGTTCCAATCACACAGTCGTGCTCCTCGAACTAGCGACGGCTGATGGCGAAAGGTTGACAGAAGTGTGGGGCTGTGGTGATGGGAGGAAGGGTCAACTTGGGCCAGAATACCAACGGCGCTGCGTGGACCAAGAGTTCACAACAGTATTCCAATATCTGGCTATTGAGGAGGAGCTTGTTCGGCTCGGATTCTCGGGATACAAAGTCATTGCTGTCGGCACGACGTGGGAGACATCTTACCTGGTGCTGTCGCACCCAGATAAGCACGACGTTGTTCTGTCGTTCGGTTCTAATGAGTTCGGTGATCTTGGTATTGGGATAGATCCTGGTGGGAAGCCCAACGAAGGGGGCATCGGAGTCTGTGTTGTGGATCTCTCCCATATCATAGTCGAAGGGAAACCATTAGAGGCAGCCCAAAAAGTTAATATCGAAAGAATACGAACTGGCCCAAGACACGCYATTTTGTCCTTGATAGCAGTGTGGGCCGATGAAGAACCTATTCAGGTCTTAGTCGGATGGGGCGCTTCTAGACACGGTCAGCTGGGTGGGCCCCAACTTACCCCCTGCAGACTGCCTTCGGTCAGATCTACCAAAGCTAAAACGTCCAGCGCCCTGGCGCAACCCACCCAGCATTCCCGCCCACTGCTTATCAAGTATGCCACTGCACGATCTGACTTCGTCGTTGAGCACTCTTTGGGGATCCACCATAGYGTTTTCCTTCATGCATCAGGTCGCATATCCTACCTAGGGTCTAACCGAAAAGGTCAGACAAATGGACTAGACAATCTTCAGGACGTTCGCGATATCAAATGTACTTGGAACGGGACCTACATACTCACTACCGATAACTCTCCTCGTATCTTGTCGACAGGAAGTAACTCCCATAGTCAATTAGGGAGAAAAGAGGATGCCCCAACGCTTGATATTGGGGGAATACCCGTCACAGATGGCACTACAATAGGTGCTCTGGCCTGTGGAAGCGAGCATTCCCTGGTCTCCTTGTCGAGCCACGGGAAGGAAGATGAGGTTTGGGGATGGGGGTGGAACGAGCACGGAAATTTGGGTATTGGTCATACGGCCGATTCMCCCACCCCAGTGAAGGTTTGGCCATCAGCACAAAGCACGAATGGTGCCCAGGTTCATCCCGTCCGTGGTATATGGGCCGGCAATGGTTCTAGTTGGATATGCTGCGGCATATCTGATGTATCTGATAAAACAGCTTTGTCCATGCCCTGATTACGTTTTTACTTGGTGAGGCTGCTCATCTTTACGCCAACATTACCCCCCACATCTTGAGATACTTGGCAACTGAACGTCATTCAAGGCACTACGCAGCCGATCTTTTGATAGGCGTGTACCAAACCAATGATATTCGTCTATTATGCCAGGTCTACCAAATTCATGAGAAAAAACCTTCCAATCATTACTCTCTCTATTCGACTGCTGCGGGCCACAGCATCCAACGTGTATCTCATTCACGTAACCACTGCACTACCTTCGCGATCGATTCCTCCGATAGCGGATTTAGTTTCGCATGAACAGCATGCCGAAACGCTGACGGTGACAGATATTCATCATTCTTAACAGCTCTTGCGTCCACCAACGTACCTTGCGGGCCCAACTTTGGGATAGCCCTAGCAAGCGATTCGGCCAATGGCCGCTTCTCGGAATCTCTATTCCAACACTGCTCCATCAACATCCAAATCTCCTCCGTCAGTCCCCACTCTGTCCAGGCTTTATGCGCTGATGGGGGCCGTGTTGGTCGTTTTTCGCCGATCATCACCTCTTTGATCACCCTGATTTGCTGCGAATATTCGCAGAATGGGACCTGACCCGTGAGGATCTAGASCCGGTCCAGGGCTCAGTACGTGTCGTTTTTGCCGCCAGAATTACCCACCTCGTACATAACACACCCAAAGGAGTATACATCCCCCTCCGGGGTTGGTTTCGTCTCTGACTCTAGCATCTCGGGAGCTTGCCACCGAAGTGTACCTCCAACAGCATCGGTGCTGCGCAATGATGTCCAATTAGGCGCTCCCTCGTACACCATCGTTGCCAGGCCAAAATCTGCAAGACATGCTCTTCCTATTTTCGTTACCAGTATGTTCGGCTGGGGTTCGATATCAATATCGTACTCGCGGAGGAAGCTGATCGTGGTAAAAATWCGGACCCCTTTTATATCACCGTGTACAAATCCTTCACTATGCAAGTATGCGATTCCTTGAATTATATCCAATATCTGATGGTGATTGATAAATGATTGATTTTGAAGATCGACTGGTGATAGCCACTCGCCAAAAGTAGCCTGTCAGCTTCGGGGTGGGCCTCCAGGTATGTGCATACATTCCCATTTGCTAACCAGGGTGACACAAGACTGAGTCGATTAAACCGATCTCGAAGGCGGTAGATGCCGTAGAATGGAAGGATATTGGGATGATTGATCTGGCTCCATATCACGCCTTCTTTCAAAAACGCCTGGGCAGATATTGAGACACGGGTGCATCAACATCACGCACCGACCCTACCTTTGTAACTTTGTCCATATTGGATTTCCGCCGTAATTTGACAATTTTGATACATAGGGGCTGTTTGTGGAAGTGCCCGTTGTAGATCTCGCCGAAGTTGCCGTCTGGCTCGTCAGAAGGGGCCAAGTCTTCCATTTCTAGACCATACAAGGAAAAGCATGAAGGCGGAAGGGACGACTCAAGGGAGAGCTTTATCAGGGTTTTCTTGAGCTTCAGTCTCGATTTTGGTATGATATCTGGAACATCCAGAAGCTGTGAACCATCTTATGAGCGGGGTAATTATCCTAGTAGTCTGAAAAATGCCTTACAGCTTGCAATGTATCCAGAACGAGCTGTGCCTTTTCTCCTCTATATTTGAGCAAGCGGCGACTTCGCTCTCGACTAGAAAGGACTTCAGTGAAGAGCTGAATTACTTCTGCAACTGTGAGCTTCTGTGGATTTGTCGTGGGTTGAGATGGGCTGTGTGCCAATGAGACCAATGCTTCTGATTCCCTTCTGATTCGGAGCCTCTGTGCTCCACATTGAGCCTTGATATGTGATGGATGTAAAAAGACGTCGTACTTTCGAGTAACGAGTGGGAACGGTTAGGAGGGATGGACCTCGACTGTCTACTTCAGGGTCAACCACTGAATCTTGGTTTGTGCTCGCTGAACGACGCCTCTTCAAAGATGATTTCGTAGAGTTCGAGATTCTCAATGGCTTGGGTGTGGGTCCTGGATGGCCGAAAAAGCCAATTTTTGAAGTAGATGAAGCCCTGCAAACGATTCGTATTGGCACAGTGTGAACGGGTGTTTTCATTGTAACCAGGAACGATCCAGCTGGGTCACGCCTCTCCAATTCCAGAGAATAATTTGAGGGAAGGACAACCACGGATTCAAGTACGAGTTCCGGCGATATCTGTTCGTTCTCGGCAATTCTGAGGATGAACTTTGGGGGATCAGTGCTACAAGGCCGGCAGGCACTAAGCTTAGGACGTCGATGGACATAATGGGACACACATTCCGTCCTTGAGATCTTTTACTATTCCCAGGAAATCCAAGAACATCTCTGGCTGGCGGAGGTGTTCCTTTATCTTCCGCAAATAGCTACTGGCCCCAAGCCGGCTCTTGGCAATGATTGCTTGGAGGAGAGTTGACTCGTCAAAAGGAGCAGAGTTGGATTCAACCTTTTGTGTGCGACTGCTAGAGTCACATAGGATGGAGCCCGACCTTCGTATAGGCATGTCGAAAACGAATAGGTCAGCCTGGGAGGTATAAAGCTGGGTTTAAGAAGAGCGCAGAGGTCCCACGACCAGATGTGGTAAAGCAGCCGCCTCGTGTTCTATTGGCATGCACGTCGTGCCGCGTTGGGCCTAGTCGCAGTGGTGAACTTCTTATTTGATCAGAGTTTCCACAGTCATGAGCATTATTGAAGCGAAGCTCGAGCCGTGCATATTCATCATCAAAGGTGTAAAGGATTCTTCAATTCATGTTGGCGGATGACTGGCGGAGCCAAGATCCGATCTTTCTCTTACAGGAGTTTACGAGAAAATACCAGAAGAATTTACAAGTCCAAAAACTCGGGGTCCGAGAAAGGAATGATGACATCAGTCCGTATCTTTGAGATCATAATCTTCGTGGATCTGCCGGACTGTTGTGTCCCTTAAGCAGGCGAGCTAGCTAGGTCAGCATTTACAATCCGTCAGGTTTGCGTGGTTAACCATACTCGTCCGATAAGTATCTGGAACAAGTTCAGGCATGTTTTTTTATTGGGGGATGAGATAACGGTACCTGTGTCGCGTCTTTTGCCTCGTTGTACCGATGGAGGAGCTGAATGTGTGTTCTCACGATGGAATCTGCGTCCTCGGTTTCACTGAGTGATTATATGCGCTTAGCACGACATGAAACGATTGATTGAGGTTACTGGCACCCTAGCGCCTGTTGGAGCGAGTTGATTTCTTCTTGGAGCGCGGCGGTGCGAGCTTGGGTTTTCTCGAGTAGAGAGTGAGCCCACAGTCATTGGCGAGCTGTGAAGCTTTTACCTCCGTCGATGTTGAGGCATACATTGAGTTGGTCGAAGCTGTTGCGATTTCGGGGTGGTGATGTTTGGCACGACGGTCTGAGTTAGCGGAGATTGTTTTTGTTGCACCTCCTTGGCCTTCGGGTTGAGTGATCTCAAAGGCGGGCTATATCGGGTCCGGCTATGAGCTCTAACCTACCTGTCCTTGCAAATAAATTTTCATGAGGTGGGGTCACCGGCAAATGAGGGCAATGTCAACCCTGGTTCGGGGCTTCTAATACTCTGTCATTGAATCGTAGTTTTAAGATTTTTGGAGAGACGGGATATACATCGGTGAGGGAATTGCTAGAGTCACCTTTGTCAATGTTAAGGCAGAGATTCAGTCGATCAATGCCGTTCAAAGCATAAGGTACCGAAGCGATGGTTTTTAGCGAGAACGGTGATTTGTATCTGCCTCCTGTACGAACAGAGCAGGCCTATCATCTTGGGGTATCAGCTCCCTCGTTCTCTCAATGTGTTCTCTGAGCTGAGTCGAGGTCGCCGTTGCTGCCCATCTTGTTTTGATCACATAGTGACAAGCACCTTAGCCTAACTATTATCATTCTATCTTTACCTTTTTCTGCCGGCGCTCTTTGGACCAAGTTTGCATCTGTGTCGTTGCAAAGCGATGGCAGCGAGTGAGGAGACGGTGTGCCTCTCATAGGGAGCGCCTGATCTTTCCAAATCAACTACAAGGAATCTTTACGTCTATACCATGATATGGCTTGAGGCACCACTACCATGACCGTGGTGTAGGGTGGGAGTGTAGGATAAAATCATCACAAGAAATTCTTGCGATGCCGACTTGTTATTTGCGATGCGTGCCCAGGTGCGTTTTGGTGTGGTCTCTCCGTACCAGGTGCGAACTGCGGCCACGTTCCAATCTACGATTCCCGCCGTTTACAGTGTCGCGAACATATCTTCCACAGTAATGCCAAGCCCCTGAAGCCATTGTTGTGATGTGCCTGTCATCGGTTAGCAGGAGGATCTGGGTCCATCCATGATGGGCACAAGAGACCGACCAATGGCTGCGGGTTGGCTGTGCTTTTGAACCTGCATCTGTAGGCAAGGAATCGGCGCCCGGAGCGTAAGCACGATACCGTTGGCAAGAATCGGGATATTGGGCCACAAAGTTCCTGAAAAGGAAAGCACGTGCCTGGAACTGTTGTTGGTAGCTCTGAAACCGCAGTGCCGCTCGGAGAAAAAACATCACAGCTCGCGTGTCCGCTGCACAAATGCGGACAGTTATTTCTGTCTTGCATATTCTCATGCATCCGTGCCTCATCAACTGCGTTGTCTCCGTCCATTCGCCCCGCACCACCAGTGCTTATCATGCACCTCTTCTGACCCATCCAACCCCCCGCTAAATTTCCTTTCGCTTTCTAGACGGCCTTATTAGCCTATGGCGAACTTGTTTTGGATCCAGTTACGGGCCCTCATTTGGAAAAATTGGATTGTCCTTTCGAGGCATTGGTTTGTGAGTCAAGGTCGCTACCGCCCCCATCTTGTCTAACAGTTTTGTTTCACGTATTTCAGCTTAATCTCTTGCGTTGTTTCGTGTTGCCTATAGCCTATGGTGCTTTCCTAGCGACGGCTCAAATATTTTTCAATAAACCCAACAATGTATGCGGTTTCCTCGTGCTATCTGTGACTTCTCCTCACTCTCACCAGTTCGGGCTAGGACAACCTGCCCCTATCTACAACCTCACTGATCAATTCGATGGGTCCGAAACACTCATCTGGGCGGATGGGACCAATGGGATCAGTAATCCATCTCCTCAAGCTATCATTTCTCGCATAACAGCGGGGTTCTCTGAGGTACAGCAGAAGGCTGTGCGCCAGCTCGATTCCGTATCCGACATTCCCTCTGCTTGTCCTCAAAACTTCAATCTTCGTTCGACGTGTTTCGCCGCTGTTGCCTTCAATGACATACCTGCCGTTGGGGAGGGTCGTTCAATCAATTATACGATCAGGGCGGACGGAGGTCTGTTATTTATCGACGTGGAGAAGCATACTAGTGACTATGAGCTGCGGCTTTTACCGTTACAATGGGCAATTGACAAGGTACGCTATGTTTTTCATCTCAAGCTCTGGGTCTCCCATCTTGGTTTGTAGGCTATCATCGAGCTGCAAACGGGTGTGTCGCCCCAGACACCCTTGGAATGGCCATATACGAAAGAAACAAATGAGGAGCAGGCTACTGATACTCGGCTGAGTATGTCGCCAAAAAATTAGTGCATCTCGTGGTTCTGATGTATGTCTCTAGGCTATGTCCGTGGACTTCGGGATTTRCTCGTCTTGACTTTGTGGGTTTAATCCTCTCGCTCACCCATTTAATTCTCATGAATTATAGATTCGTCTGCTACATCGGTATCGCTTATCAACTCCCTGGGGCCGTGGCAGGGGAGCGAGCAGGACTCTTGACGTCTCACATGAAAGCTATGGGCCTACTGGATTCTGCCCGAATATTGTAAGCTGTGTTCCTATCTGTAGACTTTTTCTCATGCTGAGACCTCCTTAGCTCCTGGCATCTTAGTATATCTCTGCTTTACCTTCCTGCATGGGTAATCGTTGCCCTCATATGGCATTTCCGCATTTTCTCGAAAACCAGCGTCTTGTTGATTTTGGCAGTCCATCTCCTTCTGCCACTCTCCTTGGCATCGTGGTCCTTCTTCGTCGCTGCTCCCTTTGGAAAGTCCCCCCAGTTGGCTGCTGTCGTCTCAACCTTTTTGGCTATTTTGTTTGCCGTGCTGGCTCTGGTTTTCACGAAAGCAGGCAATGGCGCTTCAATCATTTTCACCCTGATATTCCCACCTGGCTTTTATATCTTTGCTATTAGAACACTAGCAGGTTGGGAGAATAATCTGCTCCCGACGAATGCTCTGGAAGGAGATCCAGATAATGGACTGAGGTTATTACCACTCCTGATTGCTGCTCTGGTAAGCTCCCTCGGTATGGCCTAATGTCAACAAACTCAATGCAATTTAGATTGATGTGTTCATCTGGCCTTACTTTGCTGTTCTCCTGGAGCGTAGGATATATGATGTGCCTACTCCGACTTCAAAGTCTTGGTGGCAATTTTGGAGGAAAGGTCAAACCGAAACTTTAGAGCCTATAAGCGACGACCTTGCTATTTCCGTTCGCCACCTAAACAAGACGTTCAAGACCTCTCTCTTTAGCCCCAAAAATTCAGTCACTGCTATAGGTGATCTCAGTCTCAATATTCCGAAGACCGGTATATTCGTCCTTCTAGGATCAAACGGGTAAGTAAGAAATAATTCCTTACGGGATATGGCTCACTTTGTTTTGTTTTGTCTTGTTTTGTTTTTGCAGAGCTGGGAAATCGACGGCACTTTCGATCATTGGAGGGCTTCTTGGCCGCACCGGTGGAAGCATCGCATTTTCAGGTGGCGTCACTCGTCCTCCTCGTGGTACATTGGGCATCGTTCCACAAAAGAATGTGCTATTTCCGGAGCTAACATGTGTTCAAACTCTTCGTTTATGGAGAGCGGTAAAGTGGTCTGATCGGACAGACGGGGATGAGGATCTGGAGCAACTGTTGAGAGACTGTGATCTTGGAGAGAAAATAAATGCGAATGCAGCTACTCTGAGCGGCGGCCAGAAGCGGAAACTACAGCTGGCGATAGGGTTGCTTGGAGGCTCGAGCAGTACGTATCGTGTCATCTTTTTTCAGAATTATTCGGTTTACAAAGTTATTTCAGTCATCCTTGTGGATGAATGCACTTCAGGAGTCGACCCCCTCAGTCGTCGTGCTTTGTGGCGGACGTTGACGTCGTTTAGGGATGATCGGGCTATAGTATTCACTACTCATGTAGGTGGAAATTGCTCTGCCTGGTCAGAGTTTCCCTAACATTCCCACAGTTCCTTGATGAAGCAGACCTTCTCGCTGATCATATTACAATCCTCGCCGCCCCTGGAAAGACTGTCGCGTCTGGCTCTCCTGTTGCTCTGAAGCGGAACCTTGGCGAAGGGTATACCATCCAAGTGACTTTCAGCCCTGTTAGAGGGTCTGGTGTTGATTCAACTTCACGGGAGCAGCTACTCAGTCGCATACGGACGATTGCTCCCCACACCCACACATCATCATCTTCCCCTCATCAAGTATCCTATGCCCTTAAATCAAAAGATGACAGCATAGTTGAACAGGTCCTACGGTTGCTCGATTCCCAACGGGAGACATACGGAATCGTTTCCTATGATATTCTGGGTACAACAATCGAGGATATATTCTTGGACTTAATGAGTAAAAGTGAAGCCGCTCAGTCACAAGATGCTGAAAGGCTTTCCAGAGATACTCTTTCCGCAACGCCCCCACCGGAAATCAAGGAGTTCGGGTCCTCTATGAAGTTAGCGACTGGAAGGCGCGTACCAGCATTCAGACAGGCATTCACCATCTTCCACAAACGCGCCCTCATCGCACGAAGAAGCTGGCTCACACCGGTCCTTACTGTTCTCATTGCCATCGCTGGCTCTTGTATACCCCTAGTCTTTATGTCGGACAGACCTATTACATGTGGCCGACGATTCAGACCCTCTGCTACTTTACCTCTCTACCTTCCCAACTCGCCTATTATTCCATTCACTTTTGGCCCCTCGTCACGGACATTTGACTCACCGCCTGGCATCATCAGGAGCTTGGGTTCCAGCGTTGGATTCTTACGCATTCAGGATGAACCCGATCTTACGGCTTTCACCGACAACATCAATCAGAATTATAGAAATTTGTCTGTTGGAGGTGTTGCATTTGACTTTGATCGAGGAGAAACACTCGTCGCTTGGGAGGGTACGCCTCCGGGGTTAACTGGACTTTCGATGCTCAACATGGCAAGCAACATCCTCTACAACCGAGCACTGAATCAGACCCAAGGTGGCTCAACGACGGGAGCGACGATTATCAAAGCGAATTATTCGTTGTTTCCCACGGCTGCTGCTGGGACACTGGTCTCCCTGAAGTGGCTTGCGTTCTTTGCAGCTGTTATGGTGAGGGCCCTTCATGCGTTATATCCTGCGTGACCTAACGTTTTGGCGCGTTTGATCAGTCGGTCTATCCTGCCTTCTTTGCGCTGTACGTATCCAGGGAGCGGAGATCATCTGTGCAAGCTATGCAGTTGTCCAATGGGCTTGCAAATCCATATGGGTTGTGGCTTGGGCATCTCATGTTCGATACCATATTCGTTGTGATCTTGACAACCGTCATTGTGATCGTATTCGCGACAGTGTCAAATCAATTCCATGGCCTCGGCGAACTGGTGTGTCATTCCCCCTACTATGCAGTAGCTTGCGCTGATTCCTAGCAGTGGTTCGTCATGGTTCTTTATGGGATTACAGGGGCACTGTTTTCGTACTGCATGTCGCTCGTTACGRCATCACCGCTTGCAGCCTTCGCCGCTGTCGCTGGATATCAGGTTATCATATTTGTCGTAAGTGTTTTGCTGGTGGCTCATGAGACATATCTTGAGGTTTCTCCCTCCCTCAGTTGTACCTCGCCGGATACCTCCTGGTCCTGACCTATGCCAAGTCTGCGGATGCACCCTCTTTGTTGACTATTATTCATTTCACCGTTTCCCTTGTGGCGCCCGTTTGCAGTGTGGTACGTGCACCTTCTCACAGCGATATGTGAACTATCCGATTGAACCGTAAATTTAGATCCGGGCGGCCCTTGTTTCCGTTAATCTTTTCTCTTTGCTTTGTAACGGTGACGAACCTGTCACGACGAAGTCACTCGGGTCCCTGTTGCTTTTTGGTGGACCCATTCTTTATCTCTTCGTTTATGCTTTCGTACTCCTATTGATTCTCGTTTGGGCCGACTCTGGATCGGTGCTACCTCGAAGAATTCGTAAACGCAGGCATGTGGAGGTTTCGAACGAAAAAGGGGATAGTGCACAGAAGAGTGACGTAGCTGCAGAAGCTGAAGCCGCTTTGAATTCGACGGATCTCCTTCGTGTTCTTGGCGTCTCCAGGGCTTATCATGGGAAGAAAGTCGTGGACGACGTTAGCCTCGGCGTTTCGCGGGACACGGTTTTCGCTCTACTGGGACCCAATGGAGCTGGAAAAACTACCACGTTTAACATGATTCGTTAGTCTATTGCGTGAGCTGCTGAGATTTGTTACTGACCGCAGATCCCCACAGGCGGTGACGTGTTCCCCGATTCCGGAGACATCCTCATTGATGGCATTTCCGTCATCCGTAAACCTCGTACTGCGAGACTCGCTCTCGGTGTTTGCCCACAGTTTACTGCCATAGACTCGCAGTTGACTGTCAGGGAGCATCTTTACATCTATGGACGTCTCAAGGGATTGAGGAAAGGACCTGAGCTGGATGAGAGTATCAGCATTATTTTGAGCGGTGCAGCGTTGGACCTTTATGCGGATCGCCTCGCAAGCAAGCTCTCGGGTGGTAACCAGAGGAAGTTGGCACTGGCGATTGCTCTCATTGGTATGTATCTGTTCACCCAGTCTTCTTTAACGAGATTAAGTTTTGCGCGTCTAGGCAATCCTTCCGTGATCTTGATCGATGAATTCTCGACCGGAATCGATGCTAAGATGAAGCGTGATATGTGGAAGACGCTTCGAAACGTGGCYCATGGAAAAGCAGTGGTTATCACTACACGTGCGTATCCTTCTTTCCTGTATCAAGTTAGCTAGATTTCACCATGACCTCTAGATTCGATGGAGGAAGCGTCTGCTTTGGCGACYAGGGTTGGCATCTTGGCTAAACGCGTTCTAGGTAACACTACTYGTTCTGGCTTTCAACGTTACAACTGACATAAACTGCCAAGCTGTCGGGACCGCTGAATCTCTGTCCGCTCGTTACGGAACCTATGAAGTTCATTTTACCTGCCGTACGCGCGAAGAAGTTGTCAAGGCCCGAGAACTCATGACGCGCATCCCTGGATCAAAGATGGCAGATGATGTTGCCACGCGATTCGAAGTACCCATTGAGTCTGCGGAGGGCATGTCTCTTGCGGAGCTGTTCCACACGTTGTCCAGTAGCGGTGTCTTCGCRGAGTATACGGTCGAGAAGGCATCGCTGGAGAGCGTGTTTTTGAAGGTCATTAGAGAGAATGACGTCGTCGAAGAAGATAGTAGGCACTCCAGACGGACAAGGTGGAAATGCTGGTAGATCAAATCAGGCATTATGGTTTAACGCTTTTTGTGTAGATCGGCAATTTATCTCTGTATTTGAATATTCCGCATTCTGACCAGTCATGATGCGCTCGCGATCGTTGCCTGTAAACACGATGTGACGCGTGCACATGATGAGGACAATAAACCTGTGACGCCTACGCATGGCTAACCCCCCTCACTCCCTTGATCTTTGTTTCCTGCCGAGCCTGTTGAACCTCAATTTTTTGAGTTCCATGTGCCTTATCAACGGCTAACCTATTTTCAAAAACACAGCCTTGAGCGCTAAAATATTTCCCAATTCGTTCCGGGCGCCTCATGGAACTCCCAACTTTGTTCCAATCTGCAACGCGATGGCGATGAACTCTATCCACTCTCCTCCAGCTCATAGTGACTCGACGAGGATATCAGAGGCCTACGACTACCTGAACCTGGTGAGAGCACAGTTCCTGCACAACCGGGAAGGTTATGAGTCGTTCCTGGAAGTCATGAGGCGGTTCAAAGAGCGATCGTGAGTGACTGTTGCTCCTTTGGTCGTTTGTGGCCCCATGTGGTCCCACTGTGATGCGCTGAATGCTGACGCGTTTTTTTNGAGGCCTACGACTACCTGAACCTGGTGAGAGCACAGTTCCTGCACAACCGGGAAGGTTATGAGTCGTTCCTGGAAGTCATGAGGCGGTTCAAAGAACGATCGTGAGTGACTGTTGCTCCTTTGGTCGTTTGTGGCCCCATGTGGCCCCACTGTGATGCGCTGAATGCTGACGCGTTTTTTTTCTTTCATCATTTGGCTGTAGCATGGAACGTATGGAAGTGATTGAACGAGTGGCGGAACTGTTTGCTGGCCATCATCAACTGCTCACTGGATTCAATCGTTTCCTCCCAAATGGCTACCGCCTCGAACCTTCGGACGACCCCGTGCATTCGGGTGGTGTGGTTATTGTTACCCCGGAGGGACGGCTGCTAAACCGAGGTCATCGGCAGACGAGTTTTGTGATGGAGTCGTGAAGGCATTGGGCGCCCAACTTTGACGTTTGCAAGCTCTCACAGTTGCAAGATGCTCTTTGGGCGATGGAAAGGCCGTATGTCGCGGAGATGCGGTTTCTTGAAGTCTAAAACCGGTGGAAGTAATGGATCTRCAAGTAAATTGGACGGTCACCGGAATCTATATATGTATAATGCTTAATCTGTTTAATGGGTTTACCTCAGGTCTCAGGCCTGCGTTTTGTGATTACTTTGATGCCCTTAATAAATGATGCACCTTACTGACACTTTGTGACAGTGTGTCATCAAGGGCCTGAGTTCCTCGCTGCACACTCCTGAGTGCTCGGGCAGACTCGGTGCCGGAAGTCTTTTTGGTTTATGTTTGCCGGTGCATGTAGAAGCGCCTGAGTGTCAAAAAGCCTTTCTATGGAGCATACCATCAGCCAAGCAAYCCATGGCAGAATCATGACACGTGAGCGCAGGATCGGATATCATCCAGAGCCGTGGTATGGACAAACAGGTGGGTCGGGGCTTATATGTTCCATAAATAAGATTGCGATCGCTTATATCTGTTTTAGAAGTACTGTACCTTGACTACAGATCGAGGGCGACGGAAGCCCTAGACATTGTTCGAGCTAGTCTTTGTTATTCCCGATCATAATTCGACTAATTAGTACATGAATTTGTATTATGATCAACAGACAACCGATATACGTTAACAAGTACGAGCTGGATCGACCATGCTCGGCTAATGATAAAGGGGCCTTTCCTTTCTCAGCTATATACAACTGACTCAACAYACAGTCACCTAAACGACTTGGGGAAACATCTATACCCGCTTTGCAAAATCAATCCGAATTGCTGGCCCAGAACTGATGCCCATTTTTCCACTCCGCCCGAACACCCTGCACGGCTTTGGATCGAATGATGGTTGGCCTCGCAAGAATCTGTTGAAAGGTTTCCCTGAGACCATGGGAAATAACGTTTTTGGTGCGGTACTCGACGCTTTCTCGCATAAGTTCCTCATGGGCGTCACGTAAACGATGAAAGGGGATCTGGCTATTCAAATGGTGGGCGGCATGAAGACCATCGTTAAGAGGGTGAATCCACCACTTCTGCCAGAGCCCGTCGTTGGTCCTGGAGTTGCCGAAATGGTCGGTCATGTTGAGGCCGAGATGYTCRCTCATCTCTGCCCACCAACGTGTGACTGGGAGAATGCCCATCCAGGGCACGACAAAGTAGAGAGCGAATCCTCTCCAGGTGTTGGARTATTGGATTGCTGAGAGGATRGTGGCCCAGTAGATAAACTTGGARGGGTATGATATGGGAGTCATCCAGAATTCGGCGAAGGTGGTGACGATGTACTCGTATTGAAGCCAGCCTGTCAAGGGAAGGCCATAGACAAACCACCAGAATCGGCGTGGCTCCAGTGGCTTGTCTGATACYAAGCCGTAATGCATAAGCCGAGCAACGTCGGCATCGAGGACTGGGTCACCGATATATTTGTGGTGCTCTATGTGTTGAGTGCGRTAGATTTTGAGGACGCGGAAGACGGGGAAGGCGAAGAGRAATTCGAGCTTGTCATGAAGTCGGGCGACAGTGAACAGATTATTRTGGGATGCCTCGTGCACAAAATTTTCGAATGCACGAAGCCGCGAAGCGATGACGAGTGTGGCGRTGGTGTAAGCTACCCACCAAAGGAGACGGTTCTGGGGGTAGCTTCGTTGGRTGAACTCGCATGCAGAGGCACAAGCGAAGCAGGCGATGTAGTTGTTGATAATGGCGAGAGTGGCCTTRATATTGTCGCGCCCTTTATGTTTATTGGTGATGTGGATAGCTTCTCTGAGGGCAGTGGTCGTTTTKGTGGCATCGAATTGTGTGAARGCATTGTCGTTTTCGATGAATGGTTCCTGGGCTTTTTCTGTGGAGGAAGGAGTGGAGGCCATGGTGAGCTCAGTRGGAAWGCACCTTGAGCTCGACGACTGAGATTATATTCTTTTATACTAAGATTTACCTGTACTGTTGAATGGAGCAAGGAAGTTTTCRCCTGTGGTTCGGCGGTTTCAAGTAGTTTAACAGCTTGTCAACCCACCAAGACAACCCGGCGAAAGGCTGTAAGTAGTCTCCCCCCAAGCTCGATTAATGGGTGTATGTGTATYATTCCCACCTCCTCTCATATGTTTTGAAATTTGACGCACCAGGCATATCGGAGGGCCAGAAGCAGATGACCAAAAATAAACGAGCCACTTTAAATTAGCCAAGCCTTTGGTGATGCTGACATAAGCACAGCAGTTTCTATGGATGAATATGTATCAACGCTTTCCACCACTTTATGGAGCAACTCGCGTATACACTACACCACCTGGAGCAACGTGGCCGGTCTCGCTGGCCGGCCCAAGCATCAACATGCATCTTGTTTCAGCTCCTCTACGTACAAGCAACTCTACCACTGTACAACGGCCATGCTGGAGTCTTCTAATGTCTCCCACGGCTGTACATTTGTTGCGTGCAGTTACTCCATTCATTGCCCATGCTCCTTGTCAATCCACACTGCCCCTTGCGGGTATTGATCACCCATACCGGTTTTCTCGTTGCTAGCCGAGGAACAAAAAAATCGACCCTAGGCATCCCTCTCCCTTCCATCCACCATGAACGTGGTCAAGGCACATTCMACTCGCATTATCAGAAATGCGCCAGGTCGTCTCTACCGCGCCGTTCCTGCAGTCATTCTTGGGACCATGTTCAACATTCTCGATGCAGGTACATGCCTGTTGCCCCCTACAACRTTCTTATCTCATTTGTTTCAATAGTGTCAACAGGATTGCTTCTATTCCCCGCAGAAGAGGGTTCCGGACCCACGCAGTTCAGAGACTTGCAGATTCAGGGACTATCGATGTACATCATGAGGTGGGTATCAGGCCCGTGTGTTCTCTACATTCTYGATTGACGCGTCCCACTGCAGCACCGTGCTTTCCCAAGTTGCGATGACTTTAGGAGGGTCTCGATTCCCGGGYGCTCTMGGTGCTATGTTGATCGAGATTCTTCCGTTTTTACGAGGAATTGGCAGCGATATTCGGAACGCTCTGGGGGCGGACCACCCCGCCCTAGTGCCAACGGTCATGGCAGCTTACGCCCTGACTAGTTTCTTAATAGGATTTGTCTTTGTTGCCCTTGGTCTTCTCAGATTAGGAAGTGTGGTACGAGGGCATTGCTATGAYATTGATGTTGCATAGAGGCTGATTCTTCTGAAGGTGGCCTACTTTCCTCAGACGGTTTTGACGGGCGCTATCGGCGCCATCGGGTTATCCCTCTTCATCCTGGGATTGGGTCTCCCTCTACCCGAATCCTCCCCATCATTGACTCTATCATCTGCGGGCTCCATTTTGTTYAGCAAGTCCCACCTGCCCATTCTCGCGGCTTCATTTCTTCCTCCTTTCATCCTCTCCGTGACAAAACGATCGAGACGCATTGATCGCTGGACCCGAGGCGCTGTCCACAGCGCTTACTATGTCCCAGCTTACCTTATCGCAATACCTTTCATYTTCTGGGTTGTCGCAGGGGCAAAACACATTCCTCAAGAAGTTCTCATTAGAAATGGCTGGCTCTTTCGTGTACARACTCCGCCRGGCCAACRCGGAATCGGTAACCAATGGATATATTGGAAAGAATTCGACTTYTCCCAAGTAGAGTGGCGGGCAATGAAGAATGCCATCACGAACATCGTACTGTTGGTGGTTATCGGTGTCCTCAACTTACCCATATACGTTCCTGCCTTGGGTTTCACCTTGGATGTTCCATACAACATGAATCACGAGTTTCTGGGTCAAGGCGTCGCTAATATCTTGGCTGGTGTCGCGGGAACTGCTCCTAACATTCTGGTAAATGGAGCCTCTCCCCTGTCTCTATTCGCTTGAGCACTCATTTGTCRTTGCTAGCAATATTCCTATTCAGTATTCATCACAAGAGCTAATGGCGGTCGGTTTGAATGCGCCATTGTCACAATCCTCACCTTCATCCTTTTCCTAACGGCAAGCCTTCTCCTTCCCTACGTCCCCACGGTTTTGGCTTCTGCCTTGGTTTTGTTCCTCGGCATTGAACTTATGTTCGAAGCCGTGTGGGAATCTGCTCAAAGCCTCGTCCTCCTTGAGTGGTGCATTGTTATGGGAACGTTGTTTTCATGTACTTTCCTTGGTTTCGCCGAAGGCTTTGGAGTAGGYATCGGTGCGGCAGCCGTGGTATATTTAGTATATGGGGTTGTTGACTCGGTACGTACTTGCCACGCGGTCGATCTACGAGTTGGAGGCTGATCATGCGGGTTTTACCAGCGGGCCAGGGTTTTGCGGTGGGAAGAATGGAATGAGAGCCAGCAGTTCCGGCAACCTGATGGTACCTCGGCTCCCAGGATCATCTCTCCTCTCAACCATACCCCATCTGTATCCGCAWGCGAYATCGAGAGTTCCGGAAGCCTCGGAAGTCTCGTCCAGACACAAGCGAGTATCAATGAGACTTTACGTGAGATCAATGCACGGGTGATCGTTCTCACAGGATATGTCTGTAAGTTTTCTGATTTACATCATGCGAAGACCTTAGCCGCTCATCGGGGGCTTCTTCAGTCTTTGCCAGCATCCCGTCTTTAGAAACGCAACTCTTGGACAAAAAGCAACATACGTCTTTCGTCATTATTGATCTGACAACGGTGTACCGGTTAGAGACCGCTGCCGCGCAATGTTTTGATCGGGCTGTGCGCGATCTACTTCCCAGGAATACCAGAATAGTGCTTTGTGGGGTGYGCAAAGGCAGTGGTGTTCACTCGGATTTCGAGCGTGCGGGGGTCAACATAATATTTGACGCAGAAAAGTCGGACGAGAAAGGTGTCCTTGGCTTTGGAACCCGACCTGAAGCAGTGGGATGGTGCCGCAGCCAGCAGACAGGGCAGGTACCTTCCGGAGAGTCAGGTATGAATGAAGTCAATTACACCTCCTATAGTTTGATTGACCTTTCTTCAGATACTGCGACCGATGAGGATACGCGGTCTCAGCTCTATGATAAGTTCTGTGCTTTATTCGGTTTCCAGATGACCGTGCTCGTCGGTGAAGAGCCCCTGTGCGACAGCACTGGGGATGTCATTGCAGAATCRGAGAAGCTGGTATTCAAGACCGATTTGGACAAGCTCCTAGGTGCTGGAGCTCGGCTCATTCATTATCCCCCGGGTCATACTATCTTTACATCGGGTGAGTCGGTAATTACTTGGCTTGATAGGATCGCGCATCTCACCATATGCCAGATAACTCCGACGATCGCCTCGTTTTTATTGTGGAGGGCGAAGGAAGCATTGTGCCCCAGACCGAAATCGCCAATCGACCAGCGATACGCGATTTGATGTTGCAGCTACCAAAAGAAACATGGACCTATACGAAAGAGAGGATTCTGGCACACTGGAGAAGTGCTGGAATGCGAAGAAGCGTCAAGGCTGGGGATGTCATTTCGATGGAGCGCCTCGGGGGTAGGGCGGTGTACGTCGTTGCAGGGAGTCGATGTTCTGTGATTGAAATTCAGCCTGCACGGGCTGGACGGGCACTGCTGGAGTGGGCCCGTGGCAAAAACTGAGAAAAAGTGGATCGTTCTCTAGTAATATATCAATAGCGGATCTACTAACAGCAAATGGTGTAAATTACAGAAGCAAGAGGTGGTTAATGGCTGTGCAACAAGTAGATGTATAGATTTCTAAAGATGAAGGGCCGGTCCGGCAATCAAAGAAGCCTTCATGTCACCGAAATAAGCCAGATCATGACGGGTAGAAGACCTCAATAAATCAAGCTCATTTTGTCAACAAAGTCGTTGTCCCGCTTCACTACCAGTATGTTCCAGGGCTGATTACCGGTTCATTGAATCGCAGGCTCTCTCAATACTCTAGAATGCCTGGTCAACTATTTTTCCCTCTTCGCCGAAGGCGGCATGGTTCTTGCTTCGAATAGAGCCTTTAGTAAGATCCCAACGATAAGCGTTAACATGCAGTCTGTCCATGAAAATAGCTCTGAAGCTCACTGAAGATAGTCGCCGATGTGCTTGCTTAGTCGCAATTATCTTTTCATCGTCCTCATCTTCGTATGCATCGTAACCTAGTTCTTGTCTTACATCCCTCAAGTACAACCTTTCTTTCTCATAAACACACGTGTTTACCCGGGATATGTGCTAAAACTCCTTTCTCCTGGACTCCAGTCGGCTGCTGCGCTTATGGATAAGCTGATCATTCTCCGGACCATGCTACCAGATATATCTTGTACAATCGGGTCAAGCGGAAACTGCTCGCTACTGTTCATCTCAACAACTATCACTTTGTGGGATAACCCCATCGATCAGCTTTTATTGCGTGGCAGGAGGCTGAAAGAGGCCATATTGGTGTCTCGGACGGCGGTTAAGCCTGTGGATGTCGTTTTCAATAAGGACATTCTCGGTTGTAGAGCGGCACATGTAGTCGCAAGACTTTCTTGAGATTCAAAGATTCACCCCTGCGCGAGCGAGCGGGCTGGACGGACATTGTCGAAGTTGGCCCATRGCAAACGCCGAAGAAAGGATTACACCCCCTATATGACTCGGCAAAGGGTGTACATGGATRGTTTGRATCATTGAAGCGAAGAATGACGGGTTGTTATGCGCAGAAGTTCAGTACAAATTGATTAAGTGCRGGTTTGTTTGATGATTTTGAATGATCACACCAGGTTCACGGGAGGAAGGGAAAGCGCCAATGGATTTGGAGCAATCAAAGAAGTATGGAGGACACCGGCGACATCCTAGACCGTGATAGATGAGAGCTGAAGGCCAATAAGAGCCGAACCGAATACCCAGGAATGAACCTGGGAGTCGGGTAGAGAATCGAACAAAAAAAAGACATTTTGTGTACAAAAAAAAAACTGTCTGTCTCCAAACTACGGACACGGCGCAGATAGAAAAAGAGATAACGATAGTTTACTCTCGTCCGCATCCAACTCTACAGAGACGATCCATYGAGAGCAGCTCGTGAATCCAAATGCCAAACCAAAACGGTGACACGCGGCGAGTAGCTCGGAATGGGGTTGATGTTCCATGAACGTAACAGGCTCCGAGTGTGTGAGAGACTTGGAGCCTTGACTATGTTCATGGGGGGGAGTGTGATTTGTAGGAAGCGAAGGTTGGACGATGGGGGGCTGACGTCTCTCTAGGGGAGCTAATTAAATTGTTGGATCGGATTGTTCTGATGTGTTGATAGACAGAATGGTGTGCCGTCGCTTGTGTCTACGGATGCATTTGTGTAATTGTGGGATGTGGACAATATCTGGRGGTCAAAGTGGATCGTAACGGCGTTTTTTTTTTTCGAGTGTTATAAATTCTCACGCCATAGTCACGTGCGTGCAAGATTTGATGTGACCAAGTTGATAATCAGGCCGCATGTAAATCCCACACTAAGTACCTACTCTCCTATTTGATTTTTTAACCAAGTGGATCATCGCTTTACTTGATCTTGTTTCCCACAGTATATAAGACCTTGGTGGATACCAAACACCACTCCCTCGCCCTTTCCACAACCGCAGGATTCTACTTAACCAGGGCGATGATAGCTAGTACTGCCTTTCCACGTTGGAAGACTATTCTCGACAGAGCGCTCGAACAGCACCCAAAGTCAACAGGTAAGCATCAAAGATACGACGAAAATTTGAGAGCGTGTTTTCAAACGGGCGAGGGTCTTCGCTATCCCCGCAGTCATTCAACTTGCCACGATCGATGCCGCCGCAGCAATTCCCCGCGTGCGCTCTCATATATTCCGCTCATTCTTAGGCAGCCCCGACGCCCCGGAACTTCCCCTGCTCATCACCTCCACCGACATACGCACGCCCAAAGTCCACCAAATTCTTAGTAATCCCAATGTGGAGGTGGCGTGGTGGATTGAGGGTGCCAAAGAACAGTTCCGAATCGCCGGGCGAGTGAGCATGGCCACTTCGCCCAATCATAAGCTGTATCAGGTCACGCGGGAGCAGCTGTTGAGCAATGCAAGCGCTGATTTCGAGGGCGGTCTGGCTAGGCTAAATCCGGCGGGGTATGATTGGGAGGGGAAAAGGATTGAGGTGTTCAAGGCGATGAGTGCCCATATGAAAGCGAGTTGGTGTCGGCCTACGCCGGGGAGCCCRCTAAATGAGGGAGAGAACGAGAAATGGCCCGAGACAGTGGAGGAGCCCAAGGAGGGGGATAGTGAGGAGAAGAAAAGGAACTGGGAATTCGCGCTGGGTAATTTTGCACTACTAGTGATCGAGCCGAGCGAGGTCGACTATGTGACGATGGCGGCCGTGCCTAATAGGCGGTTCAAGTTTGCGAGGGCTGTTAAAGGTGGGTGGGATGAGGTGGAGGTTGTTCCATAAGTCAAAGAAACAAATAATAAATTCCGAACACGTCTGTTACATATGAATAACACGTCTAAGTAGCACAACAGGAAAAGGTTACAGCCCAAGATACAAAAGACCAGCGAGAAAGGGTGTGGCGAAGTTGAAGGTGAGCTCGGAACAGGGACGATAAAAAATCCATTTGGAGTCTTCTGCCAAATGCGGTTTATGCCTTGGGCTTCTTCGGGTCCTTCTCAGCACCCTCCTCGGCGACTTCGTCGATGCCTCGTTTTTTGTTGTTGGTTGTCGAGGTGGGGGTGCTKTCTTCCTCGTCAACGTACTCCTGGTCGTCATTTTCGTCGCCGTCGTCACCCTCGGCCGCAGCCTTTGACTACAGCGCGTGATGAGTTACCTGGGCGCCACGGAAAGGGAATCGTTGCAAACTCACATTGCCCAGCAACAGCTCAGTCAAGCTCTGCGTTGTCGGGGGGAGGTCAGTCGCAATAGATAGATAAGTCGGGGTCACATGGGGCGAACCTGCTTGCCGCCTTCTCCGTCTTCCCCATCGGCCCCTTCCTCATCATCATCATCGACAACCTCTTTATCCTCCTGTCCCCGTGATCACTCCGTTCAGTTCCCCTATTGGGCTGGAAAGAATGCGTATGGTACTGACCTCGGGGTCGTATTCATCCTCGTAGTCGTCGTCCTCTTCCTCCTCTTCGCCGCCGACGTCAGGGTGTTCGGGATCTTCGAGGGGGTCTGGGCGCTCGCCAGCGTCCTCCTGCTGGTCCTCGACGTCCTGGGGTAGGAGATCATTAGCTGTGGGTTCGGACATGGTGATTAGGATGGGCTGGGTGGGAGAAGGAGGGATGTGGGGTGGGAAGGGGTGTGTGGGGATAGAACCGAGGGGATTGGTTTGTTGGAGATCGTGGATTTGTGTTCTTGTTGACACAACTCAACACAGATCCTCCGGACGGACGGCGGAGCGCACCGTTGATTGCTGCCTCGACAGGTCATGTGACCGGCAACGTTTCGTCTCTTGCAATTGCCTAGCGCTCAGCTCCCTTTACGCACTACCGCCATGATCCTCCGCATCGGGCATATTGGCGAGGCGCTTTCGCTTCAGCTACCGAACGCCTACTGTGTTGTATCCCAAGTCACACCATTGCTCTCTACCGTCGTCAGAATTCATTTCCAGTCAATCTAAACACGGCTGCTATTGGGACCATATCATGATTCTGGATTGTGGGGATTGGTTTTTGAACTAAAGCTTGCGAGAATAATAGTAGCTTACTTGTCTGAGGGCACTACAATATATTCGTGAGATAATAAGCTACAAGGAGATTGGGAATTTAAGAAACAATAGAGACCGATACGATCGAGAGGAGAATGGAGGAAAAAGAAAAGAGAAACAACTAGCGAGCTGAGCAGTTGGGTTCATCATAGTCAAGAAATTCAACGCCTAGGTTACCCTTCTTTTCGTCGTCGGTTTCTGGTCCCCAACGGATTCGTGGTATATAGCGATTTTTGTACAAGGCGAAATTGCCTGGAATAATGATCATTCCGCAAGTCATTAAAATCATTACCTTCCATCTCGTTCTCACCTAAATCGCCAGTGATCATTGCTACTATTCGTCCATCCAAGCCTAGCTCGACATGGATACCCACCGTCCCCCCCGTCACTAAATGAGGTGGGGAGGTGGCGCGAGAGCCTGGCACAGGAACAGGAGTTATGGAACAGGCCTGCCCTGAGTATGCCGATCCGCTTTATGACTGTCAGTCTCTCAGATGCCTAGTAATGCCTGACTGATCGGGTACAAGATCGTGATGGGGGAGTAATTCACCAGAGAATCAGAGACCACCGACCCTGACAGCTATAGGTCTACGCCCCGAATGCATAGGCTTGCTCTGCTGTAGAAACTTTTAGGAGGCTGCCGGCGGTATCACGATTCTATGCAGCGATAATGATTCTGAATAWTCAGGACATCGATGGGGCAAGATGTTAGGCAGGAGAGTGAAATTTTATGGCTGATATTGAGGTGAGAGGGATCAGAGCACACCAATCACTAGCATTGTGCTGAATATGCTGTTGCCGTTTTTGTTTCTCCGTTTTAACGAACAAGGGGCTACTCCCTACGGCGGATGTACCACTACTACAGATTGAGATGTAAGCCACCAGGGCCCTGAAGCGCTTTACTGCCTTTGGTCCCATTTAACCCTGCACAAAGCGCACCCCAGGTGCTAACTCCTCACACAGTCCAGCAATGGAACACTGTTTTAAAGTGGCCACCACCCTTCTGGGTCTCCCCTACGCATTCGGACTAGGTCTCCTATGCGCACTCCGTACAAGTTTCCTCCGTGTAGTCGGTTTAAATCTCTTCGGCGAACCCAGTATGRTCAGGTCCACCGATCTGTGAGTGGGCAGTGGTTGCACTGAATATAGTGGCAGCGAGGCATTCAGCCACTTTTCCCCTAGAGATTGAGGGAGGAAGGGTCAGTGTTTCGTACAAGTCTGGTGTGAATAAAGAACCATTACAATGATCGCTGCAAAAACACTTCCTTGTTTCACAGCTTATGCAACTGTCCACAAAAGTAGCTGGTTTCCTACGAAAATAAGGCACTACCTCCCATTCGCAGAGGTGGCAGACCATAGCTGTAGATAGAGGAAATTGACGATCAAAAGGGGGCCTTGTAGTCTCAATTGTTACTGAACCTTTTTTACAAAAGCGACATGAATCGCTACAATGAAAAGGCTTCGGTAAAGATGGCCTCTGGCCCATGGCTGATTTTGGTGTGAGGGCGTAAGTGAGAATGAGAGAAGATCTGGGTTCAATCAATCACCTTGCTGAAGCAAGGTCCCTCCGTCCTGAATTTGTCAGCATTCTGCAAATCGCAAATATGAAATATTCCCTTCAGTACAGACAACTACACATATACAAATATACCCTGCCTTGAGAAACTGCACAAGTGACAAGCAACGGTAGTTATTCCGTAATGCTGATGTTGTTAATATCTGTGGAGGAAACCACATGCCGCTCTACAACACCACTGGCTTATTGGAGAACTTCCCGTGGTAATCCACTTTTGTTGGTGAGGTGCAACAACCCTGGGGTTTAAACATCACGCTACACTACCGGTCCGACTTCCCTTTCTTGGCCTCCCTTAACAAAAGCTGAGCCACTCTGCATACACACAGGGGCACACATATTCCATATTCTGTGTGCCGGTGTTCCGTTTCTTTATAACTATACAGCCGTATTTTCCCCTGACATATAAAAAGATTCTAGCTTACCAACACACCTYGGCAGTTCGCGAAAGGAGCGTAACGCTGAGGTGAGTAGTTCATATTAGTTCGAGATCTCACAGTTACTCAGCATGCTACAGTGTGTTACCCAATAGGTACGAATACAAGTCAGCTGTGAGTGAAACGAGCACAACACTGAGTGCATTGCCCAGTAGGGGAGCCTCATCCAAATGGTCTATCCATATCCAAAGATTGATTGACACGGCCCCTTCCCCTGCTCAACAGCCAGTCATTTGAATACATAGTAGCTTTGATAAATTGATCGATCCACAGATGAAAGGACCTGATTTACAGGGCCCGACATTTCATGCTGTCTATATAAGTATTGAGAAGCGGGGCCACAGCCATCCCTGTGTAGAAAAGTCTGAAACTTACCCAGTTAACAACCATCAATTATTAATGACATTGCGCCCGACCCGCTACCTAACTACCATATGTCCCCAAACAAGAGCTCACCCAGCAGCTACACCCCCGAGTCCCTGGTGCCACACCCACTCCAGCGAACAAGTCAGATCTCCAGCCTCCTCCAGCAGGGTCGAAAAAGATTTGACTGTTAACGTAACCAGATGGCAATTGAATAAAGTCAGGTCGTCCTTGGAGAGAATGTTCAGAGGTGCATATATCTTACTCGCATTGATAATAGGGATTGGCAGTAGCTCTCAGGGTCTGATCACGGAAATGATGTTACATTGTTTTTATGTTGTAGCATGCCTTGTCGTTGTGGGAGATTTCTACTACTCATTTTTTCCAGCATTGAAGATATTGTACGGGAACAACCAGAACCGCCCAGACCGGTTTTCGCCCTTCATGCGTGGCCTTACAAGAGCAACCAAAGGACTTGGCGCGCACTTTTCCATGCTTTCCCGCTGGTACTCAAGATGGCAAGTGGCGCATCGCTTTCTATTTTCTCCCCCATCCCGGGGTCTTTATCATTGTAACTATTTTGGAATATGCCAAATGAACCGACATGAAATGTCTCGGCATCATGCGAGGGGGGGGGTACTAGGAGATTGGAAGCGCCTCATTGCCTTCATCACTCCACTAGCCGCTGCACATTGTCTATTGAGATTGCTGGCAGGGTTACATTCTTATCCCACCCGCAGACGTATCGTCTGCTGCCTTTTTGGCAGCTTGTAGATATGTCATTACTAGGCAATTGCTGTTTGAAGCCTTTCATCCTGTATCTCCACCGGTACTTTCCAGTGCTAAATATCACGATATCTTTGTCTAAAGTCCACATATTGGGTTGAAACCCCGACTGGCAGTCCTACCCCCAAACTATTGCAGCATATGAGAATTAATAGCTTGTCTTTAAGGGACGAATGCAGTCCGAAAGGAGGTAGCATGACCTTGGGAGGATAGTCACTTCTTCGCCTGCCATTTCAGTCCAGGCCAAAAATGATGATGGAAAAGCAATAAGCAATAACCGCTCCTATTGGTTAACGTACACACGTTATGCTCATTTCGCGAACTCCTGAGGTGTGTTGATATGTTAGGGTATGGGACAAACCAGGGCGTGGGTTAAACCAGAGGTTAACCCTCACGGAAGGTAGCAACATTAGCTTGAACAATGGTTCCCACCCAGCTTGGTGGGAGCGAGCACTAGATCGCTCTCAAACCAGAGGTAGAAACCTAACCTTCCCGATGATCTCAATCAAAGACTCAAAGCCACTGATGGAATCCAACGGCACCTACCAAGCCAATGTTCCCTGCAATCTCGTGTCATGAAACGGCAACAATATTGTGGCGTGGGTTGTGTGTTGTGCATCTGGTAGGCATATGGTCATTCAGGGCTCGGTGCCTGGGATATCGGAAATTTTATTAGTTGAGATATGCGTAGTTTCCAGGAGGCTTGCTCCTTTTAGTTGATAAAGAGCACCTCAAGGGGATATTGACACTGGCTTCCACAGGTTTATATGCTGGTATGAAGGGGGAGGGGGTGAAAATATTGGTAAGCTGCGACTCCACTCTCGCCCAGCCATTCTCTGCGACCCCTTAGTGGAGGACCCTCCCTGCCCTCAACGTCGGCCCTGAAAAGAAAATATCACACCGTCTGTAAGCACTCTCTGCTGTGGGACAGTGGATAATCCCTAACGCCTTTGCATTGATCAAGGAAGTGTTGCACAATGGATGCACCAGGAGACCGATTTATAATTGATCCCACTCACCAAAGTGTTCATATGAGTTCTCATCCTATGGGCTATTCCGGTTCAACCAGTCTTTGTGAAGGAACAATAGGATTTGTCTACGTGATTTTCAAGCATTGGGGACCGGTACTTGACAAGAAGTATCTGCCAGGGGTCTGTTCAACATCAAATGTAGCCCCAGCTATTCTGCTTTAACTAACAATGATCTCCAGCTTATCCGAGGATTATCAGACTGGGAACAAGTGTCACCTCACAAACACATCCTGCCTTTCATAGGGCTCTTGGAGTCAACAGGATCACTTGAGCTCCCRAGCCTTGTGCTTCTGCACATGCATGGAAATATTATGGAATATCTTGGAGAGAAGCCCGATGTGGATATACTGCTCCTGGTATGAACAAGCCAGTTAGGTCATGGTTATCGGAAGGACTAATCTAGACAATACAGGTGTACCAGGTTGCTTTGGGGTTGAAGCACCTACATCACCGGCAGCCCGGAATTGTTCATGGAAATATCAAGGGGGTGAGTCTTGGACRCTTGTGACGGAGGCAYRTTGATACTGAGAAACATAATTACAACCCAGTCAAACATCCTGATCAACAGCAACGGGCATGTATTCTTATCTGATATTGCAGTACACAGGGAGCTCTTTACATCGGGAGTACTCGGCTCAAATGCAAGGTGGTCCGCACCTGAGCTTGTACCAAATGAGCAAGTTGAGGCTGGTTTGCACTATACCCTTGCTGCTGACATCTGGAGCTTCGCTATGACACTTTTGGAGGTGATATATTTTCCTTCAATAGTCATGCTACATTAAGAGTAATGACACACCGACAGGTATACAGCAGAGCAAGGCCATATCAAACTATTCCTCATACTGTTACTGTCTTTCTCGCCATGGYGAACCAACAAATCCCCGCCCAGCCGGAATGTCTTGCTTCAGCCTTGTACGATAATCTCTGGTGATTCCTCGAGAGCTGCTGGAGGTTTGATCCGAGTGAAAGGCCATCCATAGAGACAGTTCTACTATGACTTTGAGTTTTGAGAGAACAGAAGAACTTTAGGATGGCTATATAGAGGTGGTAAGGTACATGGTTGAAAAACCACAAATGCTGCTCGGAAACTTTGTTAGAAATTTACAGTGATATTACCAATGTCTTGATAAACCTAGAAACATATTGGACATCAGTGACTGTGACCAGGAATTAGAAGATGAGAGAGGCTACACAGGAAATACATACACAGCAGAGCTAATGTTCGCAAAAGAACATGGTATGCTACCCATGGTGGCTGGGTGTGCAGATCATAGCAGTCACTATTGTGACATCGAGATTTTAAACCCCCAGCTTTGTTTCATGCTACGCCGTAAGCTGGGCAAAATCGTTGCTCAAGGAGGAATGAATCGTGGTTGAACCTTGATCATGAGCATCTGAGCCCTTGATTTATCCACCAAGCAGGTGGAAATGACCAGCATGTTCTTCTATTCTAGAATCCATGCCACAGATAACATCTTTCTAGCGCACTGTACGATGGCTGCATTGAAGCCATCGGTGGTCAAGCTGAATTGATACAATGTCCGCACTCMATGCCTGTGATAAACCAATTAACATGAACAAAATCGCTGTGATGCTCTGTACCGTAATTTCCCAATCGCCATTTTGTTATTGCTATCTCTCACTGGAAAATCCCCCCTTGACCACGGTGCATGGCTGCTGAGTCATATGATGGCCTCTGTGAACATGAGCATGGCTGTAAATTTAGCCAAGATGAAAGGCCCACAATGTCTACTGTTCCGTTGTGGCTCCGTATATTGATGATGAAGGGGGTAGAGTGTTCAGTAGCAGCAGTATACATTTTTATCAGTCAGAAACTACTTTCCTGAAACAGAATCCGATCATGGAAGTAGGTTAGGCTGTTTTGTATATGTTGTGGCATAGCTTGTCTTTTTTTCCCCCCACCTGGTGCCATTTGTCACATTGTAGCGACTTTGGAATATGCTAGCTATCTTCCTCAGCACCTTGCGAGATTGTCTRCAATGGATGGTAGCATATACYTCATCACCCCAGAGGCCACTCTAAAATGTTAGTAAGATTGCTGATAGGCTGGTAATCCTATCACATCAGCGAACGTACCATCCACTGCTGTTTCTGGCGGCCTTAGATTTTCCATCACTAGACAATCACTGCTAGAAGTCTATCATGCTGATCATCTGCAGGTGCATCCTAGGGCTGAATCCTACRGTGGCTCTGTGTGAAGCTTATGTACAGTACCTATTGGACCAGAGTCCTGAGTGGCAGCCCTAGCTCCAAACTATGACAGCATTTGCCGACTAACAGGCTGTCCCAAAGGAATGAATAYGGACCAAGAGGAAGCGGTACRAAATAGGGACAAGCCAAGGGCAAGATGGATCGGGTTAAYCCTTCATAAAAAGCGAATAGCATGGCTTGGAAACTGGTTTCCACTTAGACTTTGTAGGGAGCRAGCACTAGATTATGCCGCTACTGGGACCCAAATACCTTGATCATCCTGCTCAACCCCAGAAGTTACAGATAGAACTCAACAGCATCCATACAATTTCCAGTGGTATTATGGGGCCCTTATGGTACGCACTCACATGGGAGCGAACACATGGTAAATCCATCAGGAGCTCAACCCCTAGGATGTTAAAAAAACTTGTTATAACCATTGAAAGAAACCAAAGCATAGATTCTAGAAGACTTACTCAGCATAGGGCACCCCAAGGGGATACCAAATTTGACTTGTATAGATTGTTGTGCTGGTATAAAGGATGACCGGTCAGCAACTGAGAAGGTTGGTAGATTGTGACTGCACACGCTCAACCACTCTCCGCGACTCCTCATTACCCACCTTCTTGCTCTCAAGATCGGCGCTAGGAAAAGGCATTTCACATCACCCGTAGGTACTCTCTGCTGCGGGATAGCCAACGACTCCTAACGCCTTTGCATCGGTCAAGGAGCTGTTACACAATGGATGCACCAGAGAACTCATTTATGATTGATACCACTTACCAAAGTGTTCATATGAGTTCTCATCCTATTGCCTTCTCCGGTTCAACCGATCTATATGAAGRAACAATAGGACCCACCTATGTGCTCTTCAAGCAATGGAGGTCAGGGCTTGACAAGGAGAATCTTCCAAAGGTCAGTCCAAAATCAGATATGGCCCAGCTATTCAGCTCCAACTCACAACAACCTCAAGCTTATCCGAGCGTTAACAAGCTGGAAGAGGGGATCCTCCCACCCAAATATTTTGCCTTTTTTGGGGCTTTTGGAGTCAACACGACCACTCGAACTCCCGAGCCTTGTACTCCCGCGTAAGCGTGGAAACATTATGGAATATCTTGGGGGGAAGCCTGATGCRGATATACTGCTCCTGGTATGAACAAGGCGGTTAGACCATGATTATTGCAAGGACTAATCTAGACAACGCAGATGTACCAGGTTGCGTCGGGGTTGAAACACCTTCATCGGCAGCAGCCTGGAATTGTTCATGGAAATATCAAGGGCGTGAGTCTTCAACRCTTGTGGCGGAGGCACGTTGATACTGAGAAACATAATTACAACCCAGTCAAACATCTTGATCGATAACAACAGGCATGTATTCCTATCTGATATCGCAGTGCACAGGGAGCTCTTCACCTCTGGGACGCTTGACTCGAATGCAAGGTGGTCTGCACCCGAGCTCGTACTGAATGAGCAAGTCGGGGATGGTTCATACTATAYGCCTGCTTGTGACGTCTGGAGCTTTGCTATGACGCTTTTGGAGGTGACATATTTTYGTTTGATAGATGCTACRTCAAGATTAATGACACACCAACAGGTATACAGCAGAGCAAGGCCATATCGAAATGTTCCTCATACTGCTACTGTCGTTCTTGCTATGGTGAACCAACAAATCCCCGCCCGGCCACAATGTCTTATTTTGGACTTGTACRATCATCTCTGGCAATTCCTTGAGAGCTGCTGGAGGTTTGATCCAAGTGAGAGGCCATCCATGGAGACGGTCGTACTATGACTTCGAGCTTTGAGAGAACAGGAGAACATTAGGAYGGCTACATAGAGATGACAAGGCACATGGTTGAAAACTTCAAAAATGTTCAGGGGAGCTTCTTTAGAAATTTATAGTGATATTACCGATGTTTGGATGGACCTAGAAACATCATTAGACTTCAGTGACTGTGCCAGGAATTCGAAGGCGAAAGAGGGTACATCGGAAATATATGCACGGCGGGGCTGACATTTGTAAAAGAGTTTGGTATGGCGCCCACGGTGGCCGGGTGTGCAGGTCATAGCGGTCCCTATTGCGACATCGTGATTTTAAACCCCCAGCTTCGTTTCACACTACGCCGTAAGCTGGGCAAAATTGTCGCCCAAACAGGAACAATTTGTGATTGGACTCACGAGCATATGAGCTATTGAGCCATCCATCGAGTCAGTGGAAATGAACAGCATATTCTTCCATTTTAGAATCCACGCGATAGACAAGATCTTTCTGGCGCACTGTATGATGGCCCCATTGAAATCATCAGTAGTCAAGCTTAATTAGTCCTGTGTCCGCACTGGATSCCTCTGATAAACCAATTATCATGAATGATTTTGCTTTYGTATGGGAGTTATGCCATATTAATCTGATCTCGGGCTTACAGCAGGGCCATTCCGTACCACAATTTCCCAATTACTAGTTTGTTGCTGCTATCTCTCACCGGAAAATACCTCCTTGGCCGCACTTCATAGCCGCCGAGTYGCATGATGACCTCAGGGAACTTCTTGAGGATGGCTGGAGATTCAACCAAGGTGGGAGGGCACCAATGCCTATAGTCGTCCTGTGGCTTTGAATGCTGATGATGAGAAAGGCGGAATATTCGGTAGCAGTATGGATACTTAGTTATAATATAGACCGCATGATTTATATGAAGGGATCTGTCAAGCGTGAGCTCGAGTGATATTGATGGATCATGACCATGAGTCCCTCTGTGAGCTTTCAGCTTTATGGAAGAGAACGTCGCAGTGAGCAGAGGTAAAACTTGAGGCTTGAGTGCTTGAGCAGCAGAATCGAGAGTGGAAGTCGGCTGACTTACAAAGGGAATAAATTAAAGTGTCTGCACAGGCGCAGGGTAGCAGGGTAATGATCACTCAGATCAGTAAGGTTTGCATTGAAACTCTAACATCTCAGTGTAAGGCAAGTGCTGGTGGCCAGACAGTGAGATAGTTTTACCTTTCGCGTACGTCCGGCTGGTGCAGAAGAAGAGAGCCGAGCAGCTACGAGAATGATCAAGTTTATTTGCGAATAGAAATGTACAAACAAGATTCTGCTGTCGGCTACAAGGGAGGTGGGGGAAAACCCTGGAGAGGCTTTCCCTGCCTGCACAGGATGGCCAATTGGGATCGAGAACGGTGCGACGGGCGGGCGGGTTAACCGCTCGTGGTGCTTCGTAGTCCGTCCGGGACTGGGGCTCGCGGGCCCGCACAGGCACAGTATGTTGTGTAGGGAAGAAGGAAAGTGGAAGTGCACTAGCCAGCAGCCATGGCGGAGCCAACGCYGCGGGTGGTGAGGGGAGGCTGTGACTGCCATGAGTGTTACAACCCAGAGCGAGAACCTATCTATTCGGCCTCAGGTTTTATTCCAGACTCCCAGGCTGTCTAGCTGCCCAGCCGAAGTTAAAAAATATTTCACTGTATTATGGACACCAGTAACGAGAGTAGAAACGCGCAGTGTAAACGTCACGATAATATATTTTGGATCAACACCTAGGATCCAGTAAGACAAGCTGAAGAGAACATGACGGTAGTAACTACGCACCTAGGATCCAGTAAGACAAGCTGGAGTCCTAGGAAGTATGGACGCTACCTAAGTACGACGAGATACTATGTACATATGTTTACCTAGTAATGTAGATCGATCGTCGCAAGAAAAAAAGAAAACAATAAAGTCCATAATGTGTACCTACAGAGATCATGAAAAATATGAAATAGAATAATCAAATACTCGGGTAACGGTACGGACATCGAGCTGGAGAGACCAGCATTTTCGACAACCAGCCACAATACCAGATTCCAATTCCCGGTCACGGATGCTTTTAGTAGCAGACGTTGAATTGTGTTCTCACAAGCTGCTAACGAGGAAGGCCTAGGTAAATATGAATGTTGGATAATTTGAACAATGTGCATTTGTGCTAGTTAAGTTCGTGTGAAAATATATAGTCTTGGCAACATCTGATAACTGCTACAACTGCCGCCGGGTACATTCACGGKATTTTCCCATACACGCCCAATGCTCGTAATGCAGCTCCGTGTGGTTCTATAGCACTTAATAGGACCACCCTAAACCCCAAAGCTTAAATACACGGGGGCTTTGGAGGCGACATTCCGTACCAGGATCCGGAAGGACAAATTCCAGGACTTTTCAATTAGGATGGTGTAAACATATAAAACAGCCGGATGTCCATGTCAGCAACGACTCGGATGAYCGACGTACTGTGCTAACTGCAGTGTATGATACCTTATAACTGAACCTGGCTCAACCCCTTTCGCAGTTTGTCGTCCCGCTAACCTGTGCCCTTTGATCAATTGATTACACGTGTACAACGTCTATTCAACGACCTCAAAAATCCCGAATCATCAGCCATCAGCTCATCGTCGCCGCTAGGAGAACAAAGGGTGACAAAACCATCAATGTTGCCAGTGTTACCTTGTGGGTGCTGTAATATTATGCTGCTACGATATTTCGTTAGAGCATCTTATCCGAGACTTTGGTACCCTAAAAACTATGCACCCCATCCCCAAATTCGCGGACCATCGGGGTGGATGGGACCGGAGATATTCATAAATCCACGAAACCCCGATGTCAGGGGGGTGGGGTGTATGGTACCATAGATCTTGCTTTTTATAAAGTCTTTCCGTGAAGTTACATATCAAACTTCCAGAAGCATGAAGAAGTTTCGAACCATAATTGGTGGGGACAATAAGGTGCCGCCACGACCTTGGGCCACATATGTACTAGTGATATCAGCTCTCCTCTGTCTCGGCCTTAATTTGGACAGGGTTCTGGGTGGGAATCGGGGTGTGTGAGTTGTGAGGATTCCACCTCGAGGACGACAGCAACACTAAGAGTCTACTTATGGAACTTTTTCTGTAGATTAGCATCACAACGTTTTACTGTATTGAGTTGGTTCCTAGTTTTAGAGTTCTCAAGTTGTCAATGTGTAATGGCAAGACGCTAGTGATAACATCTTGACGCCAGTGCAATGATACATCTCAATGGGGTTAAGAGCTTACCATCACATTGCCAAAGAGTAGAGACTGATGGTCATGCGGGATTACACAAATGGCTCGGCACAGCTCATTACTGGCCAGCYATGAAATAACAAAATGCAAGTTACAGAGGGAGCAGGATTCTGCCGATGCTTAATAGGCTCCTCCGTATCAAATGGTCCAGCATTCTCACCAGTGGTAGCCTTCCGAGCCAGTCAGAGCCATCGTTCTATACGTGCATGCAGCAGGTCCATTGGACCTTCATGTCTTCTTCAAATGGGGACATGGATCTGCTTGAGGATCGAAACATGCGGTTTGAAAAGGCATGATTGCCGGGCATGCGATTCATCATCTTCTTGCTCTCATTCAYACAATCATCAGGCTCTAACCCAAGTGTGGGTAACACCTGCTTCTATCACGAACTCACGAATGAATTTGTCATACTTCCGTGAGCCCCCCGGATTTAGACTCATAGGGTGATTTCTGTGGTGCAAAGCCTTCCGATCTCCCATGAGGCAGAACAGCGCCAAGCTAGAATAACTAGAACAAGTTTTACCAGGGATATTGCGAGACGGTGCATCGTGAGCTTATGTGACAAAAATCATCATAACAATTCATATTCATGTGACCGTGAGTCTGAGAATGTGGTATGATGCGTACCTCGGTGGTCGTTAAGGAACTGATTAGGGTTTCAAAGGATTCCCATAAATCTTGAGAGATTATGTGCCGTCGCGATCCATATTAGAACCCCTGTGAAAGGGTACAACACAAACAAGCACAGGTAGCTACCAGAAGCTTCGATGCAATAATAGGCCAACCCCCTGGCGCCCGCTCTTTGCGAGTCATTCTTTGACATTCGAGACAAAAAATTAAACGCTTCGGGCCTCTTTCTTCCTTGTATTCTCACTTGTGCTATGTTTTTTTCACTCCGTATATAAGTATCATTCGACGGTTTACTTGTATCTAATGAGCACTCAGATTGGTATGACATACCTGAGGATGGCCGACAATTAGCGGCTCGGTTATGCTATATGCTTAGTCAAAGATACACGGCGAGAACACATTACTGATTGCTCCGGGTTTCAAAAATGTAGTACTGCGCTGTATATGGAAGTGAACCCAACCTAAGCTCATTTCTGATGATATATGAAGTTATTGCAGAAAACCTTGTCCAAAGGATTGGCAATCTTGCGCTCGCATGCTGATGCGCCCAATCACCCCACTGGAAAAGGAAGCTCTACCTCGAGCTTCTAGCCTAGAATTTCGGGGCTAAGACCCCTTTTCAATCACATAGTGTTACTATTGTAATGCACGAGAGATAACCCCCGCTGGTATAAAGGTAGGAGAGCTGAGAATGTGTGTAAATTCCAACCCCACTCCTTCCCTCCTTCTCTTCAATTTGCCTATTACTAGGGCTTTTCTCTTGTTGTCTTGAAAAAAAATCCGGTCGCCGATGAACGCTGTAAGCGTCCTCATTTCCAATGACTGACCCTACCTTATTGATGTGCTAAACCCAATATTCAAAAAGCCCACGGTTGGCTCTGGAAGTTTTCTCCTTGGTCCCTCGGATGGGGCCGTCCGTCGGGAATCTCACCCTTACTCGAATTCGTATTCAGCGGTCCTGTTTGAAGGAACGCATGGGTCCACCCGTGTGCTTTTTAAGTTCTTGAGGCTAGGGCGCGAGGAGAATTTTCAGAAGGTGGGAGATTTACATCGTAGTTATTGTCTCCACTAACAGCTACCTTAAGCTTCTTTGAGCGTTGTCACAATGGAGGAGAGCAGCTAGCCACCCTAATATCCTGAACTTCGCCGGACTTTTAGACTCGGAGCAATCGCTCCCAAGTCTTGTGATTCCACGCATGCGTGCGGATATAAGGCACGACACTCAGGGGGCCAATAAACCAATCCTGGTATGGTAAGCAACCGTTTATCTGCCATTGTCGAGAGTACTAACCTACACAAATGCAGATGTATGATATAGCGTTGGCGTTGGAATATCTTCATGGCCAGCTCCCCGTCATTATCCATGGAAATGTCAAGGGGGTGAGTTCCAAAGGTCTATACCAAGAACTAGCTTGACACTACAACGCCAGTCTAACATTTTGATCGACAATGAGGGGAGGGCGTGCTTGTCCGATATTGCGATGCACAAGGAACTATTCCCGTTGGAAAGACTAAACTCCCACTCTCGGTGGGCGGCACCGGAGCTCATATTGGACGAGCATGTCGACGACGAACTAGCTTATACACGGGCTTGTGACGTATGGAGCTTCGCAATGACCATTCTGGAAGTGAGCGAACAGCTTTTTTTTTCGCTTTCATGCAGCGCCATACATACCAGCTCAACCTCCAGGTTTACAGCGAAGCGGTTCCCTTCCATAATGTCCCAATTGCCGGCTTCATAGCCGCCATCGCTCAACAACAAATCCCCCCCCCCCGGCCGCAGTCCATGGCTGATGAGTCTTATGACGGCCTCTGGCAACTGCTTGAGAGCTGCTGGGGGTTCAACCCAGATGGGAGGCCAGCAATGTCTATCGTCGTTGTGCGGCTCCGGATGTTGGGCGAGGTGGAACGTTCGGCAGCGGTAGTATAGGTTTTATACGCCGCATGATATATATATAGATGAGGCTGGAGCTTAAATGATAGATTATGGCTCGATAGAAGCGGCGGCGTGATTTCACAAAGGGCGTGAATCAAGGTGTTCGTTCACGCAGGCAGAGGGTAGCGGGACAAAGCAGTGGCTGGCGTCGGTAAGGCTTGCTCTATCCAGGGCGTCACATCGAAAAGATCGCTCGGCATGCGAATCCGGCAGGCTCTTGTCTCGATGTGACTTTGATGGTTTGATGTGATCTCAATGAGCCAATGATGTAGAGCTCATTATGCTGGTGGAATCGTTAGATCTGAGCGTCGGATTCAAGGGGCAGCTGTCAGTCATTGACTTCCCCCACTAACTTTGCGAGCGGGCGTCCGTGGGAGTGTCCATGCGGGCCGTAAGGCCCTATTATCGTTTATTGAGCTGTAAATATATCACAGGTGGTAGATGCGGATGAACACGGTTACTACCCGAAAACCAGGGGGATTGATCGAGTCATCGCAAATGGAGCAGAATATCTAGAAAGGGACAGTATGAATGGCAGAAAGAAACATTGGGAGATGAATGCAGGTCAGTGAAACGTTTTCAATAGTTAGTTGGGACTTTTTGTCCGTGATGAAGTCAGTGCATCTTGAGTTTCTGGGTTCCCAAAACACACATGAGCAAAGTCTGGGCATCGAGACGAAAGAGCTTCAAGACCATACCGGCTGGGCGTTTTTCTTGCTCCACTTCTTATTCCAGTAATGATAGACATCGACAAAGTCTCGCCACAGCGCGAGAGTAGCGACCACTACAAATGTGGGTATCGCGATCTTCCAGAATCTGGAACGTTGAGTATTAGCTTCAAAAACCGGGATGATTTGGAGCGATGACGAGATTTACAAAAGGTCCGAGTTCTCTTGGACAGACCACATCGGTGTGAAATTCATACCCTGGGGTGGGGGGATAATTGGTGTCAGAAACCCCCGGCAATCCGTTTTTCTAAATTGTTCGGGGACTCACAAAGTAGCCCGTGAGAAGAGTAAGCGGAAGACCAATAATGGTGAATAATGTCAGGAGTCGCCTGTTCAGGTGTCAGTTGCAATGAAGTTTGGTGAACGAGTTGGGTGGACCTACATGGTAACGTTCATCTCGTAAGAAGCAGACTAAGTTAGGACAGATCAGTACGTCTTCAGGACAAAGGTTAAACACGGATACGTACATTGAAGGAAAAGTTGATCAAGTTTTCTGCAATACTCGCGAACATATCAAGACTGGTCAGAATATATTCCATGTGGTCAAAAACATCCGCCTTTCCATATATATTAGCAACTTGGTCGAAATACCGTTGAAAGAACCACGAGAGCGTACCAGATATATCTTTGACTTGTGACTCATAAAGCCCACGACCCGGACATTGGCGTTCGCGGGATCAGAAGAATCAATAAGCGCCGCACAACGATCGACATCATAGCGGCGAAGCCCGTAAACAAGTGTCTTGACAGGTTCGAGAGTGCGTTTGTGTAAGATCAGATCACCAGAAAGAATATGAACTAAACCCAGCATGCATTAAGCAAAGGGTTCAACACCTCACTCTGTTGGAAGCGACTCACGGTATCGAATGGTCTTGTTTTTCGGCTTCAGCAGGATCTCCTGCTCAAACTTGATGATTTTCCTATGATATGCATCCACAACCCGAAGCGCCTGATCGACGACTAGGAAAGATCTGAGATAAGGGACACCGAAAAAAATGGCCACAAACATACTCAAGTCAAGAAGTGCCTGCACAAGTAACGATGGATCAGCAGATTGGCGAAGGACGGTATCCGTTTGGCGTAAGCGTTGGGCGATGGGTGCAATGAATTCGAGGTTCGGCCTTGGGTAGATAGAGATGACGGTGCCTATGGAAAAACAAAACAAACCGAAATAAGGATACGCGCGATTAAGGGAGAGAAAAGTGAGCTCATCACCATCTCTAAACAAAAAGAAGAACATCGGGGATACATCGACTTTGACACGTTCCCCCTRGCCATCACCCTAGTTTTAATAGATCRTTCCGCAAGAGACTATTYTCGAYCTYACCTGCTTRAGYTCATCCAGGTGCGCMAGCTGAGGGTCCTGCCGCGCACTATACACACTYCGTCTCTGTTATCGCGGTCAAACTCATGTATRAACTRGCAAAAATAAGACTTACACTACCCTCCTCGCTAATAAGTCGTACCAAGTTGGTAGGGGTGGTAGACTCCCTCTCGACATCGTTCTTGTGGAACGGAAGAACTGGGCGCTTGTGCTTCTTCTTCAAGGTACCAGCCCGCATAATAGGCGTACTGTCCCTCGCAAGCGTCTTGTCGTCGTATAAATCATCTTCAAGCGGCTCTGGGGAAACTGATCGAGGAATGCCCGGCACAAACTGGGGCGACTCGTCGTCCGACTCTGTTTCTATCAGTTGATGACAAAGCACACGTAGGAACAGGTGTTTCGAGTAGTAGTCAGCCTTGGACCGGTTCTGGTTGTTCCCATGGAATACATCTTCCAGCGCAAGCGGATGAAGATCTGAGAAAAAAAAAAAGTCAAGTCTTTCGAAAAGAAAAGACAAAACTTCAAAGAACACACACCATATTTAAGCGACAACGCCTTGATCACATCCCAACTCAACCCCCCAATATTAATCCACCTCACTCTAACCCAAGGCGGCCTTCTCCCCGCCACCCCATCACTCACCATATCAATAAACTCCTGATTYCCCATCCGCTGAATCGACGACCGAATCGACGAATAATCCGTAATCTCAATCTTACACTCCTGGCGAATATGACCATACTGCAAGTCYGCAGAAGCGCGYCTCGGGTCAACACCAGGCTCCGCACCCACRCGCCCTCCCGCTCCYCCTCTKCCCGCYCCCGCAGCTACCAAAAATGACGTGCCGCGGTGCATCGAAATCACCTTGCGCACAGCAGTCCGGAACCGCTCTTTCGGCGTCGGCTTTGTCCAGTGCGAGATCGCGGCAGCCTCGAAACGCGCATCTGCTGCTGCTGCCTGTTCAAGTCCCTGCGCCCGCGTTGGGGAGGGGGAGATGGTGGGTAGACCCTTCGAGGGTGGAACAACGGAATAGGTAGGGGAGACTGCAGGCAATGAAGAAATGCTCGGCCTCGGTTCGAAACCTTGTTCATCCTCCAAGTCGGGCGTCAACGACCTGCCCTCAGAGTCTGAAAAGCTATTCTCGCGCGGCATTTTTTCTGTCTTTTGTGTGGAGTTCTTGGCCTTGGGACCTCTTGGCTTTTGAAAGGATCACCTGCTTGGTGCCTGGATGGTTCGTGTTGTTGSTGGTGGGTACGGTGTGGTGATGGCGGGGGAAAAGACAAGAGAGAAGGAGATGGGGAACAGGGACGGGCCTTGAGGCACTACTCGCTAGCGGGGGGGACCTAGGTCCTGTTCATCCAATTTGAGGCCCGGACAGATTTGGGAAAAAAAAACGCCTGTCCGTGCCGTCAAACCGTCTGCCATCTTGTCAGAAGCCCTTCCCGTGATCCCATCATCGTATTTATAAATTCGTAGCAACCACCAAAAGCAACTTCACAAGAAACAAAAAAATATACAGTAATGCTTTGCCAGGTAACCGGTTGAGGCTGTATGATGTTGGAAGGGATTTGTATTCCCTGAGAAAATAATAAATAGAATCATCAACTTGGGAAACAACCAACGCCCATGGCCAAAAAAGTCCGTCGAGAGTGCCACTAATGCGACGTGACAGACACAGCAGGCTCATGTGTAGTCACACTCTGGCGTCTACGTCCGCACACAGTAGATGTATTCCCTGAGAAAAATATACAAAATCATCAACTTGGGAACCAACCAGCGCCCATGGCCAAAAAGTCTGTCTATCGAGAGCGCCATTGATACGACGTCCCAAACGGACATGACAGACACAGCAGGGATGGGTGAGGTGGGGAGGGGAGGGGGAGTGTGAGGCTCGTGTACAGTATAGTCACACCCTGACGTCTACGTCCACGCGCAGTAAATAAAAAGCATTTGTAGGTAGCTAACACCCTATTATGATCTACAAAATGCCCCCCCCTTTCGACCCCTTCGGTGATTACCCATTAAGCGCTCTACCCCCCCCCCCTAACAATCGAAAAAGTGGAAACCAATCTCCCTCCGCAACTTCGAAGCGATCTTTTTCCACATGCAGGCAAAAAAAAAAAAACAATAAAATAATCAAAAAGCAGGCAAATCCAGAGCCACCTCGTTCATAAGCTATGTTTGATAAAAGAAAAAAACTAGTGAGAGTAAAAAAAGATTCTCTATTGATATTCGGGAGGGGGCGGGGAATCGTGCAGATAGCAAAGAAAAAAAAATAGGACTAACGAGTGAGCGGGTTTATGATGGCGGGTGTGAACGAGAACACGATGGACGATGATAGAGCGCAGCATGCGCATGCGCATGTACCATGAATCATGAATCATGCTCCAAGTCGGACCCCCAATCAAATCACAGAAAACGACAGACTAGACAAGCACAAAAAAGCCGAGCAATGAAGAGGGGAGCAGAAAAAAGAAAAAAGAGGGTATTTTAAGGAGCGTGAAAGCAATGATACAAACGAAAGACACCACGAGAGAGACAGACAGAGAGTGTGTATGTGATAAGAAAGCTTGCGAGAGAATACGATGCAAAAAATGTGTTATGTATGGGAGATTATTTCTTTCTTGCTTCAGGGACCAAAAAAAAAAAAAGCACAGGAAACGATGCACATATAAAAAGATGGGCAGGCACGAAAAAAGATAATCGTTATTGCCAGGTCACAAAGGAACAAAAAAAAACCCCAGTATCCTGTCAAGAACAACAAACCTCTTGTTTACGACCCATGATGTTGACGCGGAGACGAAGCAGACGAGAATAACGAAAACATCTTCTCCGCTCCCTCCTTATACTTCTTCAACTTCCTCGTCTTATGTTTCTCCTGCCCATCACCAGGGGTCACCTGTCCAAGCCCTCTAACAGTATCATGCTGCTGCTGCTGATGGCCACCACCACCACCACTCCCACCCCCACTCGACGGCGGCTCCACCCCAACCAACAACGGCGACTCTCCATTCCCATTCGACTGATCCGACGACAAACTCCGCGCACCAACAGACACCGCAGACTCCCTCGACCTCAACGAAGGCGACATCATCATCGAACTCCCCATCGACAACGACGGCGTAAGCAACCCAGTACTCGCCGTCGACGCAGCAGAAACCGTATTATTCGAACTCGAATAATTCAACGACTTTCTCGACTTCTTGGGCGGATAAGCCGAYGGCGGCGTCTTGGGCTGCAARAACGGTCTCGGCCCCTTCCGGAACGGTAACCCAGTCCGCCCACGTCGCTGAGTAGTAGGACTCGGAGACCCCGTCTCCGAAACAGTCGCCTCCGACGCTTTCGACATCCCAGAAACGGATCGCTGCTGAGCACKACCACTCCTCGACGACGGCGTCGAAACCTTACGAAACACAGCCAACTTGTACCGGTCCACAACCCCACGCGCAAACAAACTCGTCCCCTTGGCACCATTCCTCTCCTCCCCATCCACAGCCTCAACAAAGTCCCAATCATCATCCTCATCCAAATCAGCAGCCTCCGTATCCTCGCCAACCTCATCCGGCAGGTCCTTGTCAAGTGCGGGAATCCCAGACCGCTCGCGTCGTTTATTGCGATTGGCAGCTGGACGAGGCACCGGGGGCTTAGGCGGCGGGGTCGCAACCACAACGGCTGCTGCCGCCGCTTTAGCATCTCTCGCCGGTATGACAGGCAGCTCAGAAGCTCTAGAAACCACCGCACCCGMAAACTCCGCGCTACGCTTCCTCGGCTTCTCTTCAGTAGGTGTCTCCGGTTCCGGTTCCGGCACACTCTCCACCACTTCCTCTTCTGCTTCCCCTTGTTGTTCCTTCTTACGCTTCACAGCTTCCTCCTGTTCTCCCTGCCCACCAAGCATCTCCTTAATATCCGTCGGCACCGGTTCTACAGGAACAACCGGTCTAGCCTCAGGCGTCTTTGGCTCCGCACCCTCCTCCTCATCCTCCACCGCCATCGCATCCGACCTGGCATCACCATTCTCCTGCAACGATGGCAGCACACTCTGCGCAACAAGACTTCCCAAAATAGAAGCAACATCACCCTCCTCATCCGTACCCAGCTCCGATCCCTCTCCCTCCTCCTCATCACTATCAATCAACACCGAATGCCTCCCCTTGAACGAATACCCATCAAACACATCCACAGTATCCTCCTCCGCTGGCTGCTGCTGCGGCCGAATAGATGAACTCCGAGACTGCGACGGCGTCGTGTTTGTGCCATCTTCACCATCCGTGCGATCAGTATCGGTGTGAAGCCCTTCTTGATCAGTATCTGTCGTTTGCTCATCTACGTATTCGTCTAGAACGGGTTCCATGTCGAGGAAGGTGTCGTCAAAGTTTTGGGTATCGCTCGCGTTCGAGGGATCAATTGGAGGAATATAAGGAGCTTGAAAAAGAGAAAAAAAAAATGAGATTGTCGAAAATTACCACTCTCGATATATAAAACTCACGGATATAGCGTTTGTAGTACACGTGAGACCAGTCTCTGTACAATGACAGTCAAGATTCTGCCACGCGGCTGAATCAATCACAGCACATACATCATAGAGAAATACGGATGACGTTTTATCCGAGGCTCGCAAATACGCAACACAGGGTTCCTTTGCAGGAGCTAGCAATGTCACAGATATACTCAGCAATTAAACCCGATAACATGATACCAAATACTCACCCCACGAATCAAACTCTTCGTATCCTGATCAATAGCCCTATCCTCCGGGAACTGCAACTCGTCCTGCAACACACGAACATACATATCCGAGTGATTGTTAGCCCAGAACGGTGTCTGCAATAAACCACACATAAGCCGCCGTATCCGCACACCTCATTGAAGACACTCACGATTCCAGTCAACATCTCATAAAGCATAGTCCCAAAACTCCACCAATCCACCTCGTAGCTATACGGCAAACCCTGAATAACCTCGGGCGCAAGATACTCTGCCGTCCCACAAAACGTCGAAGTCTGATCGATCAGACCCAAACTCTGCCCAGGCCATCCCAACGCAATATCACCACCGCCACCACCACCATTACTCGTACCTGCACTATTCTTCATCCACGCCGCACTCGCCTGCGGCGCAACCGCCATCCCATTATACTCCGTCGCCGTAGGCGTCAAAGGTGCCGAAGCCGACGTCGGTCTCCGAGGAAACTCCTTGGAAAGCCCAAAGTCCGTCAAAACGATATGTCCATCCGCACCGATGAGGATATTTTCGGGTTTGAGATCGCGGTAGATGACACCAGCGGCATGTAGACCTTCGACACCCTCTACAATCTCTGCTGCGTAAAACCTTGCGCGATCACGACCGAGCCGGCCCCAGCGTGCAAGTTGAGTAGCGAGGTCGCCTCCAGGGTGGAAATCCTAAAACAATGATAACATTAATTACGTCAAGTTTTGAATGAGCAAACTCGACAACTTACCATGACTAAAAACAAGTTCTCTTTGTCATGAAAACTCCACCACAATTTCACAACAAAGGGATCCTTGCCCTCCGCAGCCATCCTCTTCAACACCGCCTGCTCCGTCAACGTATGCTGCAACTCTTGATGTGCCAGCACATGCCGCTTCGTAATTGCCTTGAGCGCATACAGGTCCGAAGTGGTTTTATGTTTAACCAGCAGCACCTTCCCAGCGCACCCTTTACCCAACACTCGCATCATCTCAAAATCACTGATAATGACCTTTCTCTGACTCTTTTTCGGCTCCTTTTCCTTGCGAGGAGCAGATGACCTCGAGCGCTTCTTCCTGGTACATCCTTGGTTGGTAGAAACGGAGGACTCGTCACCCGTGGCAGATGATGCACCATCCATCTCCTGTTGGCCGAGTTGGCTTGCTGGCGCAGACTGAGCGAAAGCACGGGAGAGTCGGGTCGACTTGTCGGGATCGGCAGACTGAGAACGGTGTATGCGCGCAGGGATGCCTTGGCCCTCTGATGCGATGGGGGTAGCTGGTACTGGCATGTCTTCTGGTGGCGTTGCTATTTCAGATAATTTAGGAGCAGACTCGGTAGTGAGAGAAGGAGGAGGTTGTGGTTGTGATTCTGGGACCTTGGTCGTGGATGGAACTGAGTCRYTGGGTGCCAGGTGACCGCGTGGCTCTTCACCGCCCYGCTTTTCAAGAGTAATTTGGTCCTCGATGATGCCATCAACACTAGGGTCGTCGGGAGGAATATGGGCCGCAACTTGATCTTCTTCTTCCTTCTCGAGTTCTTTTGGCGTCTGCACCGGAGTCGGCAAGGAATCCTCGACTGGCGTTGCAGCAACTGCATCATCATAGTCGTCTCCGAGAGCCGCGGAACCGCCGCCGATGACGGCATGGTCGGTATCCTGATGAGCTCTACTGTCCTTTGGCAAAGTACCAACATGGGCAGCGAGATCTGATCTGACACGTTTAATAGCTCTCTCTACACGAACGCTCTCCAAGTCGTCGGTACGCACGCGTACGAAACGTTTCCATACGCGAGCCTGGCGCAGGGCAGGGGTGTTGGAGACGGTGGTGAGGTAAGCGGCAATGCTGGTGCTGGTAGCGGAAGGGGCGGCACCGACAGAAGGGGAGTTGACGTTGCTGGCGCTAAATGAGGTGAAAGGGTCGTTGATCTCGCGGGCGGGAGAAGCGAGGGGAGTGGGGAGATGGAAGCCAAGGGAGGGGTTGGTGTTTCTGCGACTTGTTTTGTTGGAGGCGGGGGAGGCGAGGCGGGAGAGGGTGTTGAGAAAGTTTGATTTACGTTTGGGTGGCGGAGGAATGGAGTCTGCGTTGATGGGCAGGGGTGGAATTTTGACACCTGGATTGGTTTCGCGGAGTTTCTGGTCGAGYTCRACGATCTCCATGGCGGTTCGAGTGAGGGTGAGGTTGTGGGTGGGCGCTGGTTTGGAGGAAGGGGTAGAGCAAAAGAAAAAGGGTAAGCAACGTGTAGAAATAGGATGCATGGAGAAGGAGTGGAGTGCATGCATGTGAAGGGGCGGCGAGGAGGAGGCTTTTTTGATGATGATGAAAGACTTACTCTTAATGTAAAGACTGTATGAACGAGAATCATACGGAGTCTCTGCCACACTGACGCTCCATGGGCCATCCTGGGCATCGACGCGGACAGGGGGTCGGCGGTGGATGTTRGGATCCAAGGTGGTCATGGTGTTGTTATCAGCAAAGAGAGATCGAGGGAGGGAAAATGGGGATCGATAGACTGGCTATCGAAGAGGGGGTGGGGGATGAGGGTGGAGAGCACAAGACGATCAGCTGCGTGGGTGACTGCACTGTAAGCTGCGCGTGGTGCCAAAGTTCTTTTTTTTTTTTCCTGGGAAACGTGGAAAAGGTGCCGAAGGATGTGGAAGTTGGATGGGGTGGATGGAAAGGCGGGCGGGCGGAGAGGGGCAGCGGTACCGAGGAGGAATAATTGGGAGGCTAAAGGGGCGAGTGTGGCGGTGATGGAGAGACGACGGCAGATGACATGCACAACACACAGAGCAGTCTGAGCGGGGAAGCCTTCGTGGGAAGAGGAAAAGCAGAGGAAACCAGGACAAACATCTCCTTGCCATCAACGTAAAGCTTATCCCTCAGAATCAACAATCCAACGGCTTTGATCATCCTGTTCAACTTTACCATCCAAGCTCCACCCCCCCACCAGTCTATCCTCATTGGCACAGGACAGAACGGAGCAGACCGGGAATGGGCTTTGGAGGCCCTCCCCCGCGCGCCCCAGCGACTTGTCCATCTTTGATAAAATGCATCAATAAAATGATCATAAAGTAGGTGAACTACTGTACATAATAATTCAGGCTTGATTCGGCATGTAAATGCTATGCCAACCGAGTCTTCGCCCTGTAAAAGATTCATTGCATTATGAGCACTCGGAGAGACGAAGCATTCCTTATCGTTCCTCTCTGTGAGGCGCTCTGTCCCCCCTCCCAGATCTCAATCTTACGGCCCCTCAATCTAGATGCACACACATTCTCACACTTGATGTTACTTGGCTGCTGCCGTGTCGAACAAGCCCTTTCGTCCCTCCATCTCCTTTGATCTTCTCTGCCAGACTCTGCGATCTCCCCGTTTTTGATCACCGCAAGTGCCTTCTTCTGCAGTGTAGTACCCGAGTCCCCCCTATCGCACTGCCCCATCCAAGACTTTACTTGTAAGATTGTTCGACGCCAGTTCAGGGGTTAGCCGAATGATATTATTCAACTTGAAACGATAGTTACAACTCTCCGCTCACCCGAGTGTCACGACCACAAAAGACGCCGCCGTCCCACCATGCTGTACTACACTCATACAAGGCTATGTAAAGAAGCTGGATAAATCCTACAATAAGTCGATTTTGATTTCGCGGAATACATCAACATCGTGATGGAGGAGCGTGGGAGATCTTGCCCAACCAAGCGTCCTAAGTGGCACTGTCACGAAGAACAAACGCGCATCATCACTCATTCGTTCGCGAAAACCCTAACCCAGTTCAGGACCGACCGGTGTTACTTCCGGTCCCTCGCTTTTTCATCCTCCCTTTATTGAACCACTAATGCCTATTTTTCATTTTTCGCGCACAAGATTTTCCTACTTTGCATAGTGCTGAGCTGTACGCCAACTGCAACTACAACGTCCAAATCGCCATCTTTTCCTTGATCCTTGGAGAGCATGGCATACTTCCTCAAGGTCCGCATTTGTCCCCTAGCTTGAACGCAGAAGCCTGTCTCTCAGCTTCAAGTGATACTTCTTATTGGAGAGCAATAGTGGSTGACGGAGTGTGCGATGTTGACCCCAAGGTTAATTGCGTGAGCCCCCGAATAAGCTGGTGGCCAGCCAATGCCGTTCTCGATCTCCTCCTTCTTGAATATGCCCTTGAGTTTGGGAAAGATGCTTAAAACTCAACGCACCAACGACATTCTTTGGATCCGTCGTAAGCCTTCAAATACCCCAAAAATTTGTGTGTCTGAAGAACCATGWAAGGAGATATCCCCCAGAGACGGGCGGTACGCATTCCGCACCGTCAAGTTGGGTAAGCCACCAAACGTCATCATTGAGATGGGATAGGTTGCTTGGCCGCATCCTGCTATTCTGTAAGGGCTTGGGGCGTGATGTGGGTGATCCCACGGAAGGCGGCTGGAGGGCTAAGGACTGAGCGCTGAGCATTGAGATTCGTTTATTAGCGGTGTTGAGGTTTCTGGTTTTGGACCTACAGCACSACAAATTTGGGCTGGTGAGACTTCACATCCTGGTTGCACATACTCACCCAATGACGAAGTGTTTACACTCGTGCTCCAAGTTATCAAACCTGTATGCATACCCGGGCACATCCAGCGTCTTCCTCAGCCAGCCCTTGTGGAGCTGGGATACTCTACCCACTGCAGCCGGAATCCTATCCTCACAGCGCGCTGCCCTCTTCTCCCCCTTCCCCTCCTTGACCTTCCTGGAAGACGTGGATATGGCAGGTTCACATTCGATGTGCGTGGCGGTTCCGAACACCTGAGATGTATCATAGCCCGCC
>JAECYV010000001.1:35708-102169 GCA_023014305.1 Lepiota subincarnata | reverse complement strand
CTAGCTAGCTCCCGTCGATGCCACTGGTTCCCCGCTATCAGCCCGCCGCTGAACCCGTAGGTGTCTACTTTCTCACCTGTGTACCCCTTGACCTCCCCAGTATTTCCTCGAGGACGCACTAGCGGACTTCCAGTATTCGCCCCAAGGTCGATATCTCGCTCATGAGCTGACCGGCTGCTCCCATTCGCCAATGATCAAGTTTCAAGTTAGCCGCCATGAGCCTGTCTGTCGACCTGGGTGCTGCGCTTTCCACGAAGGATGGGGTGTTCGGTTCATCTCCCCTCTGTCACCCGCCGAGTGTCATGGTCGCAGGAGACCGACAGCGTCCTGTCGCGCAAGGCCAGCAATGTGTTTTTCCCCAGCCTATATATAGTGGAATGTGCGACTACTCTCTTTCAACTAGTTTACTCCTTTGTTTGTGGACCTTGCTTGAAACTTATATTGTTAGATGCGGTTGATTCACTCAGTTATTTTTCTTTATGCCTCTGAATGATTGTCGAATAGGATATGACGTTTGGGACTGGTTCTTATCTTGGACTTGTATCAATTCTAGTTTGATTTTCACAATAAGTCGGTTTGATTTCTCGGAATATATCGACATCGTGATGGAGAAGCGTGGGGGCTCTTGTCTCGCCCCCCTCAATTTGTCTGCTCGATCACTGAGCCTCCTACTGGCACTGTCATGCAGAACAAATGCGCGCCATCACTCTTGCATTCGAGAAAATCCTCAAACATCCAGTCACCAATATCACCTTCCTCTACATACTACTACCAGGGCAGAGGGCATACGTCCGAGCGATGGGGGGTGCTCCTCTGCCGGAAACCCAGTCATGGACCGACCGGTGTTACTTCGTTCGGTCCTTCGCTTTTCCATCCTCTCTCTACTGAACCACTAGTGTCTAAATTTCATTTTTCGGCACAAGATTTTCCTACGCCGCATCGCGCCGAGCCGTACGCCAACACCCCTTCATCCTCCACGTCCCAAATCGCCATTTCCTTGATCCAATTGCTCTTGCCATCTTTTGGAGAGCATGGCATACTTCCTCAAGGTCCGCATTTTCCCCTAGCTTGAACGCAGAAGCCTGTCTCTCAGATTCAAGTGCTGATAATTCATACTTCTTATTGGAGCGCAATAGTGGGTAACAGAGTGTGCGACGTTGATCCCAAGATTAATTTGCGTGCGCTCCCGAATAAGCTGGAGGTGAGCCAATGCCGTTCTCGATCTCCTCCTTCTTGAATCTGCCCTCGAGTTTGGGAAATATGCTTAAAACCCAACGCGCCAACGACATTCTTGGATCCGCTGTAAGCCCTCAAATACCCCGAAAATGTTGTGTGTCTGAAGGAGATATCCCCGAGAGACGGGCGGTACGTTGGGTGACCGCACTGCCTAGTTGGGCAAAGCCAGCAAACATCATGATTGAGATGGCATAGGTTGTTTTGCTATTCTGGAAGGGCTGAGGCGCGATGGCCTCCTTGGAAAGACTTCAAAATAGCCGTTCAGGAACTGATGTACTTCGGAGCAAAGGACGTCCTCCTCCGCGAGGTTTGAAAAAAATCGTCTAGGAATAGTCCTGGGATTGGTGTCGACTCCTACTTGACCATATGCGCTATTGATAATCCGACAACTAAACTCTATAAGGATATGCACATCTGGACCTTCCGTTACGATTCCTGTCAGCCGTCCCTGTGAGGCCAGAACAGCACGCGACATCTCAAATTCTATTTTCCCAAAAGACAAATAACGCGGTCGTTACGTTGTCCACGCGTGTCTTGTTCTGGGTTTGAATTTCAACAGGGCCCGTTACGCAATGGACTTCTTTGCTCGAATCCCGAGACTACTGTTGCTCCTCGGAGGTCTCAGTCTGATGATTGTCCTCCGACCTCACGTAGTCTATAATCCAAGAACCGTCTCTCGTATTTTGAATCGCCTACTCGCACGTACTCTCCCGTATGAGCTCAGTGTTTTTCGATTCTGGGGAGGGAGAGGCTGATGACAATCTAAATTGCCAAGTCAGATGATGCCAGCACGAGTGAATCCGATCAATTTCAACTTGGACTAGTCTTGTCGGACAATTTATTTSCCTGGCGTCAATTACGCATCGATTACACACTAAGACAAGCGCGTGTCAGACTAGGAAAAAATATCTGTGGCCTGACCTGGGCGAGGGGTTTGTCTGAAACCGTACACGTTTCGTGGGATTTTCCGCTCAGCCAAAAGATATAAAAGCACGACGCTGGGGGCGTCTCCTTCCTCACCTCTCTTGGCTTTCGGACTTCTTACTACTATGCGCACTCTCCGGTGATCAGCCTTTGACACCACTCACTCGCTATTTCGCTGGAGTGTCGCTGCCCATGAAGTCCCCACTTCGGTGGTTGGGCTAGGACTCCGCCCCCAAAGGGTACGTCATCGTCGCCGCTCTTGCGTTGCTTTTTTTTTTTTTGACCGCGTTATAGGTGTAATTATGCTGACGTTTGGGTGATCAACATGACGCCCTCGCCGTGACGTCTGCGCGAGTCCGCTATCGGTGGTACTGAGCTAGCCACTTGTTACAACAGTAAGTAACGCCTAATTGTTATCGGATGCAACCGTATCTAATACTTGAGCGCAGTTGCGAGGATTAATTYTGGGTCACACGATCCTCCTCTGCAGGCAGTGGTCCTATACCTACCGCCACCGACGCCACCACATACCAACAATGTCGCCAGTGACCCGATGGGTTGGCCTCGGGTTGCTGAAGCAGGGCTGAGATACAACGACCGTAAGTTTTTGTTTCTACTAGCTACTTTGCAACATCGTGCTGAACCCGCCTGTTAGGCAATCATCTAAATGGTCGCTCGGCCCTCTCTAGCGGTTGCGAATGCAGGGCTGGGATATAACGACCGTAAGTTTTTATTAGATACTTTGCAATCTTGTGCTGACCCCGATTACCAGGCAACATCTAAATGGTCGCCCAGCCCTTGGTCTTACTGACCTTTCTTTTTGTGGCAGGCTGCAGCTTGTGCGGACGCCGGCCGACTGTAAGTATTATTTTATCTYTTCATTTACCCCTGATTGACGTTCTATAACAGTGTCTGATCATCGCCATTATGGCAGGGTAAGTGCGACAAGGTCGGTGCTTCTTGTTTGCGAGGTGTGTGCACTGACCACTACTGACCTAGCTAGCTCCCGTCGATGCCACTGGTTCCCCGCTATCAGCCCGCCGCTAACCCCGTAGGTGTCTACTTTCTCATCTGTGTACCCCTTGACCTCCCCAGTATTTCCCTCGAGCACGCACTAGCGGACTTCCAGTATTCGCCCCAAGGTCGATATCTCGCTCATGAGCCGGCTGCTCCCATTCGCCAGTGATCGAGGTTCAAGTTAGCMGCCACAAGCATGTCTGTCGACGCGGGTGCTGCGCTTTCCACGAAGGATAGGGTGTTCGGTTCATCTCCCCTCTGTCACCCGCCGAGTGTCATGGTCGTAGGAGACCGACAGCGTCCTGTCGCGCAAAGCCGGCTATGTGTTTTCTCCAGACTGTATAAAGTGGAATCTRTGACTACTCTCTTTCAACTAGTTTTCTCCTTTGTGGACCTTGCTTGTAACTTATATCGTTAGATACGGTTGATTTCGTTTATTTTATTTTATTATGCCTCTGAATGATTGTCGARTAGGATATGACGYTTGGGACTGGTTCTTRTCTTGGACTTTGTATCAATTCTAGTTCGATWTTCGCATATATTRCTGTTATCTTCAAGCCTCGAARTTATACCTGAACACGGTGTGGTTCGCAAATGAAATCATGCTGAGCWTCAAATCGAAYTGTACAAGCACACGCAATGAATATTTTTCCGGCTMTCAAAGGTCTAGTGTGGCCTCAGGGCGGTTCCAAAGTTTGGAAGTGCAAGGAAAGATGTCAATAGTAGTGTGAGCCTCCGTTCAAGTAGGGACGCCAGAACTTGGACAAATTATACCATATGAAATCAAATCATAATGTTCAATAATTTCAGGTCAAGGTGTAAGGATAATTACTAGTCCCCGCTCGAAAATACAATTAAATGGGAATATCTCAGATAAGGACGTGCAGAGGCATAATTAATAAAAAGGGAGTCAAGGCGACCTGTGAACATTAGACAGACTTCAACGAAAGTGTAGTTGGTTACGCGGAATGGCAGGGCGTGAATCTRTTCACCAACTTTGTACTGGCTTAGCAGTTGTCAAGTAGTTTTTTTAGTTATGGACGTGGTGAGTGAGTGTCGAGTAATACATCCTTGGAGCAAGTGGTATCAATTAACTGGGTGGTCATATGTAGATATGCCTTCCGGGACCGGTTCTTATTCTCGACCTGTATCAATCCAAGTAGTAAATGCTAAAGCACATGACTCTATTGGAATTGACCATACTATACGACTTTGCGATTTCCAGTCTGGCCGTTACGTTCCCTTCCCTGGAGCGGAGTTATCGTGCCATTTTCTTCCCAGATAGCATGAAACTCGCCTCCCTTACATGTGATGTGATGAGGTACGTGTCCGGGGCGTCAAGACAGGAGAAGCTCTGGCAAGTTTGTACTAGGCGCATCCCTGGACCTAATGTCTGTTCATGTTTCACGTTTCCTTCCTCTTAAAAATCAACAAACGGATGAGTTGCTCACGAGTCATCCAGTTTGAAGATGGTCATTTGTTGACCATACTCATTTATGTTGAATTGTTTCGGTGATAAGTTAGGGAGCCTGTCTATCAATGCGTCAGGAGCATTGGTCAACGTTAAGTGTCACAAGGGACGCACTTTTGTGCTTGATACTTCCATGATCAGCGGACAATCTGAATGGTGAGGAAAGATCACGTGATCGATACGTGTTGTCTACCTTGCCATTGATTTCCAGGAGCTCACTTATAATATTTTCACTCACAATGGTGTGCGATGCGACTTAATATCAGTTTCAATACTCATATGCATCTATTCAGGTTGTCCTTGCAGCATCAATATGCACAAAAGGCGGGAAACGTACGTCGTGTGGCCCAAGCTTTGCTGCCTTCTCTGATCTCACAAATGTCCACAAGCCGTCATCTCGCGCCAGTTCCGGGACATGACCCGCACCCGCATCGAATCCCTTCTCGCATCCTTCCCAAAACTCATTCCTACAAACACACAACACACCTCTGTCGAAACCTCCGAAGTCCGCTATGTCTACCAGCCCCTCGAAGATCTGTACATCCTCCTCATCACAAACAAGGCATCCAACATCCTCCAGGACATTGATACCTTGCACCTCTTTGCGCGTGTCGTGTCTGATTTGTGTCGGAGCGCCGATGAGAGGGAGATTCTGAAAAATGCATTCGACCTTCTTGGCGCGTTTGATGAGATCGTCAGTTTGGGATACAAGGAGAACGTGAATTTGATGCAGGTGAGGAGTGTGTTGGAGATGGAGAGTCATGAAGAGAAGATACAGGAGATCATCGCCAAGGTGTGTGGGATTGCCCCTCGTTTTGATTACACGCTTGCAATAACCGAAACTTTGGTGCGGTAGAACAAAGAAGCTGAAGCAAAGGAAGAACTGAAGAGGCGCGCTAAGCAGCTTGAAATGCAGCGCCGAGAGCAGCAGCGTCGCGCCGCAGCCGGGAGTGGTACAAGCAGCTACCTTGGAGGTGGTAACACGGGATATTCACCTGTTCCACGATATGAAGCACCAGAACCTGTCTCGCACACCCCTTCGCACCTTGGAAATACCTCTGCCRATACCGCTTCTCGTGCTCCCGCATTTAAGAGTTCTGGTATGAAACTTGGGGCGAAGAARACCAAGCAAGCAGAGTTGTTGGATGCACTTGGCGGTGATGTGTTGGCTTCTAGTGGGGCTGCGGCAGATTTGTCCGCTCCTGTTACGCCGTCCGTCCCTGAACCACCCGTGTCCCAGAAAACTAGCGGTGATAGGGGGAGCCTTCCCGAGGTCGAGAAGGAGAGGTATATCTTCAGGTTTTCTGCTTGGACTCCAATGGGCTGATCAAAGTCTAGCGTCCATATCGTCATCAAAGAGCAACTATCGCTTTCGCTACTCCGGGATGGTGGCGTTCAGTCCATGGAATTAAAGGGCGACATGAATCTCCAGATATCTGATCCAGCGCATGCCCAGGTTCGCATTGCTCTTGCACCACCCTCGACGGATTTCGGTGGCAAGAGTTTACAATTCAAACAACATCCGAATGTAGCCAAGTTCGGGCCTAGTCAAGAACGTATCATCGCGCTCAAAGACACATCCCGACCCTTCCCCGTTGGCCAGAGCCTCGCTGTGCTGAGGTGGAGGTACGCAGGGACGGATGAAAGCAATGTCCCTCTGTCAAGTGAGTTATTTTAAATGACTCAAGTCGATTCTGCCGCTGACTAGGGCTTTTTTCCCCCTCCAGTTAACTGCTGGCCAACTCCATCCAACGATGGTACTGTCGAAGTTAGCATCGAGTACGAACTCGAAAATGAGAATATCACCCTTTTCGATACCGTGATCTCCATTCCTCTTCCGTAAGTGAACGCATACTCTCAGAGGATTGAATTCTTATCTGGATCCATAGTGATGGGTCGTACCCCACGGTCTCTGCTCATTCCGGGGAATGGTCGCTAGATCCCTCTTCTCACTCGATATCTTGGTCGATTCCTGTGATCACTGCCGACGATGAAAGCAAGTCGGGCTCGCTAATGTTTACGGTTGGCGGAGACGATGCTGCCGCGTTCTTCCCTGTTGAGGTCACTTTTGTTGCGCAAGGCAGCCTCGCGGGTATTGGAGTTGATACGGTTACTCATGTTGAGGGTGGGGATGAGCCTGCGTACTCGGTTGATACATACATTACCACGGAGGAGTTCCTTGTTGTATAGATGGGTGTACATACAGTACACCGTCAATTCATTGGTGGATGTCAAGTTTGTAAAACATAAAAACGCATGCACGATGTTGGGGGGGGGAAGGTGCTGAAAACCGGAGATCAGTTAGGTTCCCTTTTCCAACCGTACGGAAAATCGATATCCCCCCTACTATTTCAAGTGCCAACTCATTCTCAATAATAATCCTGATTCGATCATAGCACAAATTTGCAGCATCAAAATATTCTTGCCCAACCTCATGCCCATGCTGCCCCGCTTCAATTGTGCATTTTTTTCCCGATTCCGCTTCTGCGGTTGCCGAGCATGAGAGGAGGCTGTCTTGGTATTTTATTGTAGTATCAAAAAGTATATACAAAGTRATAGTGGCTCATCACAAACAATGTTTGGTCTTGGAGCAACAATGCAAGGAGAAAATGAATTTGATATGCAGACTCTAAAGGTCAGGAGCATGTTGCGGTCTATAAGATCATTGAGTAGGGGATATCATCATTCGAACTTATGTATGTGTAGTGGTCCATGCGGCTGGTAACGGCGTTTGGCACAATGCAGGGCACAGTTTTTGGACAATGGTACAATGGCAAAGGTCATTCCGTTGACGGGTCCCGGGCTACCGGCGTATTCAGTTCAGACCGGGTGGCCTGCAAAGAAATTGTTACGTTGTCACTGGGCGTTCAAAAGGCCTTCACCCTAGAAAGACCCGAATCATCGTTCATCCGTTTGTTTCTATCCCCTCATGCCACAGTCGTCGTTTCTTTCGCAATTCCCAGACGAACTGGTCGATGAACTTGCGGGTTGTTGCGATCCTGGCCAGCTAAGAACGCTCTGTTTGGTCTCACGACAATGGGGGAATGCAGCCACTCGATACCTCTATCGTGGCATTACACTGAAAGACGCAAAGCAGGCAATGCAGTGCTTCAGGACGTTGGGTACCAAACAAGAAGTGGCTAGCTGCGTGAAGTGGATTGTAATGTAAAGGATTTTTTTCTCTTGGTGCATCATTGATGATATTAATGTTCGAGTTCGGGTCGCTCCTCCATGTGCCACCATGTGCGCTTGTTGGTCCTGGGATGGTTGTTTCTGCGGCAAAATAGTGACTGCCCTCAGCGGACCGTCCTTGGGAGCTTCTACCGACTCGCGGTGGCCGCTCTGAGCCGCACTGTCAACATTATAATGCTGGATATTTCAAGGTGCAATGCGTTGCTGGAGCGCCTTGTTGGTTTACCCTTCCCGCACCTCCGTGATGCAAGAATCCCTTATACCCGGGCCCTAGGACCCTTCCTCCTTCAACAAAAAGATACGCTTCAAATGATTTTTGTGCAACCTCCGCGATCMCCCAAACAGACTAAAGAGTTGGTTCCGCACCTAAGGCCGATAGAACTGACGGAGCTCGTCAAGTTCGCAGGGCCACGTACAGTGGTCCCATTTGTGCTACCGCGAAGCCAAGTACAGCATTTGACTGTGTGGTGGGAGCCGGGGTGTGAGCAACATGAAGAGATTATGAAGGATGTAGTTTTGTCGAGAAGTGAGATTGTGGAGATGGATAATTTTTATGCTGGGTGGAATCCTATGTTGTTGGGAATGTTTGGGACGTACATCCCCCGGATGCAGAGTTTGCGGGTTAGAATTGTGTGTTCATCTGTGACGAGGGAAATGATGGAGGTATGTGTCTGGGGGTTTGAGATTTCAAGGCATGTTTGCTGATTCCATCGCGGCAGGCGTACCTTGGGGGTTTAGAGCAAGGGCTTGCAAAGTTCGAACGTTTGCATACGTTACAGCTCATACTGCTGTCCCAACCCGCATTTATATATGAGCAGGCGGACCTCTTTTTTGAGCACAGGACTATTCAGCAGTGGGGGTCGCTTATGCCAACTCTGAGGGTTTGCGTTTTACCGAGTACGTACCCATGTCTTACTCGTAGCTATGGGAAGCATCAATTGTTGTGTGTTGCAGGTACCACCGCATGGAACAGGCAAGAGGGCAATACATGGATTGGATATAAGCAGGCCCCTTTTTATGGTTGACTTGGGTTGGGACCATGTGCAGCCCCTTTCAYTTATTCTCTTAGTGGTATGTAGTAGTCATTTAAACAAGAATGAACCACGCTTGCTTCCCGCTTTGTCGTGCTCGCGTCTGCAGCCCGAAAGAGGCTGGAGAAGACCGGGGAAGTGATGCAGAGYCGAAGGGCAGATATCACCGCTGCGATCCTGCCGGCCATCGCTGTCGCTCGTTATCCTCATCTTCCTGCCCGCCACAACGCCGCCCGTCTCGTCATCCCCCTCGCTGACCACGAAGCTCGACCGAACATCGAGTATTCGGCCCCGGCTCGGAGTGGCGACTATTGGCCTTTTTGGATGATCGTCCCGAATCAGCTTAGCACCAAGGTCAGTGCTCTATCCCAGCGCTTTTAGAACGTGTCAGGGTCTTTTCAAACCCATCGCTCACGACTCCGACCGACGACGCAGACGACCTAACCACGACCCAGGCGTTTCGCGAAAAACAACCGCAGGCTATGACAGACTTCACTTTGGTGGACCCTAAGGGATGGGAATACGATCTGCATTCGGTATGTTGTCCTTGCGTCCCTGGCTTACCTCCCACCATAACCACCTGGCGTTCTGTTGGATGCGTAGGTGTATTCTGCCTACATTGGGTACTTCCAGGTTCACAATATTCCATGGTGAGTCATCAGCCCACGTCATTGGTTCCTGCCTCACACACCCTGCGGTCTCAAGGTTCGAACGGACTTGGGGGCACTTGTTTACTTCCTTCGAAGACTTTTTGGCCTTTTCATGGCCAGCCATTACGGTGACCGATGCATATACCGGTAGAGCCCATATTGTGACGCGGCTCAACTCGGTTGGAGCGTTTCTCAAGATGATCAAAACAAGGTGTGGGCCAATATGTGCGACAAGTCAAGGATCATGCACTAACCATAATTCCACATATCTGTCTGCGCCGTACCCCACCGTCCATACACCCCGAAAACCACTTCCATGACCCGGTCATTCCAATTTCCTTCTCAGATTTGGCGAAACCTTACCTCAAGCACCCAATATCCTGCAAGTAACTCCCTTCGAGACCACTCCACGACACCTACGCAAAATTTCCGACTATGCAACATACAAGAAGCTCTACTCAACTCTACCTGCTGCAATACTGGCGGCGCAGCGGACCCGAGTGCGCGCCGGTGCACCGAAGGCGATTAAGGAGCTATGGGCGAAGAGGGAGAAAACGTTTTTGGCTCTCAGCTTCGTGTGGAGTGAGCGGAATGAGAAGAGCTGTTTAGAGTTTGGATACGCAGCGGTTCGGTGCGGCCATATGGAGGCGTGAGTTGAATTTCTTTGTTACTCAGGGTGGATATGATTCTCATTCGTGTTTTTTTTTTTTGGCTTCCTGGGACCGTAGCTCTGGGCATTGGCCTCCTATTCCGGATACAAACTATCGGTGAGTATAGGCCTCTTCTTCCTACTCGTTGTAGTAACTGATGGCGATATGTGGCTTCTTAGCAAGGGGCACTTTATCGTTGAGGAGTACGTAGACAAGGTGGTCAACAAGCATCCACCCAATCACCCTTGGCAGGTAAGTCTAAGTCTCRTTTTTCACCCTTCCCTCGGCCCCCTGACCAAATGCTTCATTGACAGTACGCAGTAAGTGTTRAGACTCCCTYGTTCAATCGCCAAATCCAGTCTCAATTCATACCCCACAGTTTGGCGAAAGCCAGTTAACCGCAAAGGCTAAGCTTCCTCAAATTATCCAAGCAACGATAAGGTAAGATTGCCACGCTGCATCACCGTCGTATCATACATTGCTGTATGGTGCTATCGTGTTATTGAGCGCCTATTATGTGTTTCGAMTTCCAAGCTCCGTGTTGACGACCATATGCAGTAGCCTCACCAGCCCCGACTCTGAAACTAGTTCAAATTCRGTCGTATTAGTTGGATACAGCATGTATGGCCAGCTCGCCCGTTTGGAAGAGATGAAAATCAGTGAGCYCACTCCTCGACTCAGCCCGCAAACTTCTTCCACGTAGGCAAATCTGATRCGAACCTTTTCCCTAGAAATACCACACAACGTRCTCACGATTGATATCGGYAACTTTGAGCGGTCRCTGTATTCYACAGGCGAACGTGGGGTTATGGTCGATCCGAAAACGGGCGGCTCGCGTTCRCAAGGGACTACACTGGCCCTGGAGAGCCTCCTCAGTTCTCTACCGCTCTCCCAGTCMTCTTCGACCAACTCKGGCTCTTCTTCGTCCCTCAACGCCAGTGCGAAACTCAACACTAGTTCTAACCCAAAAGACTCTGATCCCTCGCTTCATTCCTCCAAAAACTCAAGTATACTCCAGTGCACACTCTCTAACGCAGGCAATGAAGCCTTCATGAGCCTCCTTGCACTTCAGATACTCCTCGATCCGAGCGGGACCCGTGTCCCCAGCATCAAGAAGGGCAAGCTAGGGAATCCAGGGCTTGGGCAGGCTTTGTCCGTTGTTAACCTGAATCGCACGAATTCCCATATGAACATGGGCTGGGCCATGGGTATAGGAGCGCCAGGGGGACCGGGAACCCCGGGGGTGCCCGTGTCCCCAATGCCGATGTATGGGGTTCCTTCGATTCCTGTGATGCCGTGTATCATRCCTGGTATGGGTGTACCAGGTGCCATGGGYATGCCCACGGTCGCGGTGAACGGCAGGATGGGGCCCCTTCCACCATCTCCTATCATGAATGGGAAAGAAGTGCCCCATGTATCCAACAATAGYAACCCAAGCCTCAGGGAAAAGTTGTACCGGCCGTCGTCCGTTCATGGYYYGGTCTCGGAGCTTGGTCAGATGCAGGTATCRATGACGAGGGCRCATTCGAGTGGGCCGCTGCTGAGCCCTGGTGGCCATGGAACTGACAAGAGCCGCGGTGGTGGAGGTCGCCGTACCACGTCACCGCGAGTGGATGTGGACAAGAACGAGAGAAGATATTCCAAGTATCCCAGTGCCACTCTAAAATAATTTCGACGAGGCACGGTGGCTGCTGCTTAATCAGGAAGGGAGGACAGATATCGGATTTTTCTWTATCCCTTCCTCTTTCCCCGGCTGACTCTTTCTTYGCTTTGGTTGGGCTTTTGTGCGTTGTGTTTTGTTTTTCTTTCCTCTTTGTTCATCGCCTTGCTGGCATTCAAATGGGACAGTAGATAATTGGACTTGCTTGTTCCCCCCTGTCGGACTACCCATCACGTCTCTTTTCCTTTCGCGTTTAGTACCCTACGGACCATCTAGTATGTACCTATCACCTGCCTTTGGACGCTGATCATATGACATGAATCTTTGGCGTTATACCGACTGACTGGCGTTTATCCAACTATTTTACCTGAGCCCAAACATCCAGGAGCAAGGTACACACAAACCAATTCGCCCAATTCGCTGACGAAAACAGCCCCCAACCACACCCCTCTTCCCTTTGCCGAACCATCAGCGCCAAAATATGTTTCTTTTTTCGCCGTCGGCATCCCTTCTGATAAGAATCTTGACATAAAGAGAGAGAGGGGGGGAGGGGGGATTACGACCGTCCGCAGGTAAATGTCGTTCTACTTCAAGTGCCAAATTTCCGGACAGGCAGCCACATGTTTCAATGAACAAGGAGAACTCGTTAAGCAAAAAGGGTTAATCAATTTCAAATCTTTTTTACTCTTTTTTTTTCTGGAAAGAAGTTGGCTTTTTCCATCAAAAAAAATCCATTTAACCATGTGCGGACAACTGTCGGGGGTGTTTCAGTCGCGAGATAACATGGAAAGACGAAGGTTGCGTGTTGTCCCACTGTCCACATGGTTCTCACTCTCCACATCACCGAAAACCACCCGGAGCATAAGTTGACAGAAAGGGAAAGAACAAATTAATATAGGGCGCATTGCACGACATACACGCCTGGGTCCCCCCCCCCTCGAAATTAACTGTCAAAGTCGCGATGTCCCTCTACTCCGATCCCTGAAGGAGGGGAACGCATCTTGGAAAAAGACTTCAATTAAAAGGCGATATGATCGCTCCCCAAAAATATCTAGCTGTCAAGAAAAGAGAAGGGAAAAAAAAAACCATTACAAGTCTAAACTAAGGTTGACTGACAACTCCACCCCACTCCCACATACGGAAAGCCCACTCTACTCAAATCAATCACTGGAACAAGCTTTTCACGTAAACTGGAACGGATCAGGATGTATTTCTGGCAGATGCCATGCGTACAGTTTTATAGAGAATTTTTGGTGAGCGTTCGGACACGCCAACTTGCCTGTTCTAACTCAAAGGAGCTAACAATCACTTGCGGGAGGGGTGTGGCTTGGATGGACGGATGGACGGATGGACATGGTGTGGGTTTCGATGGTGGAGGTGGTGTGTGAGTGTGTGGGGGGCGAAAAATGACTGTTCATGGGACTGGGTTAGAGGAGGGATGGGGGAATCGGGTGTTTTCGCGCCCCCCGCCCATCAATATCTGGCAGTCCGTACACTCATGAAACGAGTAGGCACGGGGAGTCAGTGTGGCTGGAAGAACAAGGTTTATTCGTCCAATGGCTTCCGTCGATTCCTTTCCCCTCCCCGACCGTGACCTCCATTAGTCATTGGTGAAAATTTTCCACCGACCAGGATGACCCGTCTGAAGAGCCACATAGCCCAAATACATGTGAACCCAAGGAGTGGAGTCTGTCACTCCAGAAAGGTATGGCCATTCGGGAGCGTTAGGCAGGTTTGAGATGGGATCTCGTGATGGTCAAGTCATATGCCCCCCTCTAGAAGTCCAAAATGGGTCAAGAGACGGGCTGAGACGGAGAGAATCCGGTGGAATAGTTCACAACCCGAGAAACGAAAAAGCAGTCGCTTCAAATCCAGTCTAGTTTGTGCCACTTTGATGTAAGAAAACGCCAAGTATTTCTTCCAGATACATGAAGCCACGACTTCGCGATGTTGAGTTCGAAGAAAGAAGCGTTCAGTGGGGCATCTTGTATTTGGCCGACTAAGAAGCGAGCGCCTCACAAATGAGCTGGAACCTGAGTTCAATTCGGCTTGGCGATCGATAATCAGTACCTGCTATGCTCAGCTCGCTACTTGTGTACAAACTAGTTGAAGATCCATTACATGACATTCCCTGGCAGCTTGCTTCGCGGCAGGTAAACAGTGGGAGGCGCTGGCCAAATATGCTCAGCAATGGAGTGCTAGTGGTCTTGGCGCTATCGCCACAGAAGCTTGTCTTGTGGGAACAGGCCAATAATATCATGACATATTTTAGTTCAAGTGGTTCAGCCGGATATAGGAAATCATACTCAGCTTTCGTGTTCGGAATTATTGACAACTTGCATAACGGACCCACACTGGGCGCGTAGCTGGCTTCAGTATAAGCAGCTCTTGCGGAAAGCGCTAATGATCCTGATTCGTCGGCCCATAGAAAGTGCCCCTGCCTGCACTTGCACACGAGTGAACCACCACCTAGATATTTGCTCCCAGATTTCCCATGAAGTACCGAATGACAGTCCCGAATTTCATTTCATCACGTTCGCCATGTTCTTCATAGAAGGTCTGATCATTTGCGAGGTAATGAGATATCTTATCGAGGGGCGTCGCTGATGACATTCCTATCCAGATACAAACGAAAGTGGAACGATATAGAAAAGTCCTCCACTGTCGATCTACGGCGCTAAGAGTGAATGCATCAGTCCACTGTGACCCCCTTCGCTCTGAGGTCGTTCTTTGCTTCTGAAATTTCCTACGGGGTCGGAAAAGAGGCGTATCAGCAAAGTGCACTAATATAAACAAGGTCGAACGAAAGTAGATTCAGGATGAATTGAACCAGGACCGGGGAGATGAAAAAAGGGAGGTGGAAGGTCAATCAGGAAGCACGAATGCAGTACCCGTCGCGGCACGGGCGTGCCGAGGACAAATCAGAGTTCCTGCGACCTATCCAGAACCGAGAAGCCTCGGGAAGACATTGCAACGAGGCATTGTGAGTGAGGAAAGGTGTTGCCAACAGGCTTTGTTTATGATAGGAAGCAAAAAGGAAGTTTCACAGTGGAAGGGTGTGGCCTCAAAAGCGACAACTGATGATGGAACCTGATCCCCCGTTTACATCCAGAAACGTGGAAAGAACTGGGAGAAGGATGATCCAATAAAAAACCAAATTGAACAGTAACATCAAGCCGAGACGAGTCGAGTATCCAGCATATAGGAATGAAAGCTCACCCCAAGTAGCTCAGTATATGCTTCTGCGCAATCCCTAAATGTGAAGAGGCCCCAACCAAGCGACCAGAGCGAATAAGACCCAAACGATACCAGAAGCCACCAGGGAAGCTGTGAACGGATCCATCCAGAGTTTGCATATGACATCACGTCAGGACGCATTCAAACGTCACATTCGAACGGCAGGCGAAGATAAGATGAATCCCTTCAGGACACGATTGCATGGAAAGAATTGAGGTAAGCTCACGACTGGCAACAACTGCTCCGTGATTTTGGCGTCCAGGAGAGGGAGTGAAATGAACTGCAGCACAAGAAGGACATAGAGACCTGCAAGCACACCGACAAAGAGYGCAACGCGATGGGCGCGAGCCATTGTATGCGATGAGAGGACGAAGAAGAGTTGGGAAAGAGTGTAACGTGGCGGTGCCATCAATATCCGTCTCAGGTAATCATAACATAACATATTATTCAATCACAACTTGATATCTACAACACCGCAGGCGTGCGCTGCTGAGCTTAGCGGGACCTTACGCGCTAAGGAGCTCGGCCAATTTCCCCGCCTTGTCGGCCGCCAACGTGTTATCACACCCTGCCAGTGCCCAGTTAATATGAGATGACCCAGTCACGGGACCAAAACTTACCCCCGATATGCTCCCCAGCTACACGTACAGTACAAAGATATCGGTGAGCTATCAGATGAGAACAGCGAAACAGTTACGAACCAACAAAGACGTTTGGCACAGTCCTTTGGCCCGTCTTCTCCTGCAAATAGCGCTGGATCTGGTCACCATCTTTCACCTCGTCCAATCTTTAGAAAGCTGTAAGTCGACAAAAACYGTYGTCATCCACCCCGCGTGACCAACTTACTCTAATATTGTAGTCTGGGCATCCGGATATTTGGATTTGAAAAGCTCTTTAGCCGTTGTGCTGAAGCCGCACCACGACTTGGAAAAGATCGCAACCTTGTTGTCTGCAATGACTGCCTGTAGGTGTTGTGACTGGCTCGGTATGTATTCAAGGGCGATTACATGATGTGACCTACATCAACAAGTTCTTCAACAGACGTTGCTTTGAGCTGATTCACGGAAGGATTGGATGAGGACGCCATGGTGGAGAGCCAAGTGAGAGAAGTGCGCAGGCGAGAAATCATCATCTGACTCCAGCTCCCAAAACTAAAATAACACTTTGTCTGTCATCAAGCTAATCGCACGTGACTCCTTTCACGTGATATGATAAAACAATTTGGGCAATGGGCATGTTACTGTCGATACTATCGGCCCATTCTTTGGCACGGCACAATGCATCTAAAAATCCAAAYCTCTGGATACCTCATTCTGAAGGGCATAACCATATGGGGCACTCACCTTTCTCAAACCTTACGCCAGTGCTTTACCGTACAAGAATTACACATATACCCGCTTGACTCAGCAATATCGACTTGCTGACAAAGGCCTTACGAGTGCTACACATGCCGCCCTGTTCATTGCAAGCGCGTAGCCTGACTTCCTAACCAGGGCTTCTATCCTGGATAATAATTCTGCAATGCATCATCATAMGTTGTGCACAAGTTCGTTCTCGACCCAGCTGCTAGTAGCATCGCACTACTAGGTTTCACCCACATTGCATGGTCTAAAAATAGATTACAAATAATTATGGCGGGAGAGTAATTGAGCGAGAAGGTTTTGAAGAGAGTTTTGAACATGGGAAACTYTCGACAGAAGACCTCTTTCGAAATCCAAGAAGCCTCTGTCACTAACAARCATCTCCCTTGTATCCCACAGTTTATCACGTTCACAAGCCCTTGTCTCCCCACGCCATCCCGATTCCGTGATGCCTGGCCAAAACGTACATTCAAATCAGCTGCCTGCCATTTGGTRGAACCCAGCTGGTAGTTGCAAGCTCGTGACCGTGTTTCAACACATGCGCGCGCGACACGTTCGAGCCCATCCCCCAGAACTTCCCAGCTGATACCCAAAAGGTCAGATCCCTATCTTTATCTACAAGTGGCTTCTTCGACGCCTTATATCCGTCCTAGAACAGATCCCTCTGCCGTAAGACATCTTTAGATTGTTCATCAGGCACTTAGAAACGTCTTTGTTTTTGTGCGCCACTGAGATTCTTGGCTTTACGTTCTTACGTTGAAGTTTCAGTGAAAAATGTACGCATGGCGAGGGGCAAACTTTTTCTATATCTCGTTCGTTGCGTTTGCGACCAACTCAGCCGTACGCAAATGTGTGCCACAGGGTTACAATATCGACGATGACATCGGGTCAAAGAAATCCTTTGACCGAGACGCATGACCAGTTAACCAGAATAGTTTGTACCACGCCGTTTTTTTCTTGTGGGTCAGCCTCAAGATCAAAAAATAGGGCGAGGCGCGCAGAAACTTGCCCCCCGAACTCGGCCATAAGCTAATTGGTTGCACAGCCATTATTTTATCATCTGAAATCTGGCCGAACGAGTCCCCCGAAATCACACACTACCGTGGAACTAGACCCCCCCCCACAGAACATCTACCCAACATCATAACAAAAGCGAACCGTTCTGCAAACCCTATCTCCTCTGTCCAATCGGACCAAAGCTTCCGGCCGAGCCCTAGGGCGTTTGGGTTCGAACCTGCTGCAATCCCCTCTCGGCAACTGTTTGTATTTGCGACAAGTACACAGAATTGCCTCCATATATTCGAAAGACGGGTGGAATGCGTAGATACGCCCGAATGCGTCGCAGAGCGTATCCATTCATTCTTTCATACTTCCACTATAGTATCGCATCTCGGCGCTCCCACCTAAAAACAATCCACTAGGGAGAAGAAGTGTGAAGATTGATGCGCAGATTGGTGAGGTGAGCTTGAGACCATCTCTCGAATACTTTGATCAYTATTATCAACATCATCATCATCATCACCATCAACATTTGTTGTCGTAAAACTAGAACATAGAGTAATAGGGGGCCCCGCCGGRTTCGGAAACCGCCTCGATTCGCTTACAGTAGTCAACTCTTGTAACGTGCCGTTCCAGCAAACAAMCCCTCCTCTCATGGGTGGTGAGAACCCTGAAGGTTGGTTCGTTTTGATAGCGCGACCCCCGACATATGTGGCCTCGTTAAAGATTTATGATGCGACATTTTTTCCCCGTCCAAGACGGCCTACTGCCGGCGTTGGGTTTGAGCATAACCGCAACCCCACGTCGTCCCTGACTGGTGCTCAATTTAATAGACAGTCGAAGTCTGACTTGTAAGATAGAAATAGAAAAAAACCTGATGCACCAGTTTGCCTTGCACATAATTCTCTTCCCGAGCTGTAAGCACTCACCTAAGCTTTACACATATTTCGAAGGGTTTGCAGCCCCCAGTAGTCCGGGACCGACTAGACGATTTGGGAGGGGCTCTTCATTCTACGACAGAAGGATCTACGGCCTAAAAAGGTATTCCGACCCCTAGGATCAAGGTCCCCGAGTGCAACGATTATTGACGACTGGAAGGGGGCCCGCACAATCAATGGCGGAGTTACCTCTTAACGGCGGACCCAATGCGCCAGTGCAAAAGCTTGAAGGAGCTTGAGCCCACTCTCGTATATCCCCTTTGGAGACAGAGTACTGTCAAGGCCCTGTGCGACGCCTTTCTCGGATGTTGAAATGTTCAAAAGATGTCTTCAAAAGGTATTTTGTTTGAAAGGGATGACTTTCGACCCTTAACGATTTCAATAAGTCTGATCTTGGGCCAGTGGTCAGTTAGGCAAGTTGGCCAGGCTATCTGACGTGACATTTGATGTGTTCAAAGATGTTTGACAATCGCCAGAAAATCGAGCGTTGCCGCGATGTATCGTCCATTCGAGCCGGCCAAAAGAAATTGCTCCCAAAAATATACCAATCGTGTCATTTGTGGCTCAACTGAACAGCCGCTCCCGCCAGGTGATGAACCGGAATCGAAGATCCGGGTGAGAATATTCGTCGAMGCGGTACTACWATGTATGAGTTTCTGATCATAGAGTACCCCAGGCTGAAATACGACAGAGCGACGATATTTCGATCACCGTCCGATGCYTTTGACTCCTGTCTCGAAGCAGGTAACTCTAGACACACTAGCCATATTTATCCCATGTTTCTCAGGAGTGGCAGCCTTAGACAGGCCCTTGCGACGTGATTGAGCTGAAGAGCTCCGGATACTCTAGCCTTTTTACCTCAARATTTTAACGTGGCCAGGGGATAGGAACTCGTTTCTCCGTGTTTCGCGCTGTGTCTGGACATTCCAGCCGTCARCTGTGCGTTCTTGACCTTTTGATTTTCTTCTCGAGCGCTAGCGCTCATGACACATACGGGATTCATGCACTCATGTATGACGTTCTTAGCCCAAAGAGGGCGTGCCGCATAGTCACGTACTCGGCTGTCAACCGAGGCTGACCACTGACTAGAGATGTGGGCGCCTATCTGCCATCTTGTCAACCAACGTACTTACCAAATCAATCCCTCACTGCCAAGAACATATAGAGTAGATCGTTCCTGCACAGTCCACGCGTAACTGCTTTCGACTTCACCGGTAGAGCCTGTGGCAGACGACAGGCGATGCCTTCTCTCGATCGGGGACAAAGAACTGCGGATGGAACTACTCAAGTCGATTCCAACGGTTGTGAAGACCGTATTTGCAAGYGCCTAACAACAGGCCGAAAAGCCCCCTACCCTTGACTTCTCTTGGGGCCATCCAGTCATAAATCCTTTCATGGGGTGTATATCAACTCGCTATTACTAAAATTTGATGAGTTTACTAGTACGATATCCTAATGCGGGCGAGCCTTGTGAGAGCATGAGCCTTGATATAGTGTCTGTTGACTATCGCATTTGTCTTTGTACACGACACACATACTCCCCGAGCCGGCATTCTCGCCTACGAACCGGTAAATTTGATTCTTTTTACGCGTCGTCTTTCAAAGGTTTCTTCACATGACCCATTCTGATGACTTCGTTCGCGTCTCCCTTTCGCCGCACTTCTGATAATCTGGTTTCACTGGCGAAGGTTACCATCCCATTGTCGCCAAGTCGTGATCACCGCATGCTTTCTACCCCAACTTACTACCCTCGTCTCTACCAGTCTTATTTTTCGTCTGCTTTGTTCGCAATGATTGCCACAATCGACAAAAGGCAAATCCATCTTGTGTCATGATCACATCAAGATACGTAACCCCAACTCACATGCAGTTAGTAAGAAAGATCAATTGTGCACAGCAGTTCGATCCAGTTCAGGGCGCCTCAGTAAAGTTCGACAGGTGTCAGGATTTTCCAGACGAGGGCGCAGGACGGGAAAAACGGCCAGACGGGTCCGCCTGGCTGCTTTCATCATCATTGTGATCATGGGGACCGGCACCTGTCTTATTTGCTAGTACGTCCAACTTGTGTTCCCCTTTGCATGGCTCACTGATACCATTTCAGATAATAGGAGTCCTCCCCTCGTGGCAACAGCACAGACAAGGGGAGGATCGCGAGGTACCACATCTCTAAATTTATATCTAGCCCCCACAAGGTTGCCGTGCACACTCCGTATTGCTCGGGCGGCCACAACTCAGCAGTTGGCACGGTCGGCGGCGGGGTCTCGCTTCATCCTTTCTCATCATTACCATTTACCCCCCATCATATTATGCTTTGTAATTTTTATTAGCATACAACGCGCGCGGGTCAGGATTAATTGAGATACGCAAAATAGCGTATCGCGAAGGGCAAGTCGAAAAGTCGGTCCTTCTTTTCGCCTTGTAACACCGAGCACAACTCTTGTGGGTTCCGCAGTCCCAACCAGCTGATCGGGTCCAAATGAACGGATTCCTTCTGATTACTTCCTCCATGGTTTCTGTCTCCAAATAAAGGTCAATTTATATTGAAGCTCCACCTTCGATATATGCACAGCAAAAAGTACACCGCCACTTCTTTGACGTGTTTCCAACCAATACTGGAATCCTTTTAATCATGCTCGGCTCTTAGCAGAAAGACTTGAGTCAGCAGGATAACGAAGCACTGCGGGTTCGAGGCAGCTCGAAGCGAAACCGAGCTGAACACACAACATAATGACAAGCGGATGAGTAGTTTTGCCAGACCCAGGGAGGTCTTTTGCTTACGGCTTTTTGATGTTCATCCGCGACACCCAAGCGGTACCCTTTCTGCTCGTTTAACTTCATTCGGCCAGTTTGGCCTGTCAACATGGGTGCACTGGGATTTCGGGTTGCCTATACCATTCGCACGTAATGAAACTCGGCGCGAGCATCGCGCGAATGAACTCTGTGCAAAAGATGTCATCTCTCTCCTCCCCCTTCCGTCACTAGACTCGCTTGCACTCCCCCTTCCCCAGCGGATCACAGAACCGTTTCACATCCAGACGATGAATAATCATAAACCACTGACACCTTTAATTATACTGTGCCACGACCCACTCGACATCCAAGCAACGCGATATCTCATTCTTGGAATATCTTCTCGACCGAGCGACCGCAGGACTAACATCAGCGCAAGGGCGGCGATTGGTGCCCTTCAGTCCTTGCCAGGATACCCCCATTTTCTGCACGGATGAAATACCGATTAGGTTCGAACGCAGTTTCTTCACCGGATATGATGGCTTGTGGGCGGCTTTCTCCCCGAAAAGCAACAATGACTTGAGCTTTGGCTTGTCGTTTTCCACGTCGAACAAGAGGCATGTGTAATCAATTCATATCACCGCGCTCACTAAGGATATTGGGCAATCCGTTCGTTGCTCATGCATGATTGTTTCATGGGACTCATTCCCGGCTATCGTGGAAGAGTCAGCGTCCTTGGACGACCAGTGTTACTTGACAACAAGATGCCATCAATCCACTGGTTAAAAATAACACAATCTATTTTTACAGAGTGCACTTGTTGAGCAAAAAGAAGAAAGAGAGGACAAGTTATCGGACCTAGGTCGGCCACTACACCATACTCAACATACTTCTCTGCAAAGAATGGGAAAAAAGAACACGTTCGACAGCGGGCAAGACTACCATCATGTCCAGAAGAGCGACTCTTTAACAAGAAAAGTCCGTYGACTGTGCACGAGGCAACGGGGGATATCAAAGTCCTGGTATACCCGACAAAGGAATACACTATATAGTTCCAAGAAGAGAAACACGGGTATGGGTATTCTTTTCCGAATACTAGAACGCAAAGGCTGCGCCGGCAATGATAGAGAGGGCCATGGAAACAACAACACCCATATTCATGCTGAAGCGGACAGGAAGAGCGGCCGCGTTGGAGTTCGAGGCGGAAGCTGCTGCAGAAGTCGCAGAAGAAGCACCAGAAGCACCAGAAGAAGCACCAGAAGAACCGGGGATAGTCGAAGTGGCAGAGACGAGAGTGCCGAAGCTGCTGGTCGTAGGCAAAGTGCGCGTTGTGCTATGAAATCCGCTTGGSACAAGCATGTGGAATGAAATGCATGGGACTCACGAGGTGCTTGCGCCGGTTCTGGAGCTGGACCTGGCTGTAGAAGTCGAGGCGGCAGTGGCTGAGGTGGTTGTGGATGATTCAGCGCCGATAGTGAAAGGTGGCGATTGAGCAAGAATGTTGGGAGCATTATCGTTGGGGGTCAATATGATGGTGTATTGTTCGCTGCAAAGACCATTAGCACTTGTCGAGCAGGCAGGACGATGACCACGTACTTGTCGGGAACAGCAGGGACTCCAAGGGTGATAGTCCCGAGGGATGCGTCGACACTGTTTGCGATAGCGTATCGATTGTTGAAACTAGGGTTGGTCAACCAGGCGGTAAATGTCGCGCTAAAACCGGCTTAGGACCACGAAGTAAATAGCTCGTCACCAACTTACGGGTCACCAKCTGTGGTTGTCCAGGTGAAAGTAATCTGCCCACCATTGTTGACGGGGCCAGAGGGAGCCGAAACTGTTAGGGCAGAAACCAAAGGAGTGACGAGGGCAACAAGGATGCTAAATGGAGCCCATTTAGCGCCCAAATCATGGAAAAAGCGAAAAGGACTGAACCTGAGCTTGAAAAGCATTTTTTTTGCGTAATGAGGTGGTCGTAGGGGGGAATGAAGAGGAAGAGGGGGGTGTGGTGTGAGAGCGAAATTTATACAAGGGCACCAAACACAGCCAAACACAACCCATTCACACGCGGCGGAACGCGTTGCCTCGGGGATGACATGCATTCTTCTAAWATTTCTATGTACAATTGTACTAATTTGTCTCAATAAATCTAACAAGGGAGAATCAACATTCCAGAACATTCCTGCTGGGCAAGTACAAACCTCATCAAATGGTCGGGTGTCGTTGAAACAGCTGTCCCACACTTCGTTGACAATTTTCTCGGCTGTCTCAGCATCGGGACATGCCGGATTTGCGGCTACGGATATCGCTGCCCTCCGTCGGACACACGCCTAGTCACAGGTGGGACAGTGAGCTCGTGATGCATCCACCCATTCATTACTCACCTGGTGTTGCTTCGAAAACGATACAAAGCCTCGCCGCAACTCGCGTGTATACCGACAGTCCCCGCTCAGATTGTTCGCCCGAATCTACGTAGGGGCAGCAAGTTGTTGGAAATGGTCGGCAATTGAGCGATTCGAAGACTGCTAATTACCTCACTGCACGCGTGATGTCGTAGATTGCTCCAGTCTACCTTGAACCTGCAGTGGTCATACATATGCATGAGCTCGTGTACGAGCGTGTGTTCCATATGCGACTGGCTGAAGAAATGGCCTGAGCACAAAACCACAGCGCCTGGGTCCGGCGTAAACCCACCAGCGCGCGTTTGGTCGCATGGTGCACAGAGAACGTTTGATTTGGGGACTTGACAGCCAGTTTCCTTCAAGTGCTTGAGCATAAATACAACAGCAGGGCCTATTGTTGAGGAGCAGGGGAACATCTCAGCGGCAGGATCTTTAAAAAAGTTGACCCCCCTTGCCACTAACTGTAGTTCATAAGATATTCCTTGGTTTTTTCACAGTGACGTGTCTGGTACCCCCTCAGATCTGCCAGCCGTTCGTCTTCGGTGACGCCAATGCCAGTGATCAGCATTAGCTTCCTTCGCCATCGTTCAAATGCAGGTGTGGGTTGCGAGGCATCAGGGGAGGGTGGGGAAGAGACACCAGTGTCGTTCATTGAGCAACACGGGTTGCTGCGCAGTCCAAATTTGCAAACTTTCCGATTTTCGCACGATCATCGAATATTCGGGTGCCTTGATTTCGTTCCGAATACTTTACCAACGTCTTCAGTCATCTTTTAACACAGATGCGCCAATGCCTTGGCCAATATAACATCCTGCCATAGGGTTAGATATCAATAGAAAACGGGATGCATGCTTCGACGTCCACCCAACTCTTCATTCATTTTCCAGGAACCAATTAGACACGTATCGGCTGGTTCTGCATTTGATTGCATCAGCACCCGACAAATTGTAGCAGTCTGATATTGTTCCAGGGTCGCCAATGCTCGGGCCTCCTATAACACAAACCAACAGAAAATGATCAACTGTGGCTTGCGACTTGTTGCATTCCTATTCGCCCGCAATAGCCAGCGGGTTAACTGTTTACCCGACATGACTTTCCTCTGTCTGCTGCCCAACATTGTGACTGGGAGATGACTGGGCACTTACTTCCCAGGCCGCTATCCGTAGACATATACTTCCTTAGAGGGTAGATGGTTGATGATGGGCTGGTACTCTACCTTGACCGGTTTGTCCCAAACTTGTGGCTTCACCTGATGAGTCCCTTCAAGCACCTGATTATCAAGGCTTTGACTGTTTTCCGGATGGCGTTAAAGGGTACCTATGTAGTTGGAAAGTCTAGACCCATGACGTGTTTCAAAGCAAACTTCAAAGTAGACATAGCACGTCCTCATGAATACCGGTGTACAGAGTCCGTATATCCTAGCGTCTGGGTTTGCACAGCAATCGTGCGGAAGCTTTGCATCGCGTTGTGCTTACCATCTTATCAAACAAAAAAAATTTGAGCGACACCAATTCAATTATCCCTGCATTCAAGATATATAACCAATGATGTGGGTTATACATCTGTCCACCCGGAACATTTGAATGTACGATTGTCAGGACCCCTGAACGAACGTAGATGGCGAACCGTCGTGCCATCCGAAGAATCGACCCGTCTAGCGGGCCAACAATCTACTCCGGGCCTCGAGGCGTGCATGGTACGGCTCATCGCTGTCCCAGTAAAATTTCATCGTTCCACAAGCCAAACGCAAACGCCAACAACTCCATCGCGTGACAAAATTTCCGTCAAGTAAAAGTTGCAAACCCGTGGAGCATCAAATCAACTCTCCATGCAATGATAAATCCTTATCTGCTCTTGATTAGGTCACGCGGGGGTAGGCAAATGGAGGAAGGTCCTCGAGGTGCAGAAAGAATCACTCTCCCCCCGTCGCCATCCCTCGCCATCCTTCCGCTAACAAGTTCCGACCTCCCTAACATTGTAAGGGTCCACGAAATTTTGCTCTACCTCCAAAAGGCCATCTACTTCCCCCTCATGCACGACCCCGCCAACATCAAATATCCAGTGGGATGGGCCCGTCAGGGAGTTTCAGGTTACAGCCAGACTCTCTGGTGCCGGGAGTGCCGTACTCTGCGCATTAGTCTTTCCCCCTTGCCCAAACGAGTGACGTCGTAGGATACCGGTCCGGAATGAACCAGAATCAATTGAGTGACATCTTTAATGTCTGCGAGTCCCCTGCGGGCGTAATGCTTCAGTTTTGCGGCGACCATCGGATCCGCCGGTATTAGATGATATGCTTCATRACAGAACCCATTGCTTGGCTCTTCACCCGCGATAAGGTCATTTACTCTACCCAGGATGGATATGAAAAGGTAAACGTGCAGAACAAATTAATCAGCTATCGCCAACACCGCCTTGGTTATATTAACTGACATCAGCATAGGGTGCCTAGCTCTGAGGCCCTTTGTGGCTCGGTTATAATTATTAGTGGATAGGTAAGCGTTTAAGTATGTTTAATTTGTTATTACGAGCGTCTTCGGTGGTTTAAGTTTCGATAGGCGTCAGCTCGAGCGATTCGAAAGTTACGAAGCTATCAGCCGATCTATCTGCCACTACCGTCGCTAGTATTGTTAGGAGCTCCGATATTGGAGGCTCGTTTCTCCGCCGTTGCTGATAGCAGGACCTGAATGATTCCGGCGCCAAGGTCACCGAGCATTATCCCATTCCCCCGTGGAATAAATCAAGCTTCCTGGGTTCTACCTCCTCGTGTATAGGGTAAGAAAAGTCAGCCTGACCAAAAGACCGGCATCGGATTTAGGGTCTGTATAGGCTTCGGCCTATACATGATRCCGGAGCTTGAGTCCAGCGTGATGGGTGTCTGATGCTGTTCGATCACGGGATATGAGCTTTGTTCGACGTTGTAATTCCCTCGCCAGGATTCGAGGGACCCTGATCACGAGTGATCTGCGTTATATCTATTGTGGGCGTGTGGTATTGTTGTCATGATATTGGGCAGTACACTTGCTTAGCATTTTGCTATATGGGTCGATCAGTTTTCGACTGGCTTTCTGCCTGCTTAAACGCGAGCTATTTTAGCCGCCTATCGAGCCGCCTATACTCAGAATAGCCGACCAATCAGTCCTCGACCAAGAAAAATTAAACGTAGCCGAAGGAAAGCTCACTTACTGCGGGGATSGATCAGAAAGGCTCTCTACACCTCCATCTCTCTTAAATAATATACATATCTAGTAGTAGTTAGCGGTTTGAGTGCAATTAGCAAGTCAACTCACTCAGCTTAAGGGCTTTCCTCCCAATGGAATGATAATAAATGAGTAGCCATCAAAGAGCAAGATGTGCATCCCTTAGAAAACAAATTTCTGCCCAAAAACATGTTCATTCCCCTGGCTTTAAGTTTCGCGGCGCACTGTTCCCAGATCTCGTGAGTCTGGGATTGGGGCCAATCTGATAATTCTTGAATCAACATACCTCAAATGGACATTTAGTCGTTTACCTATAATAGGAGCCACAATCGTGAGGGAGAAACCATKACTTTTGGGCGTAGTAACAGGTGCTATGGGTTTCGTACCCTAAGTCGACGATTGATGGTGCGTTGGATATAGGTCGCAGATCTCTGCGAACGTACGTGGGGGACGGGAAATCTTATGATTTGGGACAAACGACGTAGATACTTACGTCAGATGCTGCTGCGCCACCTGATTGATCAGACTCCCTTATTTTGCCCTCCTGGTTCCCGTATGGTCATATCACCATATCTCCAGTTCTGCTATGAAAAGGGATGTATATGGGGTAACAGTCCCGGTGTGTGTGAAAAGAAGCTCGCGCTTGCAACGTCGTATGAACATTTTTGTCGAGGCACCAACTGAGGATAGCTGGACTGTATTTTTTCTCCAACTCGTACCTGTGCTATAATTGTGTTGTCTGACCAGAAAAGAAAAACGAGAGGTCGGCGATAAATAAGCCAAAATATCAGACCCCTGTGCAATCGAGTGCCATCTTATCAGTTAAGCTCAGGTAGACAGGGTCCTGCGTCATCTCACTCCAGAGATCTTGGTCCCTGGACAACCCGCCAAGCGACATTGCACAAGGTCACGATGGCAGTTTTGCCAGCTCAATCATCAACTTCCAAGTTAAGGAACTCTCCATCTTTACAAATGAACCACATATCGCGTCCTGGCATCTTTCCAGCTGACCCGACCCAAGCCTCATGGGGCTGAACCACACAATAACGACCGTTTTTGCAGTTTCACGTAACTTGAGTCTCGTGTGCGGGCCAAGCTCGATGGAACCATGACGGTTGTGAGAACCATGAGCGTCTCCATGTGCATCATCGCAATGGATTTTCCTTCCAGCTCATCTGTACGCGACGCGTCACTGTTGCATCAGCGTTGAATGGGGCCAAGTCCCTTGATAAAAGCACTGAAGCTCCCCCTTACTTTTGACGTTAGTCCTGGAATGCCATTTATGSTTTTACCCATTCATCCGACTGCTGCGGATTAGTCGATCCGTCAAACTCTTAACGTACGCGGGCTGACAATCGAACAATCACCCATTCCTAATTCATCACAAAAACCCGAAGGCACCGATAAACTTCTTTCTCAAACATCGGTGCCGGCACTACTAATCCCATGTCACTGACCTGAAGCACAAGCCTGCAAGGGGGACGGATAGAGGACGTATGGTGCCTGGTAATTGCTGTCAGATGCTTATATCAATACAACCTAGCTCGTGAACCCAGGGTGATCGAAAGCGAGGCTAGACGGTCAATAAGAGTACCGAACCAAGGGTTGGTAGCGCGAGGGCGCCGGGGGAAGCGACTAGACACGGTTGTTGGCGTGTTGTTCTTGAAACTATCAAGTTCCGAACACTCCAAGCAAGAGAAGATGCAACTTGCCCCTACATGCAACTCAATGTGTGAGGCAGAGCACATCCCAAGCACCCAGTAAGAGCTGTGAGGTAGCAGTACACATCTTGCTGACGTGAATGGCTAACTATAGCTACGGTGGGCCGTCGATACCACCGATATGGGTTGGACCCTCTGTGCTCAACTGGTTCGTGGCATCATCAGCATAACGTACCTTCCTGGTCGTGCGGGCAAGGACCCTTCCCCACACTGACGTCCCGTCTTTCTGGAACATGAACTTTACCCCACACTTCGATTGACACCTCTCCTGTGTTCTGGGTGTGGTGATCAGCACCCTTTGCTATCTCAGAAAATCTCACCTACGTGGGCGACTCTGCTCGGAGATAGGAAAGAGGAGACTCGACTACCACTGACCCGGTCCTGTAATCAATGATTCCTCGATACTGCCGATGACGGCCAAGGACTTCGAGAAACAAGTGATCGAACCATGAACTGTAAGAAATATGACATATCAGATGGCGATTTGATCAATTGGATTAGCGGCACGCTTTTTCTTTTTCTTTTTTTTTTTTTCGAATCCGAAGACGGGAACAGCAATCTACTACTTCTGCTATTACACGACTGCCGGAGAGATCCGTGCATGCCAAAGCGGAATGGGATGGTGCCACGGTGCGAGCTACGAGAGCTACGAGCGTGGGACATAGATTACCGCTTAAGAATTTCTATGTGTACTTCGAGAATAGAACACTCTCTAAATGTCAGAAGTCACCCACTCTATGCCAAGTATTTTGTTTCTGCGGCTGACCATGGCATCCGAAGCATTACAATAAGAATATTACCACCCCCCCACGAACGCACCCAAATGCGATGTAAACATGACGCTCAGATTTGATCCGCCAAGGCATTAGGCGCCAACCACAGCAGCTCCACAGGATGAATACATTTCATGGCCTCCAGCCTCACAAGCGGCACTAGGAGCATCGCTTATTACCTGTCTTCACCATTAATATATTCTGACGTTGATTCATCGACTCCAGCGTGGCTTACACAATATCCATGTCAGTCCTGATCCAGGATAATTCCGCGGTTTCTATTGTGAGAAGAACAGATAGAAGAGAAGCGCCCTTTCAAACTTTCAATTTGCGATACCCCAAGGATTCGAGGCTGGACACAAGGCTTGCGTGGCGGCATGCAACTGGCACCACAGCCAGTCGAAGGTTGGCCCCCTCCCGGCGGAGTTCACAAGAGAGCGTGCGCAGAAGGTTCTAATTTAGCAATAAAGATGCCAACTGTGGTGTGGCCACACACACACTACATCGGAAAATTGAGTTCGAACATGTTGCATCCCATGCGAATCGAACCGGGACTATGGGGAGGTAAAGGGGACAACGCCCTCGACCTGGGGTACATATAGACGAGCCATGTCATCGACTGGGCCACTCGGAGTGTCTCCGAGTGGTCCGTGCTTTAATRTTTTAGTTTGTCGTCATTGTCATGATTATTTGGAGTGGACGCCTGTGTCAACGAGGTCTAGGCGAGGGCCTGCAGTCCGTTCTCCGGACTCCAATTACGCAATCACAAAACAAAAAACGAGCCGGCAAACTCAACAAGTTAATGAATTATGAATGCCAAAATCGCGCAGGGATTAGACTTGCGGATATCCACTTATGGTTATAACAGAATACATCATTTAATATCACGGCGAACTGCAGACATGAGTGAGTGCGGACATAGAGGCGCGCTGTAACGCTCCGAAGGTCCGGGTCATCCGTCTTCTCTGTAACGCTCCATCCAGCGGCATTACGAAAAAAAATTGAGCTTCGGACAAAGCACACCAACACCAACAACAAAGTGCACAACAGCAACATGCGCTCTTGTTCCCTTCCATTCTACAATCCGGAGCACACACCCACACACATACGTCATTCATCTCACGGACAATATACCTACGTCCATTCTCTCAGGGTCCGCTTATCGCATGTATTCAGACGCATCTTTACAAGTTAGATCATATTCGTATTCCTACAGGCCATAAGCCTCCATTTCAGCCGGTTCCTCTAGTTCCGAACGTTGAGCTTGTCGTTTAATACAACCATCATAGGCCATATACTTCCGCTCCGGAGCGGCCGTGTTATCTCAGTTCCCCAACCAGAGTCCAGGAATGTTCGAAAGGAACAAGTCCGAGTGAAATCAGAGTTTCGCAGGATTCTTCCAGTTGGGCGGGCGTCGCTATCCAAAATAGGTTAGTATATGATTATCTCCGGGTGTGAAATACAGATAAAGGACTCACATCCACAAATGCCTTGAGGCCTTCCTGGAAAGTTGGGACATTTTCGTCGGAATAAACACTTTGCAACCACAGATGTACATTACCTTGATGTTTTCGCCCGTATACACACGCTTGCTAATATCACTCCAAGTATGTTCTAGAACCGCATCACGGTGGGGCAACCTTTGCGACAGCAACAATCCATGCTTGGTGCTCTGAACAGCGTCAGGCGAGTTGGCCACCATTTCTTTGGCAATTTCGAGCGCTGTGGGAAGTAGTTGTGTGGCTGGCGCTACTACATTCACACTGATTTCCCATATATCGGACATCAGATTGGGGCAAACCAAGGAATCGACGATAGAAGGGCGTGATCAATTGTGCTTGTCTGTCAGTAAGATGGAATAACGGGAGGCTATTTTTGCGATGAGACTCACAATCCAAATCGATTCGACGCCTCCGAAGCCGTGATCGTCCTTCCCGTAAGCAACAGCTCGGAAGCAAGCTGTCAAAGAAAGCCAAGAGTCAGTTCAGCGCTCGGTGCCAACGACAACGGAGCACGTCATCAGGAAAGGGCATCATGTTAATCAAGATATAATCATAGCTCTCAGATATGAGATTGATGGTTCTATTTTGTTGACGCATCGGGTGAAGCAAAAAAGGGAGGTTAGAGAGAAAAAGGAGAAAACCAAAGCTCCCGTAGCATTGGAGATCYAGGCTCACTTGATGGCCAGCTATTTGGGACAAGCGCGGGATACCTGTATATATCGCGAAAAGGAGATTGATCAAGGTAGTCAGCGTGACGGTCCGAGGACAGCGTTGGCAAAATGTTGAAAATAGGAACACAAAGGGCGGCATAACAAGGTTTTATGATAGGCGGGATGAACGGTGTCAAGTTGTAATGCGTAATGCGCGAAGAAGGGGAAAGAAATTCGGATGGGGGAAAGTAAGTAGGGTGATGCTCAGGCTCACCTCCTTGCGCAGCGACGACGCCACGCTTTACTTCCGGCAGAGCAAACTTGGCATCATGACTTGCGACAACGATATCACAATTCAATATTATTTCAACACCACCACCGTAGGCACCGCCATTCACGGCAGCAACAATGGGTTTGTTTGATTGTCTGCGAGAAAGGGCTCCAAAACCGAGGTCGCTGGCTGCAACGCTCGCTTGTTCCTCGGATACGCCAGCTTGTTGGTGCTTGTTCCACCTGCCGTACAGGGTAGAAATGATGAGTGATGGTATTTGTTAATGAAGCAAAAACATACGCTTTCAAATCAGCACCAGCACAGAAGAGCCGTCCTGCTCCTGTCACTATAGCGACCCTATGGTACAACAAATTAAAGGAGTCATGAATAACATAGGCTTAACCCCACTTGATGACTTACCATAGCTGGGGCTCGTCTTCAAACCAATCAAGTACGCGATGGAGATCTTCCGTCATTTGTGGCGTCATTGCGTTGAGATTTTTCGGGCGGTTGAGGGTGAGCAGGAGGATATGATCATCCAGAAGGGAGACCTTCAATTGATCGGAGTGGGCAGGAAAAACGAGCGTCGGTGCCATGTCGGTCGTGAAGGTGGGCCAGTTGGGTGGTAGTACTCCAGCAACCACGATGTGGACTGTGGGGAACTCACCTGGAGAGAACCCTGTGGGTCTCTCGCTAACCGGTCCCGGTCACCCTTGCCCCGGTTAAACATAGTGCCGGCCGGCAGACCCATCAATGCCATCAATGCCATCACTGGGCTCTTTGTTTTGCAATGACGCGCTTAGCAGGGGAGAAAAAAAGCTTTGGATACTCGGAAGGACTAGAGGCAAAACGTTGAATATATCTTATCTTACAGAGGTCTGCAATGATAGTGCGACGAGGTATACAAGGTGCGGTAGTAGTAGTACACTATTATTCTTCTCGAGCAATATCATTCGCCTTTCCCCTTCCCCTCCGGCAATAGTAACCCCGTCTGGGCGAGTGATAAGGTGCGGTATTAAATAGCAGTCGAACATAGAGAACAGTGTATGGATGCAGCAAGAAACGATAGCTGATGGTGGATGGTATCGGTGCTGAAGTAGAATACTTCAGAGGGTCTGCATATTGACAAAAGTAAGTAGCTGTTAACAAAACGTGCAAGAACCAGGATGGGACGTACACAAATAGATGAGGTCGAGGGATGAAGATCATCGGAAAGGGCAGGTTGGCGAGTGCTGCCCACGCCAGCCACAATGGCAGCACTGAGGCGCGCTACTATGGTTGGTGGTAGGGATCGCGTCGGAGGATGGGTATGCGGGATGTGACTGGTGGTGAGATGCAGATGATGTTGATGTTGAGCATTGGACATCAAGAGCATGGGACGCAGAGGAGAAGAGGGCGGTTGAAACCATGGTAAAACTGGGCAAGACGAGGATGTGATACTGGCCATTGGAGGAAAACAGAGGGGCTTTTATGCACTTAGATGACGGAAATAACCTTGGACGCCCATCGAAACGAGCCGGGCCAAGCCAGTGCGGCTCGGAGTGCGCTGCCCGGCTTCAAAGAAACCAGATCTGAGTTCGGTCACAGGAACGAACACGTTCATGGCGTGAGCCCTGACAGTCCGTCCGACTCCACAAAATATCCTGGGCTGTCTTTGGCAGCCCTTGTCTACCCGATCAACAATGAGCTCGGCATGAATTCATTCGCTATCCTACAAATCTAACAATACACTCAAGTCCTCATCGTTGCCCAGGGTCTATCCTCTCCTCGTCCTTTATCTTCTTTGGTGCTCCCTTGTACCATTTCGGAACAGCATTCGCCTTGGGTATTGCCCTCTGCCTCAGCTCTCGTACCTCCCTCTCCTCCTCCTCCACTCGCTCTCTCCGCCGCTCCTCTTCCTCCATCTCTCTCTCCTTCTCCTTCTCTTTCACCGCCTCATCAAACTTTCTTCGCTCTTTGATCCGTTCCTCAGTGATCAGGTGGAATGGTCGGGGGATCACAGGTTGGATGTTCTCTTTCCGATGCACCTCCCCGTTTGCCAGTGCTCCGCGTCTCACCTTGAAACTTGGGATCGGGTGCAGACGTCGATCCGCATAACCATCTTCACCACTACCACTAGACACTGTTGACGCCGATCTCGTCATCTTTTCTTCATCCCCTTTACGGGCTTGAATACGGAGATCCGAAGCAAACTTGAACTCCACAGGGCGCGTAGAATTGGCCATATATGTCAGGCCAGACTAATAGATTCAATGGTTAGATCAAGAAAAAAAACCATACACAAAGCAGTAGACAGATGTCGTACTCACGCGTTTGAGGTCGCTGTTGACAGATGACCCTGCGTTCCCTGCATCACCAACGGCGCCCGCATTGGTCGCTATCGACCTCTGTTTCTCTCTATCACGCGCCTCTCTCCTCGCCCGCGCTTGTGCAACCCTTCTTCCCCGCTCGCTCGCACGCAACACCTCCGCATGGATAGAATCAGAAACAGAAACAGACCGTGGGCGCAGCGTTCTTCCTCCGTTGACGGACGAACAGGCTTTTGACGCCCTTCGAAGCCGTGTTCGAGGCCCCATCCCAGTCGGCCCACTACCCACTCTCTTCGGGTTTGCCGTCGACCCTGACTGCTTCCCCACTTTACTACCCGTGGGTACAGTCTCCGAAATCATTGCCGACGCGCTCGTCGACTTCGCAGGTCCAGATTTCCCCACATTCACTTCCTCCTTATCGCCATCATCCTCTATAACCATATCTGAACTACTCACCGCGGTCCCACTGCTACAAGACCCGACCTCCGAAACTGCGGACAAAGAAGCAGAAGCAGAATGTAACAAGGAATCCCCAGGAGCGAGCGCAAGCGTAGGTACAGCTTGCGCCAAACCCGAACCTTCCGCCCCAGTTATGGCATTCGTGTATCCTTTGCTTTTTTTTCGGATTTTCTGCTGATGACAGTTTGCTAATGTTGATGACGCTGGCCTCTTCTTACTTGTCGGATAGGATGTGCCGGTTGGCTGTAGGAACGGCAATGTCGGAGGGAACGAGGACATTCCTTCAAGTTCTGGCTCCGCTGTAGATCGTGCTGTTCTACGTTTGCGGGGAGAAAGCTGGGATAGCGTAAGCGGATTATCTTGATCTTCGTTCCTGTGCCCAACACCGCTGTCGATAATGTCACTTCCACGAGACAGGCCAACTTGCTGATCTCCCGTGTTCAATTTGATTTCCTGGACAGGTAGCAAAGATGTGTGGTGTGCCTTTCCGTGCTCGGACTGGTAGTTCGGTTCCGTAGCCATCGAGCTAAGCGCGCAATAATCCAAATCGCTGTCATTTAGCATTCTCGCGTTGATTTATAATTGATGCGGCCAACTCACCCCATGGTGTCCTTTCTGCTCATAAGTTGTTGGCTATACGCTATAAGCCGCCCGGCTACGCCTCTATCCGAGACGAATGAGGATAAACTCAAATCGGAGTTCTGTGTTTCATCCGTGATCAGACCATCACCAGTAGCTTCGGGCTTGCTCGGTGTCTTAACAGTGAGAGGGGCGGCCGTTGGAGCAAGGCATTCGGTTTTAGACCTTGCGCTCAAAGTCGCTGCGGTCTTTTTCCGATTCCGACATTTCATTGCGCCTCCGGCGACGATTGGCTGATTAAACACAGAAGCATGTTCGATCATGGATTGAAGCGAATAGTACCAAGAAAAGCATCAGGTCCTCATCAATGATCTGACATTTCGACAGACGGAGAAAAAAAAAAACTTACCCGGCTGAGAGCTTTCGTTAGTGCTGTCGATCGCGAGCCCCCTGTCGGGACTCCACGACCTAACTTGTTCCCACCAGGCGATTTCTGTGTCCCTTGGAGCTTTCCAACGCTTTGGCGTTCCTTTTTCGTCACCGTCACATCTGCGGCAGCAGCGCTGACTTGTGGTTGCGACTCAGCTGCACGTAAACCAAGCTCAGAGTGCCCAACTTCCAGATGCGATTCCAGCGGCGATCGTTCGGCGAACGTGGATGGAGATGATGCTATGTCATTCAACGAGGTAGATGAGGTTGTCGATGTGGACGTTTGGGATGGCTGTTCCTGTCGTTCATATTTGCAGCACCTCGCTTCTTCTTCATGTGGGTCTTCTGCGCTGTGCCGCTCTGGCTCTTTACTCGATATAGGCTCTTGAGTGATCGGAGAACGCTGAGCTTGGGTGTGCCCATATGAACTACTTGGTGACGGCGAAGCGACGTGCCCTTGTTGCTGTTGTTGATGCACAGGACTAGACTCCCGTATTGGCGGCCTAGGCGTGAATTGGCTAACAACGCGCAAAGAGGTGTGATTTGTCGGTTGAGTGGCTGGCGCGGGTGTAGCCAGAACGGAGGCATCTGCACCCTCAAAGAAGTTGGTGTTGTCGGCCAGAAGATCATCGCCTTTGGGTATGGAAGAGGTTGGGATCTGAAACGAGAAAGAATAATCGGAGACCTCTGGCAGGTGTCTCAAACTAAGGTCTTCTTCCATTAGCATAGCGCACAGGGATCCGAGTAGATGGTTTGAGCGTTGTCCTCGTGTGCTGCGCTGTCCTCTCTTGTCGTGTGCAATGGAAGAAATTGACAACAAACGCCCAAAATCAAAAACGCGTTCAAGTTGGTGGCACTCCGGGAGCCACGTGACCGAGTCTGATAAGACAAACCGGCTACCACCAGCGTCCACAATGCCGTGTACTAACCCGCGTGAAATAGTGGCTCCCTCGCGTAATGGCTGCCAATAAATTTGCCAAGGTGCACCTACCCTCGAGCCCGTGGACGGTTTACAACATGGCACCCTGCTCCAAATTGCTAAGGTAATAGCTTTACCACTTTTCGACGTCATCCTACCAAGAGCGACGACATGAAGACTACCATCTGATGCGACCAGCTATCTCCGAATGCACGTTCTTTCACGGCAAACTTACGTCTGAAGTCCAAGATTCTCCAGGCTAACTCAACCTGGCCAATGTACAGAAATAACGTGGTCATTTGATTCCAAATATCAGTGGCTCCAATGGGGTACTCAATCGTTGAGAAACAACCACTCCTGACCGCCCTATCGTCTATGATCTCGTTCACATCTCCGCCGCCTTCGCTGTAGTCCGCAACAATTCCACTACTACGGTCATACCCCAGCCGACCCCCCCTCCCCCCAGACCGCCCTTCAATTCTGGTTCTTCAACCGGTTCGTGGACCAGAGCTTGAGCGTGCTCATCGGGGATAGCAACTCCCTTTTCCCTATCACCCACCTTCCCTTGTTTCCAGATTCCGATTCTACTAGAAATTCCCACCGCAAATCTCGGGAGGTGCGAAAGAAGCTCCCCGGTCATCGTGTCCCAGGCTGCTCGGAAATTGCCTCGGACAGCTTTCCCCAACACTTTTTTTTTCCCAGACCCCAACGCCGTTTGATAGTGAATTTGGCCTTGCTTTCCGATACTCCCGCGCCTGAGAGGATCCTTGATATCGACCGATTGTTGATCTTTTCTCGTCACATAGATAATCAAAAACTTATGTACGAGGTGCACGGATGTACTTGAGAGTCTCGCTATCGAACCCACGCCTATCATGCAAGGCAACGCCACAGCAAAAACAGAAACCGTATGTGCATGGCCCAGGTCCACGATGAGACCAAAGGACTGGCACGGCAGCTTGACTCTTCTGCTAAGATGGTAGTCTTTTCTTAGAAGAGATGCTCACTACCAATTGGCTTCCATCTTGCATTCAAGAACCATTTCCAATTCGATGATTCTTGCCTAGCCCTATATTTCGCCGGCTTCCCAGTGTCGCTCACAAAGGTGGACCGTGACCCCCCCARCCATTCAGAAAAGTATCAGAGGAACCGCGCCACCCCCTTCCTCGAGGCTCAAACTCAGTGTTCAATCGTCATAAACCCCATACCGCCTCCCCCCCTTGCCGAGGCTTCTTTCTTATCAACTGTGCCCCATCCATCGCTTCCAAACTCACAAACCCCAACCCGGCATCGTAAGCGGCATCTATTTCCCCATATCCAGGCACTCTGGAGATTCATAGCATCATCACCACATTGAAGCCGGAGCGAAACCACTTCTTCGAAGCCTGATCATGATCACTTCAAATCCAATCTTCCCGAATGGGCGGGTTTAGGACGCGTGATTGTACGAGTCAGACGCCGGTCCTCCCAAAACGTCTGTTCAGGCGACTATTGCAGCCCGCCAAGGGTAGAAACTCGAGAGAGGCGATGGAAAACCCGACAAGCTTCAGGGATTCGGGGCCTCAGGGTTGGGGCGATCACTCGTCGGGTTTGTCCAAACCGACCCAAACTCGAGAAAGAAGTCCCCACATGTTCGACCCGGTCTGGACCAGCCCCCCACCCTTGCCCAGGCAATCCCCACACGCCCCTCTCGTGGCCAAACGTTTTTTTTCTTTTTTTGCCCTTGTGCCCATGGCTTTGCCGGTTGTTAGCGTATGCCTTCTCGCAGCACAAAAAATGAAGGTCCGACCAAGCCTGGAGCTGCATGCGGAACGGATCATCKTTAATCAACACTTCCTGCCTGCTCGGTGATTGAAGCTGATAGAAAAATTTTAACCAAGTAGAGGCGATGCATCAGCTAACAATGACGTCGAGGCTCGAGACAGGAATGTGAGCAGCAGATCGTTCTGGTTCAATTCATGGAAGCACTTGTTCATCATACAAGCCGGAGAGGATGTGTATCTGCCTCRCTGACGACAACCTCCACGTCTGCAAGCCCTTGCCCATTAGGTCCCGCATTTTGAAGCTCAGCCGACAGTTTACTGGCCAAGATGGGAAGATATCCACGTTCGGTATTGTCATGTCCACCTTTAACTCAGAGATGAGTAATGATGAGGTGAAATTTATGTAGTCGGCTTACAGAGTATGACGTGCCTCCCAGCTGCCACAGCACCTAGAACCTCGTGCTGAGATCACGAAGTTGAGTCTTATGAAGAACGTGTTGGTGTGAATGTCGAAGGACCTACGTGTGACATTTCTCCCGTGAGGTATACATCTGCTTGCTTCCCGGCCAGCATAGACCCACCCGAGCCAGCGCAAATGGCGATAGTACGTACAGGAGATGATCGGGATTCAGTCGTTGCTGGATAACCAACTGAAACTGATGCAGCGCACAGCGCCGTGGCATCGGTAAAAGACAAGGTAGGAGCCCATCAGAACAAGGAGAAAGCCAATACCATGGAAAAGAAGGCTAACGTTGCGAAAGCTTCAAATGCGATTTCACCCTTTCAACTAATTTGTCGAAGCCAATCGGCTCACGGAGCGACACCAGGCGTCCCTCAGCACCTTCACTTAATCCGCTGACAGGGTGGATTTTTTCTCCCACAAGGTGTTTGACTTCCCCGTTTCCCCCCCTTCCCATCAACCCTTCGGCGAGCCAGTCGTTGATCCCTCCCCAGACCGAGTCCAGCGCTGAATGGGGGCTATAGACGGATACGCCTTCTGCTGTGCATTTGAGCAGGGAAGCCTGCAAAGGATTCGCGAGCGTAAATGATTGCAAGCCCTTGAAGATGGCAGGGTGGTAGGCCACGATAACCGAAGCTTCTTTAGCCAATGATTCTGATAAGACTGCCGGAGTCAGGCTACGAGGTCCAAGTGAAAATGTGCCTCTTTCTGTAAAACTCAGTGGAATTTTACCCACTCGATCGTCAATAACACTCGTCTGCGGTTCGGTTTGAAGACAGGGGATTCTGATCAAAAATCCACAGGAAAGATCAGAAAATGTTAGATATTGTTGCTGTTGCCTGCGCGCCGCTACTACACACACACACACACGTACACGCATATGCACACGCACATACCTAAGAGCAGGCCAACCTGAACGTCGTGAGATGGGATCTGTGACAGGCCAGGGAATTAACACTGACATTATCCCAGTTTTCCGCCAGGCGCAGCGGTGCTATTTTTTCCATCGCAAGGCAAACATGCCTGAGAAGAGCGTTGGACATTGTGGGAGACGGCGATGAAGGAATGCGTTCGTAATGGGGTCTGGATTGAACGTGGAGTTTCAGCCAGACCACAAATGTTTGTGATCGTGTTACCCTGTGTGGCCAAATTCTTTTTGTCCGTCCTTACGAGAGTAACGGTCAGGTACCAATCATTCAACCTTGTGTTTGTTTGATGCCAGCTTTTGAACGCGTACTTTTGAAGTTGTAGATCTTCTTTAATCCGGGCCTCGTCTTACGGTATGTGTCTGCTCATCGGTAAGTTATCAACTCAGGGATGCGAGCCCGGTGAACTCCACCAGCGGAGACAGCGGGGGTTTGTCAAATGTTCCTGCTGGTTCTTGACACGAGGAAATCGCTCTTCTATTTCTTGAACCAACTCTCTCCATCGAGCAGCGCATCACCCCAAATTCTCGCCTACCCATCCGGAGCTAAAAGCTTCCGTTGATGAGGGAAATTGCTGTTTTCAAGAAGAAAAAAAAACTCTTGCAACCCAAGCGCCTAGAACGCTGTATGCTAACGAACCCCCGACTGGCGGGGGGACCTGCGTCATCGTGTGCTCTCGTGCGACTCGACTAATAGCGCCAGATGATCCAACACTCGCTCCTGTTTCTCTCCTTCCCTCTTTTCTGCCATAAATCGGACAATTCAATCTCTGCTTAGCGCTCAGCTCATATGCAAACAACCAGTAGCTCGAGCGATGCCTCGTGTACCTATTATCTCCCAAAAGGCATTCTGGAACAGGACCGCATTCTCYAAAAGAAGCCTCAAGACAGCTCAAACGCTCATCATCGGGAAACAGCACCACACCCCTCCCCCTCGTAACAATTCAACTTGGCAGCATCCACTGCCTTGGCTTGAAAACGTTTCGAATCGCGTGAACAGCAGCGACTCTACATACATCACAAGGGTGTATAATGTGTAAAGGAATATTTGAATTTCATTAATCATACCGATAGTTTGGAAAGAAAAGGCGGCGCARGTAGCTCCTTGATTGGCTTGCTTCGGGATTGACAAAAAGTCACAGACCAGTTCAATACCATTCAACTGAATCACAAAAGCGGGGGCCGCCCAACTTTTTCCAGTTGAATGCGGCAGTCAGTACTGCCACTGTGGCGCAGGATTGGAGCAAGTTCCGACAACCGCTTCCACTTTCCTCCAGCCAAGCTGCTGACTGGCCTCTTTTTACTTGTGATATGACACCAATAGACTGAGGGCTCCTGTGCCGTGGATACATCCGCGGATGCCACGGCCTTCTCTGGAGCAGTGCATGGCCGGTGCGCCCAGGGCACCACCAACAGGAAATCCGGAGCGGTACTCGCTGCGTTGGCGGTGATAAGTTCTCCCAATGTTCGGGTCCCCGCCATCGAAGTGCAGCTGCTCATCTAGCTGGTTATTTATGGAGTGATCAATTCAGCTAGGGCCGCAGTCGCGTGGCATAGGTTGCAAGTCCGCTGTTCAACGAAAGCTACATATAGATTTTGACACAGGAGAACCATTTGGGGCATTGAGAGAATCAAGTGTGGGGGTGTTTACAATCCTTGCGGGACCTCGGAGTTGGCTATTCATGGAAAATGTAACAGAAGGATGGGTTGATAGTAGATGCGGCAGAAGTCCGGAGATGTTGCGTTGCAATAGATTCAATATCGGCAAATGGTTGGCTTCCCTCCTTGACTTAACAATCATAAGATCCAGGCGAGTCGGAAATGAAAAATTAGATTGATGCTCGTGTCTCGATAACAAATGGGGAATTCTACATAATTTACCGATCCACCTCGCTGGGGGGCGGAAGTTAGTAAATGTTGGGTTAACCTAGAATATAGAGAGCRCGCACCCAAACACCAGGTCCTACGGACGAAGGGGARAAAAAGTCGTGAACGAGCGTCAAGTATAACCCGGACTTTACTCACCATGGTACCAATGATAGCGACAGCATCTGCAAGCATGTGCTTAAGAACAGAAGCAAGTTAGCAAAAGCATTGCGGAACGATTGAAAATATCTGACATCTGTGGGAAAGGCATCAGGAAGGAGTATCAAGTAGATGGCCGTTCATACGCACGTCTCATCATGAAATCTGAGCCAGCGAGGTGAGCGAATCCTGGAGCTCGAATACTGCATCGATATGGTCGGTTAGTGCCATCACTAGACAGAATGATGAATATCGAACGAGTTAGAGGTAGAGGTAGCAACGCACGAGACCAAATAAACAGCCATCTCTCCCTTGGGTGCCTCAATAGCACTGTACGTTTCACCAGGCGGCACTGAGTAACCCTCGCTAAAGAGCTGCAGAGCCGATTTAGCCAAGCCACCAAGAAATTTAAAGCACTGCTCACTTTGAAATGATGAATGAGGGCCTCCATGCTTTCTTTCATAGAAGCACGTGGTGGTGGCACCAGCTTGTAGTCATCAACTTTGACGGCGCCAGGAGTAATCTTGTTCAARCACTGTAAATGACTCTGTCAGTCCGCTGTTCACACCAGCGAGAAGAGGTATAGTACCTGTGAAACGATGCGCAAACTCTCTCTCATCTCTTGTACTCGACAGAGGTAACGATCATAACAGTCACCGTTTAAGCCGACGGGAATATCGAACTCCACCTAGGCGAGGTAAGACCCAGCTCCGGAATGAACAGGTGAACAATTACCTCGTCGTATTTGTCATAGGGAGAAGTCTTCCGCAAATCCCAAGGAATGCCACTTCCGCGTAGCATGACGCCACTGAAACTAAAATCCAGCGCTTCCTTTGCTGTTACAACACCAACGCCTACAGTCCGCTCTTTCCAGATACGATTACCGGTGACAACTTCTTCAATCTCATCTACTCGGCTTCCGAATTGTGTTGCCCATTTGAAAATATCCTCAAGGAGGCCGTGGGGCAAATCAAAGGCGACACCACCAGGACGAACGTAAGCTGCGTGGAGACGGGCTCCAGAGACGCGTTCATAGAACTCCATCAACTTTTCACGCTCTTCAAAGCCCCAGAGGAAAGGTGTCAGACCACCAACGTCCATGACATGAGTTAATACGGCCATCAGATCTGGAGAGGGTTTAGGAATATTAGGAATGTTTTGGCAAGGAGCAGAGGGGACGTACGGTTCAAGATGCGGGTAATTTCGCCAAACAAAGTTCGTATCCATTTAGCACGGTCAGGCACCTCAATGTTCAGAAGTTTTTCGACGGCGAGCGAATAGCACAGCTCGTTGGTCACTGCGAGAACAATTAGGGCGTCTGTAGACGAAGCAGTCTCACACCTACTCATTGATACATAGTCTAGCCGGTCGAAGTAAGGAAGTGCTTGAGTGTATGTCTTGTATTCAATGAGTTTTTCCGTGCCACGATGGAGAAGCCCAATATGCTACAATGCCATCAATACGCGTTATCTGGAGTAAGGCAAAAGGGCGTACAGGATCTGCCCGCAAAATTTCTTCGCCATTGAGCTCAAGAATCATCCGGAGCACGCCATGGGCGGCGGGGTGTTGAGGACTARTAGCTTATGTGAGACGACAATCCTAAAGCCACAAACCCTAGGCTACGAACCCAAAGTTGACTACCCCATTGGTGTCAGAAGTACAGCGGGGGGCGAAAAGGGGAAAGAATACGCACCGGTAAAATGCCTCATCTTAGCATCATCCCTCGTCCCCGTTTCTGCCAAAATTTCCTGAGCAGACATGCCATGCAAATCTTCTACAGTATGATAGTCGAAGGACGTCTTGACATCCTGCGTGTGCTGTTCAGCCCGGCGGATGGCGGAGGTGGCGAGGCTGCGTTGGAGTGGCCGTAATGAGGATGAGGGCCTCGTTGCACGCGCCAGCGAGCGCAGGACGACGGAGGCCATGGTGGTTGCGGAAGACGTTGAACGCTGCTCTCCGGAATCTGGCGGGTGRTGTGACACCCGTCACGGTACTGTGACMCATCGCTGCTCTGCTGCGTGTAGTGTGACACCAGCGCGGTTCCGTTCTCCACTGAGCAGACAGACAATGCGACATCTCATACTCCTTCTCGCCCTCGGCATCGCCGGGCTCGTGTCTGCGGAAGAGGCCCCGTGTACAACACATAGCGACGGAAAATACTACGACCTCAACCCTCTCAAGGGAAAGTGAGTAATCACTCCGTAATCACACCCAACCAACTATCATCCTTTCTCACCCCACTTTCAGAAAAGATGCCGAGCTGAAAACTCCGGGAGGACAGACACTGTCCATAAATGTGTGCCAGACAATCACAACAGAAACCTTCGGTCTCAAGGAAGATATCAAGGCTGATGAGGTTGGCGGCGTTGTGCGCAAGGCGCACGGACACTTTTCGATCGGGTAGGCACCTCTACCTCATGGCCAACGAATACCAATCTCTGTTCCAGGAAAGTGAACACCACCCTTGCAGTGGTGGATTCAAAGCCAAGGCTTGTACTCTCCGGTGGATCGCAATGCAAAGCCACACTAGAAGGATCGGCTCTTGACCTACGGGCTTCCACTATTGTCGAATTTGTCTGCGATACATCGATATTTGGTCCAGGCCAACCCCGTCTTCTAGGGCAACTTCCTCCCGGGGACGACGAACTTGGCTGCGCATATTTCATTGAATGGAAGACACATGTGAGTTATTTCCTTTGTTCAAGTCTCTTCTCAGTCTTCATAAACTTTTCATAGTTTGCATGCCCCACCAGCGAAAACAGTGGCGTCTGGGGCTTCTTTGCCGTAATAGCTGTTCTGTACGCCCCTTGTCTCCACCACTCTCTGAATTATCTTGACGCTGCTCCCCCCTCCTTTCAGCGCTCTGATTCTTCTCATGACATACACCGTGCTGGGCACATTATACAACCGCTACGTCCTGCAACTGCGTGGTTTTGACCAAATTCCCCAATTTTCTCTTGAGAGCATGAGATATCATGCCCGCGAAGCCATGGACTGGCTTAAAGATATATCTGCTACTTACAATCTCGGCGGAACCGGCGGTGGCTTGCCTTACGCCTCCCGTAACTCGATGGCAACAAACCCAGTCAGCCACCATACCCAAACCAACGAAGATYCCAACACAGACGCGAGCAATAATTTCGTCCGCCCTCAATCGTCCACTCGCCGCCCTTCTCACCAAAATACAAATCCAGTCTCCCATCATACACAGGCTCAACGCGAGCTCCAAGAACCACAAACCAGTTCAGGCTCGCCACCGCCACCGCCACCCAAACAGTCCCTTTCACAATTCATCCCGCGACGCGTTGACCTAGGTAGTCACGTTCCAACAAAAGAGGAACGGGAATTTATGCTCGGCGAGGATAACGAAGAAGACGGGGAAGAGCTACAAGATCAATCCACTTCTGCTGCTCCTGCAGCACCATCTGCTCCTATGAATGTTGGGAGCCCAACGACCGATACCCCCAGCGTACTCAACCGTGGGGACGCCAAGATATCCGCAATTCGAGGACGAGATACAGACGGGGGACCCATCCGGCTATGACGCATTCATTTAATTTAATCAAAGTACATACATTACTATTCTTGCTATCTGTGCTTTCGAGACCTATCGCTATTTTATTGCGGGAACATCTCGATTTTTTTTTACACATGATTCATCGACCTATCTCTCTAACTGGGGGCGGACATAACCGCCGCTGACGACCAAGTGGCTGGCGCCAGATGACCAAATCGTTCCCCTGGGGCACACCTGGTGGTGGCTTGCTCATGTCTACATTCCACTTGAACCATGTATCACATTGCCACATCTCAGCTTCTGATCGTCATTTCTAAAGTCCGAATGAAATAGGTAATATATGTACATGTGTTCTCCCGAGCATGACTGATTAAAACCAAGCATGTGACGAGCTTCCAACTTGTTTAATAGGTTGCGCTTCGGGAGCGGCGCAAAGAAGCCATGAGCCAATATCACGCACGCAGGCTCCTCCCCCTCTCCCCCCCGCCTTTTGTAGCAAGGATCTTCGCGAACATGCCAGGTCACTTGGTACGACAGGTTTCAACGCCAGGCGGTGGCGTAGCACAAGTTTCAAGGGTATGTACGTACTACTGGCAGCATGACAACCCCATAAACTGCAACGACAAGTTCATAGAAAATTCCTCCCCCAACTAGGACCCTGATCCACTCTTTCGAAAAAAAATCTCAAAACCCGAAACAAAAAACAGGTCAACCGACCACAACACATGGTACATACATTGATATATTGATGAAGGACAGACGCCGATCAAAAAATCATCGGTCCCCCTTCAACCCATCCACGCCCACTCCTGGACCAACGGCACCCCACGTACTTGGTAATCCCCTTCTCCCCTTCTTTATTTTTTTTTTCAATTGAAAAAGACTTGCTCTGACAGAATTCCTTCCTCCGATATTCCTCGACGATATCACCGGAACTCTGTGAATTAATTTATTCAAACCACGCGCCTTAGCGTAATTCTCAAACCGTAAAAGGGGGTAAAACCGTACTACGACGTTTCTAGTGAAAAGGATTATCAATCCCTCACTGCCTTTCAAATTACCTTTTGATCAGCCACTCATACCCAAAATAAATCCGCGTGTTTTTTTTCAACTCGCCCACCACACCAGCCTGACCAACCTAATCTAACCGCCCAATCTTARTCCTTGTGCCTCTTGGATAATGTTATCACCGAAACCCGGAACTTGAGGCTGCCGTAACGTAAAGAAGAAACACACAGAAACGAAAAGAGGTTGGAGGGGCCAACTCCTGATGATACACTTACCAAAGAACCAAAATGAACCTATGGTTAAAAACACAGAAAAAGGAAAGTTTAAATGTCAGGTTGTAGATCAGGTTCTCCCGGACGGGCGCCTTTTTGATACAAAGTCCATTTCACAAATGGGGGTGTGGGCAACTTGTTTTACTTTGCGAGCCGGTCGCTTCCTCCTCCCTTCTTGCCTTCTCCTTACCGCCTTCTCTCTCTTTACATAGTCACTGGAGTTACTGAGCCCTCAACTCATCTCGCCTAATTCAGATATCACTCAAGGGTCAACTGGTCACGAACCTCCCCCTCCCCCGCCTCACCACACCCTAAATCGGGTTATCTAGTTTCTCGAAAGACCAAGGTCACACTCCCAAGATGTTGGTTCAGAATATATCATCGGCGCCAAGCAAATCATCATAACGGGTCCGAATTTATTCACCGAGTGACACGGTCAAGGGGGGACGACGTTCTTCTTCAATAATGAAATAAGGTAAACGGGGGAATGGTGGTGGGGTGGGTAGGTGGTGGGTGGCACGCCCCCTTTCTCACTTCTTTTATCACCAACTTAACACCTTGGGGACATACACCCTACCATCGCGGACAAACGACACAATGGGGTTAACACACCAACACATCCTTACAACCCACCAAGATCCACACCACACCTTAAAAAACCAAACCACCTAGTGCTTACTCTAATAGCAAATCGCATGGAAAAAACAACCAGTTGCGTCATCATGGCCAACCCAATCACTTCCGACTCCGACTCAGTCCTCCTTCCGGTTCATCATCTATCCGCGCTTAATATTAATTCCCAACTCGGGCGCAACAACCGTTTCTCCTGCACACGCCCCTCCGCCCTCCCGTCCCGCATCGGAACAACACCAAACCAAAATAGTCGTCACCAGATAACCGAAAGTGCTGATTCCAAACTCAACCTGCCCAACCTGCCCGTCCACCCACAGAACGACTGAAAAAAAAGGAGCACTACCACAAGAGCCGGCGACACAGACGGACAACGGGGAACCCGACAAAGGCTAACGAACCGACCAAATCAGGATGGGGATAAACCACACACAAAAAGACTACCCCCTTCCATCCTTTCGTTCCCCCTCCCCGCCGAACCCAGCCCTACTCCATCGGCACCTTCTCGGAAGAGCCAGCGTGGACCGACCCTGACCGCAGATAATCAAATGGCTTGAAACTTGGTCCTTCCCCCCCGTTCATTTTCCTTTCAAGACAAACAATTCAAACGTTATTTCAGCGCGAATCTGATWGTGGTCTTGTGGGACCGAACTGGTCGGTTCTCAGCGAATGGATCACCGCGCCCAGTCCGCAGCGGAATGATATCATGGCCAAGAGGCCTGTCTGATCGCCAAAGGGATGTGTATATTTGCGTCTGGAAATGTAATTAAGCAGCATAAATAGACTTGGGGCCTTTTTTTTTCTGTGCGCCAAAAATATACCAATCTYCTAGCACGATTCAATGTACGCTTGAACCCTGCGGAACCAATAACTTTGTAGCCGCGAACATTGCAATGGACAGAATGATCCATTTATTTCCGATGGATTTCGGTCATGRCCTACAAGGATTTATTATTGTATTACTCGGCAACAAAGGGAACCTAGTATAGTAATTCCGCTGGAAGAACAGCAGATATTTATCAGGGGCAGAACATATAATAATCTAAGAAGAAGGAAAAAGAAACAATCACAGGAAACGTAAGATCGAAGTGCAAAGTCTACAAGAGTGCAATGCGGGGAGGTACTATGCTATAGAAGAACAGCTGATTTGGAGAAGAGAACCATATGATAACGTCCGATCATCATGGGGGCAAGATAAAGATAAAAATCGTTATCATCATGTCGGCATGCAATGAAAATGCAGGGAAGARACAGCAGGACAGCAATGAACAGCATTAAAGCATGTGAATAAGAGTGAAAAAGAGGGARACCTCGCACTTAGATGCTGCCCAGGACCTGCTGGAGCACCAAGTACGAAATCCCATCGCAAAGTCCATTCACCTTCTCTACAGTGGCAGGGAATTGCACCTTCGCAGCCAACGCCAAGAGGGGTCTTCGATGTGCTTCTAATTGCTTCATCAGACTTCCTAGGGGTGCGGTCGATGCACACTGTATGGTCTTCTCATGTTCCCCCTTCTCTACGGGCTTCTCGGCTCCGCCCTTCAGCTCGCCTTTATACGTCTCTCGGTCCCTATGGTCTTCCTTGCTGGGCCCGATATCGTCCTCCCCAGAAGCCCAGACAATSGTACCCTTGCCCCACATCCAGTCCTTCAAACCGCAACTCGTCTCAATCCTTCTCAAAGGKGCAGTCATAACGTCGCCTGAGCCGCCCTCAACCATATACCGCAACAGCGTCAATATAGCGCAATARGTATCGCTATGGGCGATCCAATCCCTGACRTTTGTGCTCCGCAAGAATCCATGAATRATCTCAGGCATCAGTGATCGTTCAAAGATCTCCCCAACRGTGGGATGGATTCCCCGAGAKGACTGGAAAAGYGTTGTGAGCGTGCGCATGGTACGAAGGAAGGTTAGCTCGAGYTTCTTCATTTGGGGGGTGGGTCGTGAGATCATAGTCTGAATGAATTCGTCGCGCGTGCTTTTTTGGATCCMGRAAAGGCCTGCCTCTTTCGAGAATTCCTGGTCAAATGTGCTGAGAGCCTCGAAAATCGCGATTGCACAAACTTGGGGACAGCAGTCCTTAACTGAACAAGACTTGCTACCCAGGCAACTCTTGGGGCATTTTGCAAGGGAAGAGCAGCCGCGACAGTGAAGGGCCCCACAGCTAGTGCAGGAGATATGTAGGAGTTCGATGAATGGGAACGAAAATGGATCGGCAGGCATGATAAGCTACAARGGGGAGAATTGTGAGAACCACGTTGAGAGAAGTGAGATTAAGGAAGAAACTGACTGTTTTACGAGGTGATAATATACTTTCTCCGCATTTGGAACAGCTGCGGTTAGCTGTATAGAGRTAYCGGAAAGGAATGGATTCAGTGTTGTTATCTTTCTCCTCCTCTTTCTCCTCCTCTTCCTCCTCATCGTCGTCACTGTCATTACTGTCTTCAACATCGCTGTCATCGGCATCGCCTTCTGGATCCGAGAGCGACGAAACCGGTACARCCATAGACTTCTCACATTCCTTCTGGGACGTCTGGGATGAAGCTGGCTCTCCATCAGGGGCAGGAATACTCGCCCGAACAGYCGCAGGAACAGGYTTGGCAGGGGCAAGGACGGGGGAAGGGGACTGAGGAGAAGGTAAAGGGACTGATGATGCGAGAGAAGTTGGTGCCTCGCGGCTGGCAGGGCGAGAAGTACTTGACGCACGGCTCGCCGTAGTGGAAGCAGAAGCAGAAGCAGAAGTAGAAGTAGAAGCAGGGGTCGATGCCGATGCCGATGCTTGTTTGCTCCGTGCCTTTTCCTTCTCTGCTGCCGCAGCGACCTTGGACGCCGAAGTCATGACGGTASTGGTTTGCGGCGTGCCGGAGGGGAKTGTGGTGCTCCCAGGCGAAAMCCCTGGCATTGAACGAGGGCCTTCTGCTACAGTAGACACCTTTGGCATAGTCTGAAGTTGTGGGACCCCGGAAACGTTACTCGAGGTCGATGTATGCGCCTTCTGTCCAAGATTGACGCCGTGCTCAAGAGCAGAGGTCGCGGCCGCGGGTACATTYGTCGTSCGYGCTCGTTCAGGCGACGCCGACTTGCGAGGGAGAGGCGCGAYCTCGGCCGATGCRCGYTTGGACTTGTGTGACRCCTTGACGGGAGGAACTGATGGAGCCTGGGTCAAAGGTGTCTGCTGGGACTGAGAAGATGACGCATATATGGGGCCAAATGAAGGCTTGGTGGGACTGGTGCGAGTTTTGTCCTTGGCCGCCGCCTGAGCTGCTGCGACTGAGCTCGCGGACGTGTAGAGCCTGGTCTGCGACTTGTCTTTGGGATCAGGAGCAACAAAGGGCGTTTGAGGGGGTGAGCTCTTGGATGAGGTCGAAGAGCGGGAGGTGGAACCCTGGCGGTGGTGAGCCTGTGGGGGGGACCTCGAATAAAATTCTTTGGCAGGTATGGTGATGGGTGTGGGGCGGGCGGATGAGGAGAGGATTACCTTGCGAGCAGCGGCTGCCRCAGAGGATGACGAGGAGGTGAAGGAGGTGGTGGTGGGCTGGGTCGGCGAGAGCAGGGGCAGCATGTCTGGATTTTCGAGCAGAGCACCCTGCAGAGACGCGACCTTCCACTCTCTGGCCAAGGAGCGAGCAGCCGCTTCGTCTGAGCGACAGTGCACGTCTGGGTCCTGAGGACGGAGTGGTGGTGGTCGTGGTGGTGCTTCTCTTTTGAGCTGGTCCATGACAGGGGGAGAGCTATTCATAGCCGCAGAAGAGCCAAGTGGAGAAGTCTCCGCACTATCTGGGGCCAGCTCTTCCTGCTTTAATTGCTGCTTCCTCCGCTTCTCCTCCTGCACGGCCGTCTCCTCCGACTCCCGCAACGCCCGCGAAAGTGCGGCGTCATTCAGCACCTTGAGAGCTTCAACTTGTGCGCGTATGATGGCTTCCTCGTCCATAAACTTGAACATGGACAAAGACGCCTGGTCAGCGTCATCGTCGACCATAAAATCGCGCAAATTAAAGGATGGGCGCGCCGTCGATGTCAAAGCGTCCGCCGAGGCTGATGTAGAGGCGGATGGCAGTGAGGATGATGATCCAGAAGCGGCCGGTGCCGCTGTCTGCGGATGCGATGCCGATGGCCGAGTCCTTGGCTCGTGCATGGTGGGGTTGGGGGACAGCGGCATCGCTTGTATGGAAGTGGATGGCATTGTCGACTTTTTTTAAGAGAGAAAAAAAAGGGGAGATTGTGTAGTGATGTGGCTTCGTGTGCGTGGTGGGTGTGGCAGTCGGTCTAGTGTTCAGGTTCGYTGGATGTTTGTGAGGGTATAAGGCAAGGTATCAAGCAAGGCAACCATTGTGTGGTGTGATGAGCATCTACGGGTAGTAGAGATAGCAGTGCATGGTGAGATTGATGATAACAGAGTGCAGGGGGCAACGAGGAAGATATTCAGAGGCTCATGATGGTGCTGGTGGGTGGGAGAAAAAAATGCAAGTGCAAAAAGTGATGCAGTGATCATAATAAATCCTCCGACCAATTCACTTCGGCCCCGTTAGACGCCATCGGATCTGTTCTGCCGTCCCACCTGATTTCCCCCTCCTCCCTCCTCCGCCTCCGTTCACCTTCCCCCACTACCCTCCCGCGCTCACCGCGGTACCCTATCTACGCTCCCCTGTCCCCCCACCAACCCCTCCTACAGTGTCGAAAAGCCCCATATTTTCTTTGTTTAATAGACGAACAGGGCCGCGTCCTGCGCCGCTAACCTAGCCCATCAGCCACAGCAACACGTGTTGTCCATGCGTTTCTGTGGAAGCTATCCGCATTTGGATAAACGCTTAGGCAAGCCCTGCGTAGCCCTGGGTTATGGGCAAACTTTGACTTTCCTCACATGAACCCCCCTGCGTTCTTCCTGACGTCAACATCCCCATCTGACCTGCCTATTCTGCTCTTTCACCTCCAATTTTCGCCCATCTTAACAACCGATATCGGTACGAGATCCTCGTGGTCACTTTTGTATCCTTCGAACGGAGTATCCACGGAAATTRGTGTYCAGATAWCGGACATCCGCACGAAATCGGACTATCRTGGTGCGAAATTATATTAAATAGTGGCATACCACTGCAGAACTCTATAATCGAAACCTGGACTACAAAATTTATATTTACAATCAGAGATGTGCGTGTTTATTTGTCGAACATTCACTGAGTCATAGTCATTAAAAAAAAAGATATGCCAGGGAGGTTCCAATCTCCCTTCGGCAGGTAAAACCGACCATTCCTTCACTTCTTATTAATCAGGTCAGTCAAAATGGCCTTGTAAGACCCGCTCGTTTCCTTCTGCACACGACGCTCCAAAGTTTTCCCGTACCGCCTCAAATACGAATCTTTGATCGCATTCATACGCACCCGGTCCCAATGAGCCCGAACAATCCTRTCAAAACCATGAAATTAAAAACACGAAAGATAATGAACGTTTTTGTCTGCCCCTTACCTGTACACAAGTGCCTCATCGTTCGTGCCCATCCCCGCCATGGCCTTCTCGAGTAATTTAGCATCACGCCAGGTACCATAGGGCTCATGCTTGTTACGCTTCGCCTTGACTCCGTGGATGATGTACAACAAACCCTTCCGAACATCAGCCGAACTTCAAGTCCAGTTTCAGCTGTGCGAAATGAATGACGAATATCGGGAACATACAAGTCCGTATGGGCTTTAATGATCTTGCTTATGCTCTTGTATTTCTGGTTGAACCGATCAACACTAGAACGTATGAGYAACAACTCAACTRAGACGACCGGACTTAATAGCTTACACGGCGGCAATGTGRGCATCAGAGCGATTGATGAACACTTGGCAGAAGAGAACCTGCACTCCCATTAATATCCATACTCTTCGGGGGCGGAATTTGCAAAATACACACACCTCATCGAGCATCGTGTTTTTAGCTATCCCGTGGTTGTTAAGGTCATCCACATCCTTCTCTACTTGGTTGAGATCGACGGGTCCCCCCGGCACGCTCACGGGTCTTTGCGCCATCAACGCCATGTTGAACACTAAATACCGAAGTCAGGTCAGGAATAGAAAGAGACCAATAACAACAAAACAAACTAACTGGCTTTGGTGGATTTGGAAACATCGCCCTTTACATCTTCTGTCAAACTCGATCCCCATCTCTTCGTGTACGCCCTCTTTAATACCTCAATGTCATGGTTACTSCGGTTCARAAGGAGYTCGATTAATATATACTCGTTTGTTCTAGATCTCAATCAGCGCACAATAAACAAGWAACAGGTTAATTTTGACCAACCCAACACCTGCGGTGGCCCGTTTCGCCAACTCGACGTCATAGCCCAAGGGTCCAAGCGCCAACGCATGAACGACCTCACTACAYGGCTTACCATCAGCCTGAAAAAACCGTATGGTCCATAATTAAGACRCACTAGAACCACCCGTTGAGCTTCCCCTTTGATGGCAAGTAATCCACAAGGGTCTTTCCCGTCTTCGCAGAGAAATAGTCTGAAAGCGCATCCATCTCAAAGACATTTAAAGAAACCAAGAGCTTCGATACTGYATCCACAGRCAGCAAATCAGTTCATCCGCAGGGCCGCCACTTACACGATTCCAAAAAAGATTGTGCCACTCACAGGTAGCCTCATTCCATCCACTCCCCATGAGTCCACTCTTCTTCGCCCCTTTGAGCACCTCATAGTCTTTATCCGGGAAATACCCTGGGACTTTCGACACCCCATGCGGCGCGGGAGGCGCATCGGGGTTGGGGACCTCTGTCCCAGCATAGATCAACGTCCTCGAGATGGGTGCAGGGGAGTAGGCGGGCTGATAGGATAGATGGGGTGCGAACCCAGGGACGGTGGGTGCGAAAGCTGGAGCGGGATATTGGGGGTGTGCTTGCCCCTCCGATGGTACACCAGTGGGGGTTGGGAAGGCACCCKGTTGTATTACACCAGCTGGAGGCTGGTTGGGTGCAAAGATGGGTCAGCGCCATCGGTGGAAAGCGATTAGGAGTGTATGTATGCACCTGGGACTGGTTGTATAGTAATGGCCGTGGAAAAGGCGGATTTATTTTTTGACGATGAGAATTTACTATGATCATTGRGGATAGGCTTAGAGCTTACAGTTTGAGGGTATTCGGGCTATTATCCATCCATCGTCATCAGACGCTTGCGATCAAGAATGATTGAGGGCTATGGGTAACGTACGTGATAGGATCCAGACGCTGGCGGAACTTGAGGTTGTGTGCTCCGGGCCTCATGGCTTTCAGGTGCTGGATTTGACATTGCTGGAAAAATGAGGAGGGGTTATGAGAAATGATGCAAATTGGGGTGGCTATATATATGAGACAATCAGGCACTTTACAAATACGCCTGTGCAGCATGGGTCGCGACACAGCCACTTGGTGCACCAAAGAATATGCGCCGCACTGCAATCCAGTGCYAGGGTGTAAAAGATATGTAGATATATGCTTTTGGTCAATCCTCCTCATGCATCTGTGGCCCCGTAACCTAGAATGGGAGAAGTAGAAAGAAGTACGGAGCAGTGGTTTTCTCAAACACAGCATAACCAAGGAAACCCAAATGCAAATAACAGCAGATATGTTGAATACATGCARGGGCAGGCCACGACATAGACAAAYTACTATCRCTTGGTAGGTTRCTRCCGGCCGCCGGCGTCGACGTTGAGTCCARCGAGGTCTTGAAACCACGCAACGAGAGCGGCAACCTTYCGCACAGATGCATCGCTCCTTCCCAGCCTCAAGTCTGGCCTTAAACGACTGTCTTCCCTSGAATAGGGCATCGTCCGGTAGCAGATAGTTAAAGAAGACTTCAAGAACGGCGAGGCTGTTATGATTGGAGACATCTTCGGATCGAAGTTGGCCGTCACATCTGCCGAGCAAGCTGTTATGACTCGACCAACTAATCACCATGCTACAACACCTACTCTCAATAAGCAGTATATCGCCGCGCTTCACAGCAACTGAGCCGCGTTGTCCACCCCAGTGCTCCGCAACTTCCCTCCACGCTGTTAACTTGCATATGGTTCCACCCTCATCACCTAATATCATCCTGAGTATCGCCACCTCCTTTCCTGCATCTCTCCCCTTCTTGATCGTGATAGTGTCAGGCCCTTCAACCTCAAGCGCAGCCACCAGGATCGAAATCTTTGCAGGACCTGTGAGCCTCTGTTTGGAAAGTTGACTTAGTGACGCGATGGAGTGGAGGTTGAAGTGGAAGGTCGGGAAGCGGGCAATAGACGACGCGTCCGAGTAATTTAGGGATTGCGACATTTGGGTCTCCTGAGTTTCTGGCTGCGAGTCAGTTGTCGAGCGCGTGGTAGTGTTTAAGAATGAAAGTTCTCCTATACTCCGTCTTGTACGTGGTTCTCCTAGCTCCTCGAGGGTGGGGGGCCAGGTTATGACAGTCGTTTGTTCTGCAGCATTCACGTCTCAGTGCGCTATAACTCAGCAGAGAGCCGGAGGATAAATACCCGGGCCTAAGATTTTACCATCTTCATGCCCAATGATTTCGTCAAGTCTGTCGTGGGCTCCGTCGTCTTCTTTGAAGATGGTGTTTTTATAAATAAGCGATATCCTCCGACTCGCCTCGTCTAAAGTTTTAAGAGCGGGAAAATCGGAAGGGAAAATCGACAACTCGCGTGCTGTTTCAGACTGAGAAGAGACGTTTTCCCAGTAATAAGACATAGGATCATTTTCCAGTTCGTTGGTCGAGGGTGCTCCCAAGAAGACTCTATACGTACGCATCCTCGTCGGTGGGGGCAAGAACAGTGCCTTAGGTCGTGGAAGCACAGCCACCATTTTCTTTGTGTACCTCCGCACAGCCAACTCTCGCTATCACTCTAAAAAAAGGGTCATAGCAAGCTGTGCATGGACTATTTAGGTCCTTTGGATCGCAATCCCATGGCTTTTGAGGGTTTTTGCGGTGTCGGACATGCGCGGCCCTTCGAAGGCTCTCGAAGCGTACTTAACCATCGATGACTCGCCACTTAACCTAAGAGTACCAAACAAGTCGGACGCACACAATGGTTTATGAGCGAGCGTCACGGTATTGTCGAGACAATGAAACTCGATCTCCCTCAAGCTCGCGGGCCTCTAGAAACCAACACATCCTAGGAGTCCTTTACCTTCATGGCGAACAGCAATCCGCTACTGACATTCTGATGTATGTACGTACAGACTTCAAGCAACGATGTGGATAATCACACAACCTCTGGCATGAAAATGACTATTCAAGTCGGCAGCTCGGTGCGGCATCCATGCCACTCTGGTAACAGACCCGGGCACACCAGTGGCCAGTAGAAAATAAGTCCTGAGATGAAGATTATACTCTGCGAGCGTACAAAGGCCCTTTGGAGATGGAAGGCTATCTTCAAGATGATATGGCATGCGTCTCTACACACCGAGCTACTTATTTATTTCGGCTAGTTCAGTCGCTTTGCCACTGTATGAGATGCATCGCGCTTGTCAATGTCTTGGTCACGGGAATATGGTTTCCAAATCCTCCATGGGTTCCTTCTCACCTGTCCATGGGTGAACATTTTCGATGATGCCGGTTACACACCATTCTCCGCGACCGGAAGATAGTGTAGCATCCAGAAATAATATGGATCACAGGGAGTTACAGAGCGTGTATATCCTTACCCACTGAAATAAGCTAGTGATGGGCCCACCGTACAGCACGAGCCTCACCTGCAATGGCGCGGATCTCGCTGACTGAATCTCGAGTATGTCGCGGCCTGGTTTGCATCTCGTGTAAAGTTCAATACACGTGTCAGCCGCCAGATTCGGGCGGGGCCTCTTGTCAACATGAAAGACGAGCCCCTCCGATCTCGGGTGTCACCTTCCAATGAACTGATCGATTGGTTTGACCAAGCCCTGTATATAGTTATCCCGGAAGACCAAGTTTGTGCATGGCTGCTGTTAAATGATCAAGTCGCTTTTCCACAGGGGTTCACTACGGGAACGACGTCGGTTATCGGACACTGTACATATCTCTCTCTCGTTGGCACTTTTCGCAGGTGCTGTCAAGACTGCTAGTTGTGAAAAATCATGCGTAGGACARCGAGCCATTTATACATTYGCCCCCTCCTCCCCCAGATACGAATTGCATAGTGACAAGGAGATATTTTTTTGAGAACAGCAAGTCCCCATGGATCATTGTTCGTACACACGTTCTAGCCTGGCCTCAAACCCACACCTGCTACGATCTAGCCCTCGGCATCAACACACACATCAAATGCCTCTGCGCGAACAACGATGATCTAGTTTGAAACTTCAGATCTAGTCTAATTTTGACCGTTGAAACTTCGTCTTTCCAATCAAACCGGTGTTGTTGAGATAGGTGGCCTCCACTGTTCTTTCTGATTCATGACATATCATTCTGATACGTACGTTTCATAGCGAATTTTTTCAAATGAGCAACTTGAGATCTATGATGAGACGTTTCCCGCCTTACGGTACCCCCGCTGAATCAAAAAGCACATTTCCAACAGAATCTCTGACTTTTAGCTACTTCGGCCATCAGAACGGGAACCCATCCTCGGCAAACCAAAAAAAAGCCCATATTCCGGGGACGGACCAGACCCACACCGCAACGGCCGCAACCCCTCTCGGCCCTCATCGTGCCATAATTTCCTCGAAGCGTTTTCATCACATAGCAGGGTACAAACTAAACAACTCTATAGAGATGGCACCTGTCTTTGAGCCTCCTTCTTGATACAACAAAATGAACCACCCCATCCACACACACACACAGAAAGCTAGGCACGAGACGTTCCCCCTCGCATCTGGATGAGACATGTCTAGATCCACGCCCTGCCATTCCGCGTAACCAGCTATGCTTTTTTTGACGTCTATCGGATGCTCACAGGTCGCCTTGATTCCCTTTTTATTTTATTTTCCAGTTCGAGCGTCCCTACTTGAACGGAGGAGACTCACAGCATTATTGACATCCTTTCTTGCGCTTCTAAACTTTGGGACCGTTCTGAGGCCACACTAGACCTTTATAGCCGGAGAAATACTCATTGCGTGTGTTCGTATAGTTCAATTTGATGTTCATCATGATTCCATTTGCGAACCACACCGTGTTCGGGTACAACTTCGAGGCTTGAAGATAATATTAACATATGCCAAAATCAAACTAGGATTGATACAAGTCCAAGATAAGAACCAGTCCCAAACGTCATATCCTATTCGACAATCGTTCAGAGGCATAACTAAACAAAATCAACCGCATCTAACGATATAAATTTTAAGCCCAAGGTCCGCAAACAAAAAAGAAAACTAGTTGAAAGAGAATAGTCACACATTCCACTTCAGACATTTTGGGGAAACACACATTGCTGGCCTTGTGCGACAGGACGCTGTCGGTCTCCTACGACCATGACACTCAGGCCTCAAGGCTGGTTTTAAACGGCTGTCTTCCCTGGAATAGGGGCGCCTCAGTGCCCTATAACTCAGCAGAGACCCAGAGGATCAATATCCGGGCCTAGGATTTTACCATCTTCATGCCCAATGATTTCTTCAAGTCTGTTGTGATCTCCGCCGTCTTCTTTGAAGATGGTGTTTTTATAAAATAGTGATATCCTCCAACTCGCCTTGTCCAAAGTTTTAAGAGCGGGAAAATCGGAAGGGAAAGTCGACAGTTCGCGTGCTGTTTCAGACCGACAAGAGACACTTTCCCAGCAATACGACATAGGGTAATTTTCCAGTTCGTTGGTTGAGCGCGTTCCCAAGAAGACTCTATACTTATGCATACTCGTCAGCAAGATCACTCATTACATCAACATCATTACTATTATACCTATAATTTGTTCAACACTTTTGCCTTTCAAAAGATGCTGTGAGCCTATTACTGCAATTACAGCCCTCATCCTCACGTCCCAATATGAACCTCATTGCCCCATGAATATAGATCCATTTTTCAATTTCCTTCGTACATCTTCTGAACTTTTGTCCTCCTTGGTCCAATTCCTTTTGCAATTTTTGGAGACGAGTAGCTCTTTGATTTAGAACGTGATGTACTTCCGCAAGKTTGGTGTTTTCCCCTAGCTCAGCTGCAGAAGGATTTCTACCAGATTCAACACCTTTTTGGAACAAGCCACTGGTCACTCAATAGCTCAGAGAGTGATATACAGTTACTCACCGTGTTTCTATGATGATCCATGCATCTCATGGGGGAGCGATAGTGATGGTGGAAAGGGCAGCTCCTGATAAACTGGGGGTGGTTCCATGCTTTTCTTGGTCTCCAGCCTTTTTATCGTGTCCTCTACTTTGGAGAGATGGTGAAATTTCAGCGCATCAAAGATACTTGTAGATTCATCATGAACCCTCAGATATCGAAAATATTTAGTGTCTGAAGAACAACGAAAGGAGATATAAGCTTGAGAGTAAACTGCTGACTTCGGATACTCACTCAGACAGGTTGGCTCATGGGTGTGCACGCAGATTGTGGTGTATTGCTGCTTGAGCTCAAGTCCCTCTTCGTATAGCAAGAGCACCCATTTGAAGATGAGACGGTAATCCTCCCGGAGTATAGCGGTACGTCGATTTAATTATTCTTCCTTAGTGTCAAGTTGAACAAGCTGGCAAAGTATATCGTCATGATTGAGACGGCGCAGGTTGCTTGACCGTATTTTGCTATAGTGAGACGGCAAGGGGCGTGATGTAGATGATCCCATGAAAGTGGTTGGGGTTGAAGTCTAATTCATTCCTCTAGCTATCACATTATAACGCAACACGAAGTTTCACCTACTCCAGGTGGCATAACCCCATGCTCCAACTATGTCGGCGGCGGTCTAATCAGGAAGGGGCGACGCACTACCAAACAAATATCATCATGACTTTTCGCTGGCCGGGATAAACACCCAACGGTTAGCACACAAGTCTACTTTCCCTTAACAAAGCAAAAGCCCACAAGGTACGAAACACAGCATCTCAGTTTCTCAGGATCGGCTTTGCCCATGTTGCCTCGAAGCATCAGCACCCTGCGAGGATTGTCCGACCAGTGAGCCTCAACGCCCCTCCCGCCCTGGCGACATATGCGGCAGCAATCAGGCGGCGCAGATACACCCTACGCATCTACCCTGGCCACCGTCCTCCAGGAATCGCGAGAACGAGCTCTATACCTACGGTCCAGAACACTCATTGTGCAGACGTTCCTCGGCGATGACTCTCAAGATTTCTCCTTTCATGAAGACGTGCTTTCAACTAGTTCACATCTTGCCCCGGTTGCCCTAAGGTACACACTTGGGGTCATCACTCATTAGGTGTCAATTCTGACGGGTGGCAAGTCTCTGCAAGTTTGCGATCCTCAATCCCCCTCACCTCAGTCGCATTTCCTTACGTTCAGTGAGGTGAGGCGCGTATATCAACTTGAATGATTGGTATTGGCTATGAGTTGGGTGCAGCCCGACAACCGAAACGTAAGTTGGCATTGCCCTGGCTGTTCAACTTGAGCGCAAAAATCCCTCGCTTAAATGAATTTCGACTCAGGATCGACTGTCGGTGACACCCAAGAAACGCGCCCCTGAGGTGTGTTTCCTATCGATAAATAGGCCATTCGGGGTAAATCTTCAAGTTTAATGTATCCCCATCTTCTGTGGCACATCGTCCGGGTCCGCGAAGGATCGATCAAGTAGAGATCTCCACTCTCACCAAACTTGAAAGCGTGAGTGCTCCCGTTCAGTGAGTGTATAGCATCTTACGTAGCAAGGCGAAGTGGGCTCATACTATAATGAGTCGCCCCGCAAACTGTTCCATAGAGAAGAATGGTGATTCACTTTCCCCGCGCAGGGTAATCGCTACTGATATGTTGTAGAATTATCATAGACCTAATGAGGGGAGCATGCAAGCCCAGTCCAGGCTTTCCGAACTAGAATTGTCGCCCGTTGTTAGAGGACGCCCGTATCCTTGAGGCTTACTTTAGTGATCGGGGATGAGATTGATCAATGGTTCAATTCTGTTGGCGACTTATTCGACTCTAGCTTTCGAGAGCTACTTGGAGTGAAGGTGGGACCGACTGTTACCTTCCGAGTTGTTCTCATGTCAAGGGGATAGGCTGTGGGGAAGTCAGTGTGCCGATCCTGAATCAACTCCAGATTGACGGAGATGAGTGCGGTGGTACGTCATCTTGTCAAATGAAATATTACGACGCCATGCCTAACCCTTGGACAACCAAGCGAAATCAGCACACGAACCATGCATCCSAGCTTTAACACTTACCYCACAACACCTGAAACGYTGCGATCGGTTGTTATCCGKGTCTATCTGAGCCTAGCGATGAAGATAATCAGGGGGTGTTTGCAGTTTTAGCATCGACGGCACAGTCCACGGAGTTGGAATCTGCGGTTCTCGTTTCCGGTTCTGCCAATATTYAGCCCGATTTAGGTTCCTACACCCCTCCCAGTCGTTTTGCTCATCGGAAAGGGCGCTCCAGGGGATACGAAAGCAAGAAGATCCAGGCCACTCCAAGAGACGCCACAGATGTGGAATCGTCTATGATCCAGGTTCTGACATATATTTATACCTTCTCGAAAGGTTTTTAGCCGATCTTCAGGGGTAAACGTGGCAGCCGAGAATTTTCAGCAGCAACGGACGCACGTGGGCCTTTGATCGCGCAAGGACTCGGAGCAGGCGCTTGTTGTTGTATGGACTAGTRTGGACAACATGGAATCTGGAAGAGGGTCCACTGGGGCCATTCAACGTAGCACGGGGACTGTGTTCCACGTAATACAACAACCTTAAGCGGGACAGGGTGCTCTGTTAGGCCTGTGAAGCTGAAAGGGAAATTCTGGGCGTGGATAGTCCGGCATGCGAAGATTCGGGGTTGTTGACTTGGTGTTTACGAATTTCGAAATTGGYCGCGCTGGCATTACCGACGGCTGGGTGTTCATGTAGATTATCAATAATACTCGGAGCCTTAGAGATTCTCCAAAAGATTGAATGACGGGGGCTTGCTCTCAATTTTATCAAAGTTGGGAACGGAGGAGTGGTAGTGGGGGTCATAGGTAGTGGGGGTCCGGAGGTCCGGATGTCGGGTGGTGGAGAAAACGAGCCAAGGACTGTGTACAACGGTTGGGTGCAGATGCGCCCTATCAGGGATGGTGAGAGCGGAAACAATATTTTTGGGACTAACCAGACCCCACATCGCGACGGCCGCAACTCCTCCCGGCCCTCACCGTGCCATAATTTACTCGAAGCGTTTCCAACACATGCCAGGGTGCAAACTAAATATTTCTACTTAAATGACAACACCTGTCTTTGAACTAGCTTCCGGATACAACAAAATGAACCACCCCATCCATACACACGCACGCTCAGAAAGCTAGACCCAAGACGTTCCCCCTCGCATCTGGATGAGACATGTCTGATGCTCACAGCTCGCTTTGATTCCCTTTTTATTTTTTCCAGTTCTGGTGTCCCTACTTGAATAGAGGAAGCTCACAGGTCGCCTTGATTCTCCTTATATTTTTTCCAGTCCTGGCGTCCCTACGTGAACGGAGGCTCACACTACTATTGACATCTTTCCTTGCACTTACTTTGGAACCGCCCTGAGGCCACACTAGACCTGATTGCGTGTGCTTGTACAGTCCGATTTGATGCTCAGCATGATTTCATTTGCGAACCACACCGTGTTCAGGTATAATTTCGAGGCTTGAAGATAACAGTAATATATGCGAAAATCGAACTAGAATTGATACAAATTCCAAGATAAGAACCAGTCCCAAGCGTCATATCCTACTCGACAATCGTTCAGAGGCATAAAAAGATAAAATAAACGAAACCAACCGCATCTAACGATACAAGTTACAAGCAAGGTCCACAAAAACAGGAGAAARCTAGTTCAAAGAGAGTAGTCATACATTCCACTTTATACAGTCTGGGAAAAACACATTGCCGGCTTTGCGCGACAGGACGCTGTCGGTCTCCTACGACCATGACACTCGGTGGGTGACAGAGGGGAGATGAACTGAACACCCCAATCTTCGTGGAAAGCGCAGCACCCGCGCCGACAGACATGCTCATGGCGGCTAACTTGAAACTCGATCGCTGGCGAATGGGAGCAGCCGGCTCATGAGCGAGATATCGACCTTGGGGGCAATGACTTTGACATCCGCTAGTTACTGGTGAGGTCAAGGGGCACACAGGTGAGAAAGTAGACACTTACGGGGTCTGCAGCGGGCTGATAGCGGGGAACGTGTGGCATCGACGGGAGCTAGCTAGGTTAGTAGTGGTCAGTGTACACACCTCGCAAATAAAAAGCACTGACCTTGTCGCACTTACCTTGCTATAATGACAAGGGCTGGGGGACCATTTAGATGTTGCCTGGCAATCGGGGTCAACACAATATCGCAATGTATATAAATAAAACTTACGGTCATTATATCCCAACCCTGCATTCGCAACCGCTAGCAGAGGGCCGAGCGACCATTTGTATGATTGCCTAACAGGCGGGTTCAGCACGATATTGCAAAGTAGCTAGTAGAAATAAAACTTACGGTCGTTATATCTCAGCCCTGCTTCAGCAAACCCGAGGCCAACCCGTCGGGTCACTGGTGATATTGTTGGTATGTGTTGGCGTCGGTGGGGGTAGGTATAGGACCACTGCCCGCGGAGGAAGATCGTGTGACCCAGAATTCATCCTCGCAACTGGGTTCAAATGTTAGATACGGTTGCATCGATAACAAGTAGGCGTACTTACTGTTTGTGACAAGTGGCTAGCTCCATACCACCGACAGCGGACTCGCGCCGACGTCACAGCAAGGGCGTCATTTTGATCACCCGGACGTCAGTATAAATACACCTATAACGCAGTCAGAAAAAAAAGTAAGGCGAGAGTGGCGACGACAACATACCCTTTGGGCGCGGAGTCCTAGCCAAGAGAGGTGAGGAAGGAGACGCCCCCAGCGTCGCGCTTTTATATCTTTTGGCTGAGCGGAAAATCCCACGACAAGTGTGCGGTTTCAGACAAACCCCTCGCTCAGATCAGGCCACAGATGTTTTTCCTAGTCTGACACGCGCTTGTCTTAGTGCGTAATTGATGCGTAATTGAAATTGTCCGCCAAGACTAGTCCTAGCTTCAGAGTGAGACCTCCGAGGAGCAACAGTAGTCTCGGGATTCGAGCAAAAAGGTCCATTGCGTAACGGGCCCTGTTGAAATTCAAACCCAGAATAAGACACGCAAGGACAGCGTCTTTTGTCTTTGGGGAAAATATAATTTGAGATGTCGCGTGCTGTTCTGGTCTTGCAGGGACTGCTGATAGGAATTKTAACGGAAGGTCCAGTGGTGCATATCCTTATAGAGTTTCGTTGTCGGAATATCAAAGGCGCATATGGTCAAGTAGGAGTTGACGCCAATCCCAGCACTATTCCTGTACGATTTCTTTTTAACCTCGCGGAGGAGGATGTCCTTCGCTCCGAAGTACATTAGTTCCTGAACGGCTAATTTGAAGTCTTTCCAAGGAGGCCGAGAGGCAGGCTATGATACATCTCTGGTGTTCATATCTTTTCAATCGATTTCGGAGCAAAATCACCCCATTCCGTGATCTGTGTGGCTCTTGATCCTCTAGTTTCTTAATTCTTCTAGTAACTTTGRAACCGCTACGCACATCATGGGAACCTGACATATCCATGTCTTCTAGGAAGGTCAAGGTGGTAAAAAATAGCAATTCATGTATGGACCCGAAGGCACAGTCTTTGACTCTTTGCGGGTCAAAGAGGAGAGAGAGGGGGGCCGAGTCGCTTTGACACAGAATGAACACCTCCGTGCCTAAAGCACAGAGGACCTCGAACAATTACCTTATTGTCATGGGGTCAGTATGTGCAACCAGTATATGAAATATTACCAGCCCAAATTTGTGGTACTATAGGTCCAAAACCATAGACCTCAACACCACTGACAAATGAATCTCAGGACTCAGCGCTCGGTCCTCAGCCCTCCGGCCGCTTCCATGAGATCATCCACATCGCGCCTCAACCTTTCCAGAATAGCAAAACTAATGCCATCTCAATCATGATGTTTGCTGGCTTGCCCGACTTGACAGTGCGGAAGAAGAGCTGAAACAACGTACCGCCCGTCTCTTGGGGATATCTCCTTTCATGGTTCTTCAGACACACAACTTTTTTGGGGGTATTTGAGGGCTTACGACGGATCCAAGAATGTCCTTGGTGCGTTAGGTTTTTAAGCATATTTCCCAAACTCGAGGGGATATTCAAGGAGGAGATCGAGAACGGCATTCGCTCGCCTCCAGCTTTATTCGGGAGCTCACGCAATTAACCTTGGGATCAACGTCACACACTCCGTTACCCACTATTGCGCTTCAATAAGAAGTATGGATTATCAGCACTTGAATCTGAGAGACAGGCTTTTGCGTTCAAGCTAGGGGGAAATGCAGGCCTTTGAGGAAGTATGCCATGCTCTCCAAAGATGGCAAGAGCAATTGGATCAAGGAAAATATGGCGATTTGGGATGTGGAGGATGAAGGGGTGGTCGGTCCATGACTGGGTTTCCGGCAGAGGAGCACCCCCCATCGCTCGGACGTACGTGTCGAGGCATTTCGACAGTACGCCCTCTGCCCTGGTAGTAGTATGTAGATGTTGAGTATAGGTGATGATATTGGTGACTGTATGTTTGAGGATTTTCTCGAACGCATGAGTGATGGCGCGCATTTGTTCTTCATGACAGTGTCAGTAGGACGCTCAGTGATCGAGCAGACAAATTGAGGGGGGCGAGACAAGAGCCCCCACGCTTCTCCATCACGATGTTGATGTATTCYGAGAAATCAAACCGACTTATTGCGAMAATCAAACTAGAAATGATACAAGYCCAAGATAAGAACCAGTCCCAAACGTCATATCCTATTCGACAATCATTCAGAGGCATAAAGGAAAATAACYAAGTGAAGCAACCGCATCTAACAAWATAAGTTCCAAGCAAGGTCCACAAACAAAGGAGTAAACTARTTGAAAGAGAGTAGTCATACATTCCACTTTATATAGGCTGGGGAAAAACATATGGCCGGCTTTGCGCGACAGGACGCTGTCGGTCTCCTACGACCATGACACTCGGCGGGTGACAGAGGGGAGATGAACCGAACACCCCATCCTTCGTGGAAAGCGCAGCACCCGCGTCGACAGACAGGCTCATGGCGGCTAACTTGAAACTTGATCATTGGCGAATGGGAGCAGCCGGCCGGCTCATGAGCGAGATATCGACCTTCGGGGCAATGACTTTGACATCCGCTAGTGCGTCCTCGAGGGATATACTGGGAGGTCAAGGGGTACACAGGTGAGAAAGTACACACCTACGGTTTCAGCGGCGGGCTGATAGCGGGGAACCAGTGGCATCGACGGGAGCTAGCTAGGTTAGTAGTGGTCAGTGCATACACCTCGCAAACAAAAAGCACTGRCCTTGTCGCACTTACCCTGCCATAATGACGATGATCTGACACTGTTGTTGAACGTCAACCAGGGGTAAATGAAAAGATAAAATAATACTTACAGTCGACCGGCGTCCACACGAGCTGAAGCCTGCCACAAAAGAAAGGTCAGTAA
>JAECYV010000001.1:20535-34478 GCA_023014305.1 Lepiota subincarnata | reverse complement strand
TGGTTTCGGGGGGACGGCTGATAGGAATCGCGACAGAAGCTCCAGATGTGCATATTCTTATAGAGCTTAGTTGTTGAATTATCAAAGGCGCATATAGCCAAGTTGGAGTCGACGCGAACCCGAGGACTATTTTTTTTCTTCGCTTCGAAGTATACTGGTATGACGAGCAGGGAGGAACARACAAACGCCTCTGATCGATTCGAATCCCGTACATCTCGGTTTGTGAGTTTGCAACACACGGCGGCTGGGCGGGTCGTACCATTTCCTATCGGCCGATTTTTATTTATAATGGCAAAGACTATGTTGCCCGGAGACCAGCCAAGAAGCAAGCGGAAGGTACAGAGTGTCGGTTAGTTTTGGCCATGTTAAAAAAAAAAAAAACCTATCATCGCCATCTCAACTTTTCGTCGCGCCCCTCCCACGCCCTTTTCGAAACCTTCCCGAGGAGACCCAGATGCAGCAATGAATGTTCTGCCGACCCATTTCGAGTATTCATTCCTTTCAATTGATTCCAGAGTGAATCACCCTTTATCCCACGATCTATGGCTCTCTCGACACTCCAGTTGTTCGGTTCTTCTAGCAACCTCGGAACCACCACCTATATSGAATGGAAACCCAGCATATCCACGTATTCAAGGTCAAGGAAGAAGGAGCGGCAGCACAAGCACCCGGTACACCCAGCTAATCCTACACAGCCATCTCCGAGGCGCAACAACACGGCGGCCAAGTCAAGCTAAAAAAGCCAAGGAGGTATATTCGGTACCAGATCACCCCCGCATCCTAGGCCATCCAATAAGGCCAAGGACCACCATTCACCCCGAGCCAATGGGGGAGATGTCAGACCAAGCCACGCAAGCAGCGAAAGATGCCAGGAGACAGGGAGTAGCCGGCCCGTTACACGGGGGGAGGGGCCACACAGTTGAAGGCAGTGCCGCCCTATGCAGCGCCGCGGTGCAATAGAGGGCGTCGAGGGGCCTATTGGCATACCTCGACCTGTAGTACGTTCCCGCCTTGAACTTCGATTTCGTACTGTACCGTCTCGCCTAGGGAAATGAAACGAGGAGCACTTGGACTTCACTCCGAGTCACCAATTACTCGCACCCTGGGTGCGTATGATTTCTTGCAAACAGTATCCTGGGTTTCTAATGAGCAGGAGAAAAAGGCCTCTTCAGCACCAAACGTACCCGCTGATTTCACCGGCCCCACCTGCTGACAAACGCCAATGCTCTAGAAATCATTTTTTTGACTTTTGCTCTGATGGTTCACGCACATTGTACAGTTAACGATACAATGAGAAAAAAAAACGAATTTATTCCCATCGACAACAATTTTTTACAGCCAAGAGTCGAGAAAATAGCATCGACAGCAAATGTGGGACCATAATGCCCATCATTTCCGTTCAGTATATATGCATGAAATCTAAGGTCACAGCAAAGATTTTAGTACCTGCGTTCCTCATACCGTCCTCGATCATGTTCGCGGCCATATCCACGGTCACGATCACGGTCGCGGTCGTAATCCCTATGACGATCAAAGTCACGGCGGAATTCATCATGGCGGCCACCACCACCACCACCGCCGCCTCCGCCTCCGCCGCCGCGTCGACGATCGTCAAAGTCGCGAGTGTAACGACTGTCATAGGGTCTCGGATCATATGGGCGTTCGACTGAGGCAAAGCAAAAAAAGTCAGTAGGCGCACTCAATGGCCATTTGGACATGTTCTCACAATCGCTTCTTTTAGGGGGACCATAGTACCTGCCAGGCGTCGGCGTCCTAGCACGGCCACGGCGGGCCTAGGAAATACCAGTGTTAGTTATATATAGGAAWTTTGATGGAAAAAAAAAATAAAGAACTTTTTCCACGTTCATGACTTTACCCAGCAGGTCGGTGGAGTTGAGAGCCGCGATGGCTGCGTCTGCCTCTTCAGCAGATTCCATCGTCACGAAACCAAAGCCTCGAGACTCGCGGGTGTGGGGGTCATACATGACCGAAGCTTTCTTGACCTGTCACGGGTTTACGACTGCATGAGTGGGAAGGAAAAAAGAGTGCATGTAAATCACATACACGCCCGATTTTGGCGAAAGCAGCCTCCAGCTCGCGGGTATCGACTTTGTGGCTGAGGCCAGAGACGTGAAGGTTGTTGCCTGGGTTATGACCTCCGCCATCGCCGCGGCTGAGCGATAATGTTAAGCATACAAAGTGATAGGAAACAAAAAAAAAAAAAAACTGACCCTCTATCGTCTCCGCCTCGACCTGGGCTCCTGCTGCGGCTGGAGCGCCTGTGAGTATCGCCATTCCTGTCCCTGTCCCTATCCCTGTCCCTTTCTCGTCCAGGGGACCGCCTGTCACCACCATTGGAGGTTGAGTTCCAGGAGGGGTCATCGGTGGACATGGCGGGGCCATTGCTCATGTTGACGTCACCAGCGGGGATACTTATAGCGCCACCACTGGAGGGTGCGATGTCCTGAGATTGCCAGGCTGGTGATGGAAACGGGGGAGAGAGGGGAACATGTCAGGTCGTGCATTAGCGAATGTGGAGACTTTGTGGGATGGGAAAATGTGGGCTGAGGGGCAAGCCGAGTCGGACGAACACATGTCGACGCGAGGGGGGGAGAGGAGAGGAGAGAGAGATGGAATGACACTGGTGCCAGTCTGAACGGATTGAAAATGTAATTCTACCGGTTGACCGCACCGCAACGTTGGCCGTTAGCCAACACTTTTGAAAGAAAGAGAAACGGGCGGGGGGAAGTCGGATGGCTGAGAGCCGAAAATGAGGGGGGGGGGGAGAGTCTGAATGCTGGGGCGTGGGGTGGTGGGTGGCGGGCGTGGCCGGAAATGGGGCGCGACTGGGCAGCGTCGACGTCGTGGCTGATGCTGGGGACGTACCGTCATCCATGGTTTGAGGGCTTGAGTGGTGGTTGCAGAGGTTGTAGTCGTGGCAGCCGTGGTGGCAGTCGTGGTTAGCTGTCTGAGTTGTGCGCTGTTTGGCCCGCAACATAGCCAATGACCCCCCGTTCTCCCCGTCTTCCCACGCCAACACTCCAGACATGGCGACAGAGCACTGGCAGAGCGCCCGCTTGATCGGCGAACTCGACGACGACGAACGCCTCGACAGCGCAGACGACGAAGACCTCGACAGCGACGCCGCCTTTGACCAGAGCGACGACGAACGTTTCGCAGGTTTCTTTTCTGCCAAAGTCCGTTTTTTTTTGCATTCTCTCTTGCTCATTTTCAAAAAATAAACCCATTTTTAGACAAAACCGAAACAGAAAAAGAAAAAACAACAGGCTGTCAGGTTTGCAGATGTGGATCTCAACGAGGACGAAGACCCCGAGGAGAATGAAGATGAGGAGGAAGAAGAGGAAGGTGATCCGGATGAGTTCATTGATCTGCTGGATGTCTTGGACGGAAAGGGCGAAATGGACATGGAAAGCGACGATGACAAGTCAAAACCACAGAAAAATTCAGACGACGAGGACGAGGACGAACAATCAGACTCTGAAGAAGAGGAACAGCAAAATATCCTCTCAGCATCCGACAGCGAGGAAGCGCCCGAGGCAGCAGAAGGGTTCCAAAACTTCATCTCAAATCTGGATCCGAAAACCACCAAGAAGCGCAAACGAGACGAGACCGAATCTGCAAAGAAGGCCCAGTCCAGGAAACGTCGCCTGATCGCTGAGCGAACCGAGGCTGGTGCTGAAAATGAGTTTCGGGCCCATGCATCAGGTAACACCCCTTATTCCCCTTCTCATTCATATMCTTATCGTCCCCCCAGGTTYCAAACTCAAACTGGACGATCTTCTCGCTCCTCTCGCTACCCAATCATCAAACCTCGTTACCCTCAAAAAGAACACCAAAGTCCTATCAACATCCTCGACAAAAACAAAAACTCTATCCGCGCCCTTACCCCAGCGAGCACAGGAACGTTTAGATCGCGAAGCCGCTTACGAAAAGACCAAAGAAGAAGTGGACAAATGGTCAGGCACAATGAAACGCATTCGCGAGGTTAGCATTTATCCCCTCCCCAACATCACATATCTCATTATATGCTATCCAGGCAGAACACCTCAGTTTCCCTCTCCAGGCACGTCCATCAGGGCGTGTCTCCAACCTCGAACTCGCAGCCAAATTCAAGGTCCGGAACTATATCTCTCTCATCTTCCAAAATTTTTAATAAAAACTCACCCTCAGCCCTCAACCAAACTCGAAAGCTCCGTCGACGCCCTCCTCAAATCCGCAAAAATGCGAGACGAAGACATCGAACAAACAGAAGACACCTTGCTCAAAGCCAACAACCTCACCATCGAACAAGTCGCCCAGCGCCGCTCCGAGCTCCGGCACATGCGCGAACTTATGTTCCGTGCTGAACTCAAAGCTAAACGTATCAACAAGATCAAAAGCAGAACTTACCGCAAACTCAAGCGGAAAGAAAAGGATCGGCTGAAAGAAAAAATACGTGCGGCAGACGGTGAGGGCGAGAGCGAGACAGAGGAGGGTAGGCTGAAGCGAGAGGTCGAACGTGCAAGGGAGAGAGCGACGCTGAAGCATAAGCATACCGGTAAATGGGCAAAGCAAATGCATCAACGGCATCTAGATGAGGATGGGAGGCAGGAGGTGGAGGAAATGTTGCATCGTGGGGAACAACTCCGCCGGAAAATCCAGGGCAAGGGCAGTGAAGAAGAGAGTAGCGAAGATGATGACGACGAGGATGAAGACGACGGTGACACAGAGGAAGGAATTCAAAAAATCAAAAGAGTCGCGTTTGATGAAGTCAAGCAACTGGAGGAGAAGATGTCTGGAGCAGAGCCAAGCGAAGAGGGTGGTAGGAGCGTGTTTCAGATGAAGTTTATGAAGGACGCCATGGCACGGGCACAAACAGCCACAGATAGACTGGCCGACGACTTTGTCAAGGAATTGGGAGGTGACATCTCCGGGGGGAGTGACGAGGACAACGAAACTCCAGAAGAAGCCGACAAAACCGACCCATCAACCGGTGTTCTGGCCAGCCGTTCTGGTGGTCGTATGGTCTACCGACCAAGTGCACCTCAGGACGGTGTTCGCTCAGGCCCCCGCTCCATGGGCTCACTTGCATCAGATACATCCAGCGTTACACTCAAATCTACCGACCTCCTCTCTCCTCCTACTTCCCCAACGTTCAAAGTGCCCTCTGGTCCTCTCGCGATCACCGCAGACTCCCCTGAAGAACTTAACCCCTGGTTGAACAGGGAAACGGACTTGTCTTCAAAAGTCTCGAGAAAGAAGAACGAGGTCTTCGATAAGAACAGTCAATGGTCGGAAAAGTCGAAAAACAAACTCAAGAAACTCACCAGGAAAGGAAAGGAGGAAAAGGACAAGGCACAAGAGGATGCAGCGATTGAAATCTCGCTGGATAACAATCTGACGATCAAGAATCCTGCACCGCTCAACTCGAAATCCCACTCTTCAACACCGGCACCAAAGTCGATCCCCGGCCCAACAGCAACAACCGTCAAGTCCCAAGGAAACGATGATGGTGATGATCCTGATGATTCTGATGCGAATAGCGAAGTCGAGGCTCAGGAGGCGGCGATCCTCGAAACCAAGATCGATGCAAACCCAAGGGGTCTCAAAGCATTCCAGCAGAGAGATCTTGTTGCGCTCGCATTTGCAGGAGATGACGTCGTCCGTGTACGTTCCTTTCACGCCCTGTTTCTCTTCCCAGCTCTTTTAATATACCTATACCCTTTGACAGGAATTCGAGGAAACCAAAAAGCGTGAAATAGCTGCCGATGCCCCAAAAGACGTCGACATGACTATCCCAGGCTGGGTAGGCACCCCCTTCCTCATATACATCCTTTCATCGCACAGGGGACCTCATGCTCATTCTGTCACAGGGTTCATGGGGAGGCCAAGGTGTCCGACGTGCACCGCCCAAGCCAGAGCGTATCAAGAAGATCGCAGGCATCGACCCAAAGAGCCGGGCTGACTACAACAAAAAACACGTCATCATTTCCGAGAAACGGGATAAGAAAGCAGCCCAATACCTCGTCAAGGATCTTCCTTATCCTTATACAAGCCGTGCGCAGTTTGAGCGGTCAATGGAACAACCCTTGGGGAAGGAGTGGAATACCCGTGTTGGTTTCCAGCGGGGTACGTTACCGAGAGTGGTGAAGAAGGTTCGTTGGTTGGCTTCTGCTATCCCATTTCGCGGTGATCCTAATCCATTATTTTTTCCTCAGCCTGGCGTTATCATTGATCCATTGAGTAAACTGGCATGAGCTCGAATCTATCGGTTACCCTCGCCTTGGTTCCACCCTCGGGATCCTATCATTTTTTTTTTGGCTGCCCTAATCAGCCTCGTGTCTCCGCCAAATACGCATCATCAAAAGTCTGTCTCTGTCACGATACTATATGTACATTTGGAACGAGGCCATGGGCAAAGCTACTCATACAAACGATTTTTAAAAATTGCCTACTCCACTGACTTGGTTCTACGATAAATTAGTGATTCCAGATCATCAGCTCTACAACATAGCTTTCAATCATCCCCTTGCATCACCCCAAGGCCAGACTGACTAAGACATAGACATTCGCTGTCACCACCAGCAACCAAATGATAATACCAATGAAAATCGTGATTTTGCCGTTGCTGTAATCGACCCATTGATCAGCGGCTTCTGCATTTTCAGGTGTCCCAGATGCGGTGTCCTCGTTTCCCGTGTCATTTGTTGATTTGCGCACCCTCATGATCAGCTTCGAGGATGTGCAATACAAGAGAGGGAAAGTGACAAAGGGGAGGACGACCGAGAGAACAACTTGGGATCCGACGAGGAGTGCGTCAATGCCTGGCTTACCGATAGCAATAGCTACCGCCATAGATGGTATTATTGCCAGTAGGCGTGTTGCCAGGCGACGAATGACAGGCTATAAGAAAAAAAAAAAAAGTCAATCAACTGGTTTTCAAATACACCAAGAAACTGACCGAAACACGCCATTGGATAAATCCCTCGGAAACCGCTTGTCCTGCTACGGTCGCGATGAAAGAAGAACTCTAAGCACATTAATGAGATCTCGGGAGTCGTTCCAGCACAATATACGCGGGCATAATCACCTGTCCAGCTGCAAGTAGAGCAATTGCAAAAAGCGTAGCTGCGGCTGTTAGATGGGATTTGGAATTAAGCTACCTTTCAGACGTAACATACAACTCTTAGCACCCACGTTTTCCAACCAGATCTCGAATGAGGTTATACGTATCAAAAAGGCTAGCCGGGTTTGTATCTTGGTTGTCATCTTCAGAAAAGAATACCGCGCTCGCGAGGATCAGGATCCTGATGAGGTTAAATCAGTCATTAGGGGGCAAAAAAAAAGTAAAAAGGGACACATACATTGAATTTATCAAGACGGCGAAACCAAGCAGAGAAATCACTACATCAGCGATCCCGTGATAAACGTGCGCTCGCACAAAAGGCAATGGGTTATTTTCGTGCTCCGAATGCCGTGTAGCCTGCGTAGAAAAGAAGCTGGCAGGAGGAATTTGAAAGGCATTTTTAACAGATCTGGCGGTAGCTCCCAAGTACCGACGGAACCGCAAAGGCTGTGTTTTCGGCTCTTCGGACTCTAGCGAGTCGGTTGCTCTCAAGACGAGTTTCTCACTTTTGAGAGGTCTATAGCCGATTCTGTCCTGGGTGGCAAGGGCCGACCCGACGAAAAGACTGTGGGGCATGACGGTTGCACCAATGATGCCAATTGCTGGGGGGGGGGGCCGCAAAAAGTCAGGCACTGCCGAGAGCATTTCTAGGATCGAGCACTTACAAGTATAGAGACCGCCGGAGGCAAAGATATATTTTGATGGCACGTAGCCTTCAAAAGCTTGTCCCCAATCGACATCAATTTTGGAGATGATGATAGCCATGCAAATCAGTACGGCCAACACCTACGAGGGCCCCGAGTTAACGACAAAGGGCCAAGGGAAATCAAAATAGATCCAGATCGACTCACTAGACCGGCGATAAGGAATTCAAACATCCTCACGGGCCGACCGCGCAGTGGGTCTCCCATTGCGAGAACGAGAATGACGTCTGCCCCCGTCAGCAAAACGCCATGCCAAAGCTGCAACCTCGGGAAAAGCATGCATAGTGCAATTGCGGAACCCAGAAGCTCCGCCAGATCCGTCGCAATGATGGCGACCTCGGCAAGGGCATATAAGGGGTAAAGCCCTAGCCAGCGATATAGGCGCGTATGTTTTGGTCTATTGTACAGTAGTAATCGAGTGTGGGAAGCAAGGTCTATCAAGGTATATGTCAGCATCTGCGCAGCGTCACCCGAAAGAACAGAACAGAACGAGTGCGGCAGGGAACGGCACAGGGAAGAGGCTAAAAATAGGTCTGGTGCAAAGCTCTCCAAGAAAAGAATAGAGGGAGATATTTTTTTTTTTTTAACCCTGCCATATATTGCGGTGATGGGCTCCGTCTCCTGTTGTCAACAGCAAGATGGGGCGCACCAAACCCACAGCTGACAGACACGAAGTGGGATTACCACCCAGGCGTCTGGTTCGAACGGCATGTGCAACAACATCGTCGGATGTGTCACAAGAATGAAGAAAGAAGAGCCTTGCATCACGATGTCGATGATTTCGGTGGAGCCCCCAAACTTACCGATTCCAGTCACACAGCCAAGCCTACTCGCCAATACCTGGGTTATGGGACAGGTGCCATCAGCATATCGCATACATAGATAGCCCGAAGGGCTCGAGGGAGACCCACCTGCAGGAACACGGCAAAAATCCCAGCAAGGAGCACAACAAAGAGCAATCGATAGCCGTACACGGAACCTGCCTGCAGGTCTACCCCCCAATTGCCACTGCGCCGGGGGGTGGGGGAGGCCGATTCGTAAGCCGATGCTATTGGATTAACAGCACAAGGCTGCGGGATGACTCACGGGTCGAAGTAAGCAACAGCACAGACGACTCCCACACCGGCATGTTTCTTGAGGTGATGGAACACGGTCCATCCGGCCCTCTCGAGGCGCGCAGGGCGGGTTGGAGATTGATGTTGGGGTTGCGACGGCGGCGGGGGAGGGCTGGTGGGAGCTGACATGGCACAGGCAGGGAGTCAGAAGGCAAGGAGGGGGGATTAAGTAGCATTCGGAAGGCGACGAACCCAAACCAACGGACAGAACGCCTCGCACGAAACGGTGGAACGGTACCCATATTCTCCTCACTCCTGGGTCTCCCATATATGGCATTTCCCGATCATTCGTTCCGCCCGGCTTGGACCGGGCCCATCTGGGATCAGCCCAACCCCGTCCGCTCTCGCCATCCCCGATAGGGCGCATCTGCACCCAACCGCTGYAGRCAGTCCTTGGCTCGTTTTCTCCACCRCCTGACATCCGGACCTCCGCATMCCCCACTACCTATGACCCTAGCTACCACTCCTCCGTTCCCAACTTTGATAAAATTGAGAGCAAGCCCCCGTCAATCACCCTTTTGGAGAATCTCTAAGACTCCGTGTATTATTGATTATCTACATGAACACCCAGCCGTTCGGTAATGCCAGCGCGACCAATTTCGAAATTCGTAAACACCAAGTCAACAACCCCGAATCTTCGCATGCCGGACTATCCACGCCCAGAATTTCCCTTTCAGCTTCACAGGCCTAACAGAGCACCCTGTGCCCCTTAAGGTTGTTGTATTGCGTGGAACACAGTCCCCGTGCTACGTTGAATGGCCCCAGTGGACCCTCTTCCAGACTTCAGGTTGTCCATACTAGTCCATACAGCAACAAGCGCCTGCTCCTCCTTGCGCGATCAAAGGCCCACGTGCGTCCGTTGCTGCTGAAAATTCTCGGTTATCACTGGAAGAAATATTCCTTTCCTTGCTTTGGGCTGCCACGTTTACCCCTGAAGATCGGCTAAAAACATTTCGAGAAGATACAAACATATGTCAGAACCTGGATCATAGCCGATTCCACATCTGTGGCGTCTCTTGGAGTGGCCCGGATCCCCTTGCTTTCGTATCCCCTGGAGCGCCCTTTCCTATGAGAAAAACGACTGGAAGGGGTGTAGGAACCTAAATCGGGCTAAATATTGGCAGAACCGGAAACGAGAACCGCAGATTCCAACTCCGTGGACTGTGCCGTCGATGCTAAAACTGCTAACACCCCCTGATTAYCTTCATCGCTAGGCTCAGATAGACMCGGATAACAACCGATCGCARCGTTTCAGGTGTTGTGRGGTAAGTGTTAAAGCTSGGATGCATGGTTCGTGTGCTGATTTCGCTTGGTTGTCCAAGGGTTAGGCATGGCGTCGTAATATTTCATTTGACAAGATGACGTACCACCGCACTCATCTCCGTCAATCTGGAGTTGATTCAGGATCGGCACACTGACTTCCCCACAGCCTATCCCCTTGACATGAGAACAACTCGGAAGGTAACAGTTGGTCCCCACCTTCACTCCAAGTAGCTYYCGAAAGCTATGAGTCGAATAAGTCACCAACAGAATTGGGCCATTGATCAATCTCATCTTCGATCACTAGAGTAAGCCTCAAGGATACGGGCGTCCTCTAACAATGGGCGACAATTCTAGTTCRAAAGCCTGGACTAGGCTTGCATGTACCCCTCATGAGGCCTACGATAATTCTGCAACATATCAGTAGCAATTACCCTGCGCGGGGAAAGTAAATCACCATTCTTCTCTGTGGAACAATTTGCGGGGCGRCCCATTATAGTATGAGCCCACTTCGCCTTGCTACGTAAGATGCTATACACTCGCTGTACGGGAGCACTCACGCTTTCAAGTTTGGTAAGAGTGGAGACCACTACTTGATCGTTCCTTCGGACCCGGACGATGTGCCACAGAAGATGGGRATACATTAAGCTTGAAGATTTTACCCCGAATGGCCTATTTATCGATAGGAAACACACCTCAGGGGCGCGGTTCTCTTGTGTCAATGACGGTCGATCCTGAGTCGAAATTCATTTAAGCGAGGGATTTTTGCGCTCAAGTTGAACAGCCAGAGCGATGCCAACTTACGTTCCGGTTGTTAGGCTGTACCCAAAACTCACAGCCAATACYAATCATTCAAGTTGATATGTGCACCTCRCCTCACTRAACGTAAGGAAATGCGACTGAGGTGAGGGGGATTGAGGATCGCAAACTTGCAGAGACCCGCCACCCGTCAGAATTAACGCCAAATGAGTGATGACCCCAAGTGTGCACCTTAGGGCAACCGGGGCAAAATGTGAGCTAGTTGAAAGCACGTCTTCACGAAAGGAGAAATCTTGAGAGTTATCGCCGAGGAACGTCTGCACAATGAGTGTTTCTGGACCGTAGGTATAGAGCTCGTTCTCGCGATTCCTGGAGGACGGTGGCCAGGGTAGATGCGTAGGGTGTATCTGCGCCGCCTGATTGCTGCCGCATATGTCGCCAGGGCGGGAGGGGCGTTGAGGCTTACTGGTCAGACAATCTTCGCAGGGTGCTGACGCTTCGAAGCAACATGGGCAAAGCTGATCCTGAGAAACTCAGGTTTACAGAGTTGTGCCGTCCAAGAGATGAAGAAAAAAGAAAGAGAACATGTTGGGTAAGACTTACACATCTAACCTGATGAGCTACCAGGAACCCGAATATCTGGCTTGCCGTCGCAGAGCAATTCCGGCATGTTCTGGGAAGAGACTCACCGTCTTCGAGAGGATGATTCCCATGCCTTCGGGGTCCAGTTCCAACTTCAGCTCATACCCCACCACGGAGCGTGACCCTTCATTTGGGAGACTTTGGCTAGTTACAAGAGATGCCTGTTTCCATGGAGTTCGGTGGGCTGTTGCGCTTGGGGGTTTGCTGAATTTGACTCGGTGACCTTTCGCTGATAGCTATTTCGGATCAACTCTATGCCAAGAGAGATAGAGGCAATGCCATATTTTTAACCAGTCATGAAAGCTTAAGTGAACAAACCTCTCCTTCTCGACCTCCAGTAGGCTCCTCCTATCACCAGCAGTTCTCTCGGACATAGTAATGAGAGTAGAAACACACGGTATAAACATCATGATAATGTATTTGGATCAACATCTAGGATCCAGTAAGACAAGCTGGAGTCCTAGGAAGTACAGACATTACCTAAGTATGATGAGATATTATGTATGTATGTTTATCTAGTAATGTAGATTGATTGTCACAGAAAAAGAAAACAATACAGTCCATAATGTGTACCTACAGAGACTGTGAAAAATGTGAAATAGAATAATCAAATACTCAGATAATGGTATGGACATTGAGCTGGACAGGCTAGCATTTTTGACACATAGTGTAAGGGGACACTTCTGGATACCACCCGGAGTCTTCTAGAGAACACCCRAAGTCTTCTAAACACCACCCAAGGCCTCTCAGACTCCACCCGAAATCRCTCCCCTACCATCGATTTACCCTYGGATCCCTTCCCAGCCTCTTAGTCTGTCCACCTGAGACCCTTAGGCACACACCYGACCCTCAGGCRCATCATCTCAGTACATTATGGACACTCCCCTTATAGTATAGTGTCACATGCCGGTTCACACTTGYGTGTTCCCAGGACAAGAACCTCTTTTCTATTTACTTCCCATCGCTCCCTTTTGCATTTYGYGYRTTCACRYGCCCATTTGATTATTTAGCTTCCCATCATTCCCAGGTGCCTCCCGCTTGTGTCTTAGTAAGTTTATTCCTTTYGCGATTATCCCTGTTGTTTGTACATAGCATCATCGCTCCCCACCCACCTTCCTCTTCTCCATTCCCTTATTGTTATTATTTCAAATTAACTACAGTATATAATCATAGCACCTGCATGTTTGTATTCTTTAGTTAGAAAATCGACTTAGCTTCCATCTTCCTCACTCCCATCTCTCTCCCTCATCCAGCATGACTCYGCTCGGCTGGCGCTTGCGTTCYGTCGCACTCTCTCCCACACTTCRTCAAGGAAAGCGTTGCRYGCAYGCATGCTCCRTTGCCCRTYGCCAAATYGAGGACYGCGATCCAAGGAGGGTGCAGCACATAAGCTGAAGCCAACCTYGACTCCCCCTGCATGTTCTCTCACTCCTGTCTTCCATTTCACAGTCTTAACATATAGATCAGCCCTCGGGCAGTAGTATAAGTAGTGTACATGACCYGAGAGAAACCTTACTTGATTCTCTTAGGTTTCTCCCYAGTCAGGTGTGTAGTAGCTTACCAGTCTGTGAATGACACTTAGGTTTCTCCCCAGTCAGTTTATTGCCGCAAYGCAGTATGCTTCGGGTGCCCTAACACATAGGTGGTTTGAGGACAGGTGGTGTAACAGTGCAGAAAAATTTGTTGTAGCTTTATATGAAGTCAACCAGTCATGTTGCCAAATCCCCTTCTGAGTTCTGAGGTGCTGTGTTTTGTACCTTGTGGGCTTCCACTTGTTTAGGGAAAATACATTTGTTTCATTGTTTGTAGACTTGTGTGTTAACCATTGGGTGTTTATCCTGGTCACTGATATGCTGATCCCTTGACTATACATGAAAACTGCCACTATCACACCATAAAAACAATTATTCTTTCTTTTATGGCAGTTTAGTGYTATCTATGAACCTCATAGAGGACTGAAGTCTACTAAGCTTAGCACAGCAGATCACTCAATTAACTCTGAATCATTGCAGGRAGACTGTAATGTCAAATATTGGATATTCTATATAATTGATTTGGYATAACAGATGACACACATTGATATGGATATTTTTCTCCTGAGGTGAAACTGAGTGATCAATAAATTAATCACTACTTTAACCCTCAACTCARTRTACTAGTTCACCTTTAATAGTGGTAGCTACTATAGGGGCTGCCTCCAAAATCAAATTTGTGGGGATCTTCTAACAGCAAGGTGAACACTCAAAGTGTTTTTACACTAGTAAACAATATAGTCTGGCTGAATGTTGAACTAAGTTGTTATGCACCATACTGTGGATGCAGATCTGCACATTCCCC
>JAECYV010000001.1:5246-18385 GCA_023014305.1 Lepiota subincarnata | reverse complement strand
TCCTCATTCGTTTCATTCACCTCTGCCTTTGCTGTGTTTGTGTAGTGCTTAGATACTTCGGATAAACCTCCTACAAGTTCTATTGCTGATGTAATACAGGTACTTAGGTAGTTTTCGCCTCCAGGGGTTTCTTCATCCTATTCTCTTAGGATTCCCCTGCAGGTATGTTTGTAGTATCTACTTACACTCATTTAATATACTTAGGATTCCCCTGCAGGTTCGCTTCAGCTCACCGGGTGGTCAGAGCTTCCTCAGGTCGCCCTAACAGGTAAGGGATACTTGTTCTTCACGATAATGGCATTGAGGGCCCTGTAATCTTGGATGAGGCGTAATGAACCATCCTTCTTTTTGATGAAGAATACTGGCGAAGCCATTGGAGAATTTGAAGGGCGAATTCGGCCGGATTGAAGGTTCTCGTGGAGGAATGCATCGAGTTCCTTTTGTTCCATAGGTGATAGTGGGTAGACCTTGCAATTTTTTGTCTCAGAGTCAGGAATGAGCTCGATTGCATGGTCCCATGGCCGGTGCTCGGGTAGCGAGTCAAAGGATTCTTTTTCGAAGACAGCTTCAAAGTCGTGTAGATATGATGGAACTCGGTCCTTGAAGTTACTGATAATATCCGGACTTTTCTGAGAATTTCGGGTGAAGGCTTTGGCTAACCGTTGAGACATAGTCAAGCTTGCGGAGATCTCCTCAGCCAAGGCTGGTCTAGGGAGAAGTCCGGCTGCAAATATACAATCCCCTTCATCTATGACTTCGGCTGTCTCGGGTGCGATCTCAGGTGACCCTTCGTCCTCTGTAAATGATGGGAGCGGTCCTAACCTACAAGTTCGGATGAGTTTTGTCCGAAGTCGGTTGGCTTTTCGCTCTGCTTGGGCTTGGTCTCGACACTCGGTGCATTGACTGGGACAGCGAGATAGTGTGACTTCGTCTGTTTGCCAATTGATCTCTGGATTGTGTTGCTTGAGCCAGGTGAAGCCTAACAATAGGTCCTGATTCCCGAGGTTTGTGACTGCTAAGACGGTGCATTCTGCATGACCCTTATAGCGAAGCACTAGGTCTACCGCATCCAAAATCTAACCAGCTGCGTTCGGAGAACCATCAACGTTGAAGACAGGGATGGGCTGAGAGAGGGCTTGGGTGGAGAGGTGGTGTTTTCGGACAAACTCTCGGCTGATGAAAGAACCAGTTGCACCTGAGTCTACAAGGGCTTGTACAGACATACTTTCGGCCGAGTCCGTGGTTTCTAACTCGACCTTCAGTTGAAGTGACCTTGGATGTGTCTCTAGTGAACTGATGACTGGACGAGCCGGGATCCGNCCCTCATGCCGCCAACGATAAACGTTGCCCCTTCTGGCGCAACCGCTTCGACCCCAAGTGGATCGAAGGCCGCACCAGCCGACAGGCCATAATCCGCGATCAAATTCGCGCCGACAAAAAACAAGCCCGCGCCGACCGCGCTGCCCTCTCCGGCCCTGCTCCTCATGTCGGTACAACCTAACGTGGTTCAGGATCCCCCTCCCCTCCCCTTTCCCCCCAGATCCCCTCTTTCCCTCTCTAGAATCGGCGTTTTCTCACAAAACGTAGCCCGGAGCTACGAACTCACTAACACCCTCCTGCAGTTATTATCTACAGTTGATGCTCACATTCTTTTAATACAGGAACCCCCCTGGTGGCTCATCAGGTCCGCCCCCTCCTCATCCTCGACCGACGGCACCCCCATCATCGGCGCCCCAATCCACCCGGATTGGGACTGCTTTGTCCGCCCTTCACCCCTGGTCGACGGCCCCGACCGCCCCAGAGTGCTAACCTTCTTCCATAAGGACCTCCGCCCCTTCCGCCCCACTCTCCGGCGTGACTTAATCGACCACCGCGATATTGCCCTCATTTCGCTGGCCCTCCCCACTCGATGCCTCACCCTGTGCAACGTTTACAACGACGATCGGGACACAGCCTTCCGGTTTYTGGAAACCAGGCTGGCCACCCTCCCCGCATGCGACCTCCTAGCCGGAGACCTCAACACCCGCTCCCCTGACTGGGACCCTAACTTCCACGGCTCCAATTCCAGGGCCCAACGCATTATCGAGATATGCGACGAACTCGGTCTCGTCCGCTCCCTCCCTTTCTCTCCCTCTCCCACCTGCTTCCCTCGAGACGGTGTACGCAACCCCTCGACCATTGACCTTCTCTTCCTTGCCCAGGATCACAACGTCCCTGGCCACGAGATCCTCCCCGGCCTGCGGGCACCCTCTGACCATGCCCCCCTTGCTATTACACTGACCACAGATGGCAAGACCCCGATGAACCAACGTTACTCACTACCCAGGGACTCAGACGAAGAACGAGCCTTCCTGGACTCCACCCGCGGCTCGCTTAAAACCCTCAGCAGTCTCTACCCCGACCCCCCCAACTCCCCCGAGGACACTGAACACCTTGCCGCCAAGATAGCCTCGGCATTCTCCAACGCCTAGACCGCCCACGCGAAGGCCTCCCTCGTATCATCCCGCTCAAAGGGCTGGTGGTCACCCGAATGCTCCCGAGCCCTAGATACTTATCGTGCCAGCCACGCTAAGGAGGACTGGCGTACCTTCCGCCGCGCTACCAGAGACGCCCGTCGAGTTTACTTTGACTTACGTATAGCCGAAATCGCTGATTCCAACAGACGCCCCTGGGACCTGATGTCTTGGGTTGGCGCCCGATCCCTCCCCGCGGTTGACGCGGTAATCGACCCTGCTTCGGGTGCTCCCTGCACGACACCTGACCTCCTATTTGACGCCTTGGAGCGCCAGTTCTTTAACGCCCGCGACAGGCGCCCCCATACAGGCGGACTGGATTACCTCCCCCAAGCGGAACCACGCGCCTGGCACCCGTTCTCGACCCTTGAACTCTCCGAAGCGCTATCCTCCACGTCCAACGCATCAGCCCCCGGACCCGATCACATCTCCTGGTCCCTCCTCAAGGAACTGACATCCGACCCTGCCATTTCCTCCCTCTTCCTCCGCCTAGCTAACGCCTGCATTTCCACAGGTCACTGGCCCTCACACTTCAAGGACTCCCTCACAGTGGTGATCCCGAAGCCCAACAAGATCACTCACATGACCCCTAAGGACTTCCGTCCCATCACCCTACTCAACACGCTGGGTAAGTTATTCGAGAAGATGCTGGCCCGCCGGATGCAATACGACGCAGTCCGACATGCCTTGGTCCACCCCAACCAACTCGGTGGCATCGCTGGCTGCTCCACGGAAGACACAGGCCTATTCCTCACACACCTGGTCCGGGCGGGCTGGGCCAAAAACATGGTAACGGGCGTCGTCGCATTCGACGTTGCCCAATTCTTCCCCTCCCTTCACCATGAGACACTTATAGCCATCCTCGAACACCAGGGTTTCTCTCCCCCACTCCTCAGCTTTTTCCGCTCTTATCTTACCTCACACCGGACCCGCCTCTCTTGGGGCCACGGCCTCCTTTCCGATATTCTAGACTGCTCTGTAGGGGTTGTCCAGGGATCTGCCCTCTCCCCAATCTTATCCTCCCTCTTCCTTGCGCCGGTTATTTACCTGGCCGCCCTTCACTTCTCTCATGACCCCGTTCTTTCCAAACTGGACATTCTCTCTTATGTAGACGACGGACTCTTAGTAGCCCGGGGTTCTAAATGGGGCRACGTGTGCCCCGCCCTGGTTTCATCATATCGCATTATCTTCCGANTGTCAGATATGAGGGCCCGAACAGCTTCCTCGAGGGTGAGCTGTTGCGGTTCTTGGGACATTATGGGGGAGGGGGGTTTTTCGGAGGGGAGAATAGTGTGATGTGTGAGGCAAATTTTCTGCCGTCCGAAAACTGGTCCTTCTGAAGACTTGATTCTTCTGTTAGGGCACCCGAAGCATACTGCGTTGCGGCAATAAACTAACCGGGGAGAAACCTAAGTGTCATTCACAGACTGGTAAGCTACTACACACCTAACCGGGGAGAAACCTAAGAGAATCAAGTAAGGTTTCTCTCAGGTCGCATACACTACTTATACTACCGCCCGAGGGCTGATCTATACTATAAGGGGATTGTCCGTAATGTACTGAGATGATGCGCCTGAGGGTCAGATGTGTGCCTAAGGGTCTCGGGTGGACAGACTAAGAGGCTGGGAAGGCATCCGAGGGTAAGTCGATGGTAGGGGAGCGATTTCGGGTGGAGTCCGAGAGGCCTTGGGTGGTGTTTAGAAGATTTTGGATGTTCTCTAGAAGACTTTGGGTGGTGTCCTGGAGTGTCCCCTTACAATGGGTGCGCGAACGTGCGAAATGCGAAAGGGAGTGATGGGAAGTAAATAGAAAAGAGGTTCTTGTCCTGGGAATGTGCAAGTGTGAACCGGCATGTGACAGTATCCCCCCCTTAAGGACGAGCCTTGAGGACAATACAATGGGATAGATAACATCTTCTGGTATCACCACCACCATGCCATGCCAATCCGCTCGAAATGCTGCTCAAGGCCAACCTGATATCTCCAAGATGTCGCAGGCAGACATTGCATTGATGAAGTCGATGCTGGACAATCGCGAGAAGGAGTTGAGCGTGTGGGAGAGCGCGGAGGCTGCGGAAGTAGAGGTGGAGGTGGGTGATGTGGAGGTTACCCTGGATGCAACCCAGAAGAGGAATTCGAAGAGGAGGCGCACTCAGTGCGAGAGCATCGACAAAAACGAGCCAGCTCCCACACAGGCCTCCTCAAGGGAGTACGTGGGTGTGCCACCCTCTTCTCAGACTTTGTGGGCGATGCCAGTGAAGGAACCAACGATCAATGATCCACCATGCAGTGAGTGCGTTTGGCAAAAGATACCATGTTTCCAGACAGCGTCCGGTCGTGGACAATGCGATGGCTGCACGCGATCAAGGAAGGGATGTGATCTCGTTACGGGGAAGGGTGCGCAGTCGATGTCGACGAGCGTTCCAAGCTCTATGCTGACAACCACGAGTAAGAGCGTAGCATCCGGGAGCTCTGGTTTACCACTGCCATTCCAGAGGAAGTGGAGGTCGGCTGCAACGAAGCAATTGGGGGAACCCCAGGAGGACAATCATAACATTGCAGTGACGCCGTATGTGCCTCAGATTACCAGGACAGTAGGTGCGATTGCGACGCAACAATTGCGCGCTAATGTGGAGAATAGTCGCCTACATCGCCTGGGATGAAGGCCGCACTGGGAAGGATTGGCACATCGCTTGACAATGTTACCACTGCCATAGATCGGATGATGGTTGGAACTCGTGATTCGGTGGACACGGCGCGACTCCAGATTAAGGAAATGCAGTTGCTGAGGAAGAGCAATGAGGATTTGCAGCACGCAATGGAGCTGAACACGCAAGAGATGCAGGAGCTGCGATTGGAGTTGATATGTGGTCGCGGTGGGGAGATGCCGAGTTCGCCTGGATGGAGAACGAGCGGGCCGAGCTGGGGAACAAACGAAGGTGGATGGGAGATGGATCAGGAGCCGGATAACAGCGGGAGTGCGAGGATGCGAGGGAAGGGGAAGGAGAAGGAGAAAGGAAAGAAGTTTTGAAGATCGTGAGTGGTGCACTCCTCGTTGGCCTTTATCTACAATGTATTTTACGATGTTAGCAATGTTTTGTACTTTTTTTTTGTTTTGAATGAATGTGCTACGCGCAATGCGTGCGATAATTTTTTGAAATGAGAGGATGGATAAAAATAGAAAGATGACACAAAGAGGAAAGTGCCCATTTAAAATAGAATTCAAAGAGAGGAAAGTGGCCCAGGCTTAGCTGGATATGCGGAATGGAAATCCGCGACCAAATCTGCAGCGTTACCCATCTCCGTCGCTAATAACCAACTAGATTCTTCGTCCGTTCCTTCGTAACCGCGCCACATAACTTTGTAAAGTAGTTTGCACATGTGGCGGCGATCGATTTTGGAGTCAACGATGTGAGCGACTTCATATTCGGGTTCGCCATTGATGACAACCGGCGCGGGCAGTGGGTTGAAGCAATCGGGAATGGAATTGGGAGTTGTAGGTTCGAGCATGGAGACATGGAAGACTGGGTGGACGGCGCACATGGACTCTGGAAGACGGAGAGTAAATGAGTGCGAGCCAGGCTGCGCGATAATCTCATAAGGTCCAAGATACTTCTCTGACAGTTTCTTCGAAGGTCATGTTGTCCGGAAGAATTGCGCCTTAACAAATACCTTGTCACTGACCTTGAAGTCGGGAGCAGGAAGGCGGCACGAATCCGCAGCTGACTGGTAGCACTGTTGAGCGCACGCGATTTCAGATTTGAGTACACTGTGAAGTTCGTCAAGATCTACAGCAAAGTCGCGTGCGCACACGGAGACCAAGTCATGCTCCAGGTGCACTGTGAGGTTAGGGTGATAACCCTTGTTGGCAAAAAATGGGGAGATACCAGTGGTTGTGCTAGGCGCGTTGTTGTACACGAATTCCACGAGTGGGAGGAGACTTGCCCAATTGTCTTGTTGATAATTGTAATAGATGCGGAGGTACTGCTCGAGTGTTTGGTTAGTTCGCTCCGTTTGACCGTCACCTTCAGGGTGGTAACCAGAGGTGAAATGTAATCGCATATTGAGCACATCGCCGAGCGACCGGAAGAAGTGCGACACAAATCCAGAGCCTCGATCAGAAGTGACGTGTGAAGGAACACCATGCTTCAAGAAAATGTGAATGACAAAGAGCTTCGCGAGTTCGGCGGACGTGATGGTATTGTGAGTGGGAATGAAGATAGACTGTTTAGAGAGGCAATCTACAACGACCAGGATGGTGTCATAGCCAGAGGAATTGGGGAGTTTCTCAATGAAATCCATGGAAATGGAATCCCAAGGACATGAGGGAATGGGGAGTTGCTTGAGCAAACTGTAAGGATGGTGGCGCTGAGGTTTGGATTGCATGCACGTAACGCAGCTCTTACAGTAGTCTTTGACAAAGTCGCGGATGCCCGGCCATGTATACGTGTGTCGCACGAGCTCTAGGGTCTTATTCTGACTGTAGTGCCCAGCGAGCGGATGGTCATGGTGGTACTGCAGAACACGGAGCTGGAGCCCCTTCACGTCAGGTACATAAATCCTACCGTCAAGGCGCAGAAAGCTGTCAGTCTCAAGAGACCAACGTCCTTCGGGTTTGGAAAGGTGCTCAGAAGCAATTGCATCAGTAGAAAGAGAGGAGAGAATATCTGAGTGCAAAAGCAAAACATCCATTAACGCGGATGCGCGCAATGCGGGAGAAAGGAGATAAGTCGCACGCAAGGAGGCAGCGAATGTGTCAGTAGAAATAACAGGGCGAAAAGAATCAGGATGAACATGCGCATAATCAGCACGCGCGGATGCGGCCAACTGCGAATGAGTGAAAATAGGGCGAAAATTATGAGGATTGATGTCGGCGTAATGGCTATCCCCCCCTTTAGGGTAGACATCCCATCGTCTAGTCAGCGCATCAGGCTTCACACCCAAGTGACCAGGGCGAAAGTGAATAATGAGATTGAACTGGGAGAGGAACTCAGACCATCGGGCCTGCCAGCGCATCAACACCTTCGTTGTACAAAAATACTCGAGATTCTTGTGGTCCATGATGATGTCGATGGGGAGCGCAGCACCTTCAAGGTAATGGCACCAGATGCGGAACACTTCGAAAATCACGAGCAGTTCCTTGTCATAAGTGTCGTAGTTCAACTCGGGAGAAGTGAAAGTGCGCAAATGAAAGGCAACAGGATGTACTTCACCATCAGGAGCAATAATTGAAAGAATAGCGGCAAGTGCGTAGTCGGAAGCATCGGTTTCAATGATTATCTGTGTATCAGGAATCCAGTGAGTAAGACAAGGTGTGGTAGTGAACATGGCTTTGAGCGACTCGAACGTGGAGCGTGCCTCATCGCCAAAATGCCACTGCGCATCCTTGCACGTCAAGCGTGTGAGCAGCACCACAATGTCAGAATATCCATAAACAAAACGGTGATAAAAATTCATGAAACCTAAAAATGACTGAATGTCTTTTACCTTCTTCGGCTCGGGCCAGTCCTGAATAATTTTGACTTTATCGTCAGACATCTTGAGACCCTGAGGTGAAAGAATATAACCAAGGTATTCCACTGTAGCGGAGTGGAACTCGCATTTCTCCGCCTTGGCGTAAAGGCCATGGGCGCGGAGACGCTTGAGCACTTCACGAACATGCTTGCGATGCTCGTCCGGGTTATTGGAGTAGATTAGAATATCATCCAAGTAAACCGTTACGCACACATCAAGTAAGTCTTTGAAGATGTCATTCATGAAGCACTGGAAAACAGCAGGAGCACCAGTAAGACCAAAAGGCATAACACATCACTTGAAAGAACCGTAGCGGGTGTGAAATGCAGTTTTCCACTCGTCGTCCTCTGTGATGCGCACGAGGTGGTACACGTGTCGCAAGTCAATCTTCGTATAGATGCTGGCCTTGCGGGGAGAATCTAAAAGGTCAGAGATGAGTGGAAGTGGGTAACGGTCTTTCTTGGTTATGCGGTTGAGACCACAAAAGTCCACACAAAGTCGTAGAGAACCATCCTTCTTCTTGACAAAAAGGACAGGAGTGCTGTGAAGCGAGGTGGATTGACGGATGAAACCAGTAGACAGATTCTTGTTGATGAATTCACAAAGTGCGGCCAACTCTGTCTGCAACAACGAATAAATCGTGCCGACAGGTGGAGTGGTGCCCTCCTCGAGTTCGATCTTGAGGTTGTATGGCCGGTGCGGCGGAAGCATCTCAGCGTGAGAATTGCTGAAAACGTCCACATAGTCATGGTATTCGTTGGGGATAGAGGCGAGGTCAGCAGGTTCAGTGGAGGAAGCGGCAGTGGTAGCAGAGACCGATGCACGCAGGGAGAGAGCGAAGCGCAAGGAGCCAGGGAGTCGCGACGCGCGTGCAAATGCGGCGGCGTTGATAATACGAATCTCTGGTTTAGAATTGTTAGCAACAGAATGCGAAGCGGTTGCTGGCAGAACAGCATGAATAGAAGAAGCACGTGCAGGAAGAAAGGGGTCAGAGGAATCAGACAAATGCAAGGTCTGGAAAGATATTGCACCCAAAACCCAGTCAATCAATGGATTGCAGTGGGTGAGCCAATTGTGACCTAAGACCATCGCAGACGAAGGATCCAACCTGGTGACATAGAAGTCGAGAGAAATGCATTCGCTAGTCGGGAAACAAATAGGTAACTTCACAATCTCAGAAATAAAAGAATTGGATGAACCRTCGAATAARYGCAACTCAATGGGCRGAATGGGAAATGTAGGAATACTATGACGACGCACAAGCAATGAGTCAATGAAGCAATGAGTAGAACCACTATCTACAAGTGCGGAAACGTCAATTTTGGTGTCAGAAGTGGAAGGAGGTTCAATAGAATCAGAAGCGATAGAAGCAATGGAGGGAAGAGGAAAAGTGAAAGAAATAGGAACATGTAAAGCAGAAGGATCAGAAAGAGCAGATGTGTTGAGCCTACAAAACTTGGGAGCACAGATGGGCTTGATGTGATCCTCAGCCTGTGCAGAGTCCTGAGGACCGCACACTATTTTTTCGAGTCAGCAGGGCTGCTCGAGGTAGTAGGCATGTCAGCATCAGTGGTGGGCGCGGCCTTAGCCTTGCGAGCCTTGGGGTGCGATGATGAGGAGGAATTTGCGGGTGTGGACGAGCCCGATGTGTTGCCGCGATCGGAGCGCTTATTGCAGTCCACGAGTGTGTGATTTCCTCCGCAGAATGTGCAGAGATTATTGTCGATGCGGCGTTGTCGTTCCTCGGGCTTGAGGTGACCGTTGCGACCAAGTTTATCCATGACGCCCAGCAGAAGTGGACACGAAGCGGATGATGACAAATTGGGTGTGGAGGTCTTGGCAGGCTGCTTATTGTTACTGCCAGACAAATTTGATTTTGAGGTTTGAGAAGAATCAGTTTTCTTCCCCTTACCCTGAGATTGATTTCCATCAGGCTTCTGCATGGAAGGCTGTTCGGACCGATTGCTCGCACGTTTGCGTTTGCACTGGCACTCCCAGTAGCAATTGTCAATTTGCATGGCCGCAAGGCGCATGGCAGGATAGGTGGAAGGTTTGCCCGTAGAGAGCATACAAATCGTGTCCTGGATACGGTCAGGAAGTCTGCGGTAATAGCGATGACACAACACCAAATCGGGCCAGCGCAGAACTGCAGCAAGGCATGTGAAATTGACGTTGTATTTGGAGATTTGAGTGTTGGTAGCCATGGTAAGATTTTCGATATCTTCGGCTGCTTCTGAAATGGGATCCAACGACCCGAAATTGTTCTCGAGCTCCTGAGTGAACAAATCAAAGCTATGCAACCAAGGGAGAATGTCCCAATCCGTTTCAGTTTCCATCAGGGTGCGAAACCACTGGTGGGCTGAACCGGAGAGGTAAGAAAGTGCAAAAGAAACTTTGGTACGCTCAGAAGTGAACTGATAGTAATTCGTACTGAAATACAAACAGCATTGGAAAACAAATTCGAGAAGTTTGTGAGGCTTCGTCCCATCGAACTGTTCGGGCGCTTTGGCCTGAATGCGCTTGGTATGTGCTGCAGGAGCATGGGGAGGCTGCGATTGCGCACGTGCCTGAGCCTGAATGCTATGCACGAGATTGTCCATAACATCGAGAAAATGATGTTCATATGGCATTGTGCCACCAGGGGCATTTGCGCGAGGATCGTCAGGATCGTCCCCATTGGGATCATCGCCATCCGGATCACCCCCTTCAGGGTCGTTGCCGTTTGGGTCATCACCTGGATCACCGCCAGGAGCACCACCTCCATGTGCAGCACCCTCCGTGAACTCTGGAGCCTCACGAAACTCATCCTCACCGTTGCCTGCATACTGATGCTCCAACCCGCCGTCAACTGAAGGTGGATCGTGTTGGGCGTCGGGTGAAGCGTTTTCTCGAGAAGCCTCAAAACAAGGGACCGAGGAGCCAAAGGCTACAGGGCCAGGAGAAACATAACACTGTTGGCGTACCTCCGTGCATTGAGAGCACTGAGCAGTAGCCTTGGCGTGTGACACAGTACGTACGAAAGACATGAGCGAAGATAAAACGCAAAAATGTCAAGGGAAGCGAAAAATGCGAACAAGGAGTTTTAGTTAGAAAAGACTGTTAAGACTGGGAAATGGAAGACAGGAGTGAGAGAACATGCGGGGGGAGTCGAGGTTGGCTTCAGCTTATGTGCTGCGCCCTCCTTGGATCGCGGTCCTTGATTTGGTGACAGGCAACAGAGTGCGCGTGCGCACGACGTTTTCCTTGACAAAGTGTGAGAGAGAGTGCGACGGAACGCGAGCACCAGCCGAGTGGTAGTCGCGCTGGATGAGGGAGGAAGACAAGAGCAAAGAAGAAGGAAGCTAAGTCGATTTTCTAACTGAAGAATACAAATGCACAGGTGCTACGATTATATACTGTAGTTAATTTGAAATAATAACAATAAGGGAATGGAGAAGAGGAAGGTGGGTGGGGAGTGATGATGCTACATACAAACAACAGGGATATTTGCGAAAGGAATAAACTTACTAAGACATGAGTGGGAGGCACCTGGGAATGATGGGAAGCTAAATAATCAAATGGGCGCGCGAACGCGCGAAACGTGAAAGGGAGCGATGGGAAGTAAATAGAAAAGAGGTTCTTGTCCTGGGAATGTGCAAGTTTGAACCGGCATGTGACAATGTCCACCCCAAGCTCAGATTGGTCACCCGCTGTGCATGACTATCCACGATCTATCTGCTATAATTGTTCTCAACTGAGAAACTGTTACTAGCTTGCTCACTTGAGTCAGTTTGGGTCATCCTGTATTTTGGTCACTCTAAGCTTAGTGCATCTCATCCCTTGGTATGACCTGGTTTGGTTCGACAGGGTATGACTAGCCTAGAAATGTCCTTTAACTAATCACAGGGTGCTCGAAAACATTAAGCTTAGCTTAAAAAACACTAAGCTTAGTGAATTTTGAGTCCCATATGACTTTGTTGAGGTTTGAACACCTTGTGTACGGTCAAACTGACGGTCTTGGGATAGACCCCAGTCCTCTATGAGGTTCACTGATGATTGGAAAACCGCCATAAATGAAAATAATATATGTTTTATGGTGTGATAAAGGCGGTTTTCATGTGTAGCTGACAAATTGGCATATCAGTGGTGGGGCCGTTGCTGCATATATCGCCCAAGCCCACCACCTTGCTTTTCAAATCAATGAAGCTGGCGGAACTGTCAGGAATGACAATCTCCTCCTCAGCATCACTTCTGGCCTCCCTCACTCATATGACCCCTTCCTTATCTCCCTCAACACTCTCCCCAAGTCAGACTACACTCTCAATGAGGTAATCATCTGCCTTGCCAATGAGTACAACTGACAGCACACCATTGAAGAGATGTGATCCCTCCTACGCTTAACGGGTGAAGACGAGTGCGACTGTCGGAGACAGTCGCAGAGCTTTGTGACCGCGAATACGAATGGCCAGAGGCACAATAAGAGATGGCGAGAGGGTAAAGAGAGTCGGTGAAACGAGAGTGAGAGCAAGAGCGAGGTCGAGAGAGAATGAGAGCAAGAGAAAAGAATGGATATTAGATTGGGGCTCCTAATTTGCCTGCCTCCAACAAAAGGCTGGAGGCCACTTTTAAGACAAATGGACTACTACTAATTATGGACTAGCTATGATTTACTACGAGATATGAGCCGAATTAAAACTTGAAACYGAAAACATGATTAAATGAGATATAGAAAACTTCTGTCGGATGTTGCTCGAAATGGCTCTCAAAAGGCAGAGAGTAGCATTATTGATTTTAGTAGAGTACAGTGGCGTGGTGTAAGGGCAACCTGGTGGTCTGCCCAATGGGCCCGAAGCCACTGAGGGTCAGACTAGAGCAGGGGGATCCTTAGAGTGTATTCAGAAGGGAAGAATATCTACTACACACCTAGAGCAGGGGGATCCTTAGAGAAATGGGTAAGGAACCCCCTAGCTCAACTATGAAGTAACTACCGTGTCACAAGGGTGGGAAAATGTAGTAGAGGGTGAGAAAAGGAATAATGGAATAGGAAGGAAGGAATGAACAACTACCTAACCTGGCTACAAGGCTAAAATATGTAACTACAAGGATAGTGAGCCATACAGGGTAGTAAAGAATG